>CM060689.1:119044293-119614293 GCA_030686995.1 Artemisia argyi | reverse complement strand
GTCCATGTTTTTTGGAGGTATATAAATAATTGTTTATGTTCATACTTAGAACTCGATGTATAGAATTCATGTTGGTTATGTGTTTATGTTTTTTGATTAATGTGTTTATGTATGTATTAATTAAACTACACTATGCAAATTTGTAACAATTTTTTCTTATTAATTTAGGTGCAACGTTCTTGAACTACAAAATATTAATTTTACTAATGTATAGTTGTTGTATAGGTGTTGCTAAGGGAGACGATAGGGTAAAAGATTATGGTTATGTTTCCCTGATACAATACACAATGATTACATAGTTTGAGCAATTAGAGCAAGATGTTGCTGACCTACAACAGGCCTTTGCTGACAAGCAGGAACAAGAGAATACCATGTTTCAAATTCTAATTCGAGGCTTTCATGTTGTAACATTGTTCTCCTTTTTATTTGCAAGAACTTTGCATGTTAATCACATGTTATATATTCTAATGGTTTTAGTGTGGGTAGAAGTAGAACCGTAGAACAAGAGCAAATGGTAATAGAAAATGTTATATTATATAGACTGAAAGTATAATAAGAACTGTACGGGTACTAATCCATGATATTTTATCTTCTGACATTCCTGTGACAATTTGTTCAAGCATGTATGCTAAAAAAGAGATTAACCCCTTAAATTAAGCGATACAAACACCCTCTAGACTACTTATTTTCTTTAGGCTATACCTTATTATATATTCGGCTTAAATAATCTGATATTGAGAACATTCGGTTCTTGAACAAAGTTCTTTTTGTGCCAGACTACTGTAGCCTCAAGAACTTGGTATGGTGGTTGTGGTGTTGCAGGTATTAACGAAGTACATCCCCAAGAACTAATATATTAGTCTATTCGTAATGCACACTAAATTCAACTGCAAAAAAATAACACACATTTTATGACTCAAGGAGCTTATGCTTATCCAAAGACCAATCGGGTTCACCGAAGGTCAACAACGAACCATGCCATAAGACCGACCAAGATGGCTACAGAAACTATGATGATGGCAGGTACTCACAATGGTAACTATATGGCTAAAAAGCAGGTAAAAGATCAGTCACCAAGGATTAAGAAAAGTGCTGATAGAAAACCAAGATCAGTTTCACTTTCAATAGGCTCCGCATCTGTTACTGGATCATTTTCAAATAACGTCACCTGCTATTATACAGTTTCTTTGACAACAGCTACCTACAGCCTCTAAGGTTATACGTAACCTGCTATTATAATTGATTAAAATTTTCTTATTTACAGTTATCTTGAAAGTTATTTCCTGATTTTCTTACCCTTTAATCAAGCACCAGCCACAATAAGCTGATATTAGGTAAGGTGATATAATGATTACTGATGTGCGATGTGTTGCTGCTTATTTTCATGCCAGATATAAAGCTCAAGAGCGAATGTAGGTATCAATTCGACCTTTTTACTCATAACTCAACTGTTTATCAGTACACATCATCCGTATATTGTTATACATAATTTAATGTATTTTCAACAGGATCATTTGACATCATTGTATGCCCCCTAGGACAACACAACCCTACGATGCATTGAAGGTGGACCTGGTGCAAGAGATGCAATGTTTTAGAACATGCCAAAGTCTGAACAACAGCTGGTGGGCCTATTGATGTGTCTTTTGTTGAGAATGATCATAAATTCTGTGCTACTCTTTGGGTTGCTTATCCGGGCCAAGCTGGAGGCACTGCTATTGCCGATGTTTTTATTTGGAACACATTATCCAAGTACACCTGAAATTTGTGACCATAGTGTACAACACATAAAACCATAAACTAAATTATAATTTTTCAATGTATATAATTTCAGGAGGAAAGCTACCAATGGCATGTTATAAACAAGACTACTTATCAAAGGTACTGATGACAACAATGGACATAAGATCAATCAAAGCAAGTGGCTACCATGCCGTACATATCATTTCTACAAAGGCCCGATCATGTACCCCTTTGGGCACGGAATCAACTACTCAAATTTCATTCATATAAAAATTAATTTTGTGTTTTGCAGCCACGCTATTTTGTGTCTCTATTAAAAGGTTCAGAGCTAAACAGGTACATCTCAAAACTATCTTAACTTTTAGATTGGTTTGAGACATCCTTTTGCAATGTTTTCATCCATAATCTCTTACTCTAATGATAGAATTTTATCTGCTTGAATCTAAAGAATGGATTGTTAGTGCATTTTCTAACCGAATAAACAATCAAAGGTAGCTAATGTTAGTCCTTATCTTGGTACATATATCTGCGGGTTGAGTTCACGGCAACTATGCACATGTATAGAATAACATAGTTCGTCTGAGGGTGAAATGTGTTGTGTTAGGCTGGATAGAAGTTTTAAACTTCACTATATGAACGCTTATCTTGATGTCTTTCTTTTTAATCTTCAATTGACACGGCTCATATAAATGCC
Organism: Artemisia argyi; assembly: GCA_030686995.1. Classification (NCBI taxonomy): domain Eukaryota; kingdom Viridiplantae; phylum Streptophyta; class Magnoliopsida; order Asterales; family Asteraceae; genus Artemisia; species Artemisia argyi. Next base: position 119,611,856 of record CM060689.1, on the reverse strand, counting down.
TTATTACAGATTCTTGCAACCCTGCAGTATCCTTTGGCCCTTTCTTGCCCAGCCACCACTGAGTTCGTGTTGATGTCATGTAATGCGTATCTCAAAACACATTGCTAATATCGAGGGATGGTGAATGCTTTGGAGCCTTTTGAAAATCTTATGTCATGCTCAAATATCATCAGTGTGTTTGAAGAGAAGTTAGTTATTGTGCTTTCTGTTGTTTATGTTTGATTCTAGCCGGTAGTGATTGAAGTGTGGCTTTCTTAGTTGATTGTTGTAGCAGTTTAATATTTGGGGGTTTGAACTCATCAATCAAAACAGACTTACGTCAAGTAATTCAATGATCAATATTTTATGACTCGAGTAATAAATCTAGGGTGTAGAGTTCGAACTTTTGCAGTTTGTAAACCATGTCAAACCGAAATGGAGAAAGTTATTTTTATAAATTGAATTTAATTGCAGTCTGAAATTCATACCTTTAGAAAGTGGGGTTAGATCTGTCATCTGTGCTTTATCTATATACAGTTGTTTACCTATTTGCTATGGCTATTATTGCGGGATTGTAGTTAGTAATGGAAATCAAATACATGCAATTCTACAAACTTACTTTTTGTAGTTTGAATTGTGTCATGAGTGTTGAATAGCTTTGTTTAGTATAGTAAGCGTATCAATCAGTATACCAAACTAATTTGTTTACTTGGTTATATCTATGGTAGGAATTCAACATATTGCAAATAGTGGAGGCAAAAAAAAAAAAAAAAAAAAAAAAAAAAAAAAAAAAAAAAAGATCCGATGGGAGTATGAGCGTAAACTGAAGCAACTTGAAGTTAGTAAGAAAAATGTACAGGTTCTCTGAATTGTCATACTCTTCATACCTTAATTATTTTGCAGCACACATGATTGTTTCTTTGTGACATATGTTCATTAGTTTGATTGTTATACTAGGTTGTTTAACATTACCACATAGGTAGCGTAGTTTTTAAATACTTTCATGGTTGTAGTGACACTGGTCCAACAATTATTTAGCTTTTTTTAAAATGTTTTGAGTCCTTCCTATGTTCAGAAAGTGCTCGGTTTCGTCACAGTTAAAAAGGATTCCTTTGTTAAGTAAAGCATATCCTGAACCCCGAGGATTGGTTAACCTTCAAACAATATTTTTTATATGTATATCCTATGTTCAGAAAGTCACATGCCGCACAGCAGTGTTTTGCTATTATTAACATTCAAATCAGTATTTGTGCATATGAGTCTTTTCCTTCCTCTTGCAGGATTTGAAAACAAAAAAAATCCAGTGGGCAAACTGAGAAACGAGCTAGAGAACAAAAAGCTGAATTGTGCTCCTGCTTACATGTGTGAGTAAACTCTTACATTCTTTAGATTGAATCAATAATGGGTAATTATTTTTGGTATTTATAAGCATGTGAAAATGAAGCTTAAACTTTATTGAAGGTGAAAATAAAGATACCGTGCAATTACAAGTGCATTCTATCGAGGCGAAGTTGGTGCATTGCTTTTCTATGGTGGGCGACTTTTGCCCCATTCTACCCATCTACTTTTTAAATTTTTGTGGCACGTCTGAATATGTCACATGGGGATCATGCATCACATCAGAAAACTATTGATATTGTCAGAGAATACAATGCTCAATTTGAGGAAAAAGTTATATCGATAATGTTGGATACTAAGGTATGATCATGTTTTACAAAAAACCGAACATCATTATCATCTATAACTTGGTTTTCAGTTTAGTTTAATGTGAAATAGAATCACTACTCACTACACTTCCATAATTAGCTCCGTAGTTATAGTAGTTGAGTATTTTTGCTTTGTTTGAAAATCTCGAGCATTATGTGGTGTCCATGTTTTCAGTTATTGGTTGTCAAACTTTAAAGTTCAAATCTTATATGATAACAAAGTATTAGTGGTTGTTTGTGTAATGACCAAGAGTAAGCTTAGGACTTATTTTCGTTTAATCATTAATGAACATCCACTTTAACGCTTAGTCGTTCTGTTACTATCCTTATGATATAGTGTATTACTATATATGATAATGCGGCCTCAAGCCATACCATTCCTTATCAGTGACCGATATGCCATTAGTCGTACACTTAATTGTAGTTGAGGCATATAATTCAATCAGAGGTGCCAAAAACACCACTCTCGGTCATAATAGCAATATCAAACCAATGCTTTTGGATGAAACATACCATAGAGGAGGCCCAGGAATATGGTTTAGCCAACAAACTTGAGATGAGAAATGGGCTAGATGGCTAACGGGTCAAAACAGGTATTCTTCGGTACCCTTTTGAAACATGTTAGGTTGAGTCGGAAATACTTTTGGTTCAAAATTGTTGAGACTATTATAAATAGTTAGTGAATATCTTATTACATGAGTTATATTTTTCAATATCAATCTACTACTATGAATAATTTGGGCGCTTTAATCAACCTTCGACCCAATTGACCCATTTCCTTTTAAAGTAGTCTTTTGTTTTGCCCGTAATGCCAAATCAACCCATGTGTATGTAGAGGGGTTGAAGTTACCACCTTAGAGCATCATAAATTGGATATAAGGCATGAACAAATGAATATATGATGTACTTTATGGGGAGTGTAGGCGACTGAAGAACTTCGAGCTGCCTTAGAGAAGCTAAAAACAATGTACGGTTCGAGTATTAAAGCTTTAGATGACATAGCTGATGAGCTTGATGGGAATTCACAGTCAACATTTGGACATTTGAATTGCCAAGTCCCCTAATATTCTTCTGCTCTTGGGGAGGTTATCATAGTTTTCATCCTAGCAATCTAGACACTTATATTGGCACATCACACTTCATTTAGCTTTGTTTGATGTCCAGTTTTTAAAGGGTATTGCATCAGAAGCTGAGAACTTCCCTAATGATCTTGAAGACATTCCCTATAGTTAAGAAAATAAACTAACTGCTTATGCACAATACCAACGCGAGGTAAGATTATAAACTAGCATCATGTACCTTTAGAATTTCTTTCCCCACACTTGTAATGACGCCCCTGAACAGTGTTAAGTAGGAAGCACTATTTTTTTATTTTTATTCTTTTTTTAATTTTTTTAGGGAGCACTATTTGAACACAAAATAATTTATTGATGTTGTAGCAAATGAGCTAAAAGCAAGACTTGTGAGAAACTTATCATTATAAGTATTATAACCACTTTTATAATCTAATAGTGAATTAATTTAAAATCAAATTGACAAAAAAGTAATTTCGGGTTCCAATCGTTGATACGGAGATAAAGTGAACGGGCGATTGAGATTAATATTAATAAATACGCGGAAGGTTTTATGTTTGAATTTAGCTAAACTTTTTAATGAACATTCCTATCGATATATGGAAGGTTATGGTCGTTTTAATGTAATAAAATATGCTTATAAGAGCGCTGGGAGAGATCGCCCACATTTCTAGATTATATTTCCTTTTACATTACATCAACTTGGTTTGAATTAAGTGGTGGAACTAATTATATAATTTGTGGTGACCTATGGCGGTATGGCTAAGAATCCTATAATTGTATCAACTCCAGTATTCATTTTTAGAGTAACTAATGTATTAAGCATTCTAATATTAAAATAGTTGTAAATTGATTTTCTTAAGTGTGGCACAGTGTGTGATCTTTAAGCTCATACATTTAGCAAAATGCAGTTTCATGTATTTATGTATTTTGAATAATGATCATTTGTAGCACTGAAGTGTTGCCTGATTGAAGCAACTTGAATATGACGAATAAAAGCAGTTGTAATATTTTTGGTGTGTTTGAGAGTTATTTTTGGTGTTTGCACCCGTGTTTAATGATGTGCCTTCACAGTTGGTTACTAATGCAAAGAGAGCATACTTAATTGGAATGATCCATGAGTTTGATCACCACAAAGATAATGAGTTCCTTTAGGATTGGTCTGAAAGGTACCCAAATTAAGATTGTTGATATCCATCAGGTATTTACTTGCTACTAACAAACATTAGATGCATCAGAAAGTTTAAGATAATTCATCACTATGTTTACTATGAACCTTATTGCAAAACTTCTGTTCATGGAGATTAGGTTGATATAGAAAGATATGTTCCACTATATAGACAAGTATCATTTTAAAACCATCTTGAAATTCATATTGCCTCAATGTTAAAATTGTAGGCTGATTTATATACTTTATATGCCTGAATACAAATCAAAGTGTGTGAATTCGATACCTGTAACATGTGTCATGCAACATGTGTATCTTGACAACAGCTACCAACAGCCTCTGAGGTTATACGTAACCTGCTATTGTACTTGATTAAAATTTTCTTATTGACAGTTATCTTGAAAGTTATTTCCTGATTTTCTTACCCTTTAATCAAGCACCAACCACAATAAGCTGATCACTATCTGTTTCTATGACGTGGATATTTTGTTGATCACTATGTTGTGAGTCGTTATAATGTAGCATCCCTGTCGATAGCTGAATTAGTTTTTGATAGATTGAAAGTTTGTTGTTGTAAGCATCTGGATTACTATAAGCCTAATTCTATATATCCTGAATCAAGTAAGTTGATTTTGAAGATTCATGGTGAGCTAATTAACTTAATTTTTATAATTTTATTTGAAACTTTTGTTAACTAGGTTTCTTTTTTATTTGCATCTTTTATATAATTGGGCACAAGAGGTAGTAGATGGGTTCAAGAACTCGATTAGTGAAATCATTGGTATGCTTTTTCTGGCTTTTTGTTAATATTGTAATAATTATTTGGTGATTTTGTTAGTGCCCATATGAAAAATAGTCAATGTTTGATGTGGGTTTTAGTGTATCTCAGCTGATTTGGAAAGGATGGAGCTTTGGCTAATTACCATCAAGCTCCTATCATATTGTAATTCCTGGAGTCGGAGGTAGAATAATTAATGATTCGTATACTTTTTAGAGTGTAAGTTAAAATACTTTCTAAGGTACCCATCGACTTACTAGGCTTGCGGAATTTTCAAAGGCGATTGATATATTTTAGTTGGTTGGGATTAAAAAAAATACAGATTGACCCATGTGATGTAAGAAACTTTGTTGAATTTAGGCTTACACATGGCAGTCATTTTATCATGTTACGGATACTAATTGTAGTTACTAAACAAGTAAAAATAAGGCAAACTAACACAAGTGTAAAATTGCAATAAGTCTATCAAATTCTAAATGGCCAACGACGATTACTAGAAGTTCCAGAACTAGAAACGATCAGGCTATTAATATCATATAACCAACCTTTTTAAGATTTTGATATTATTGAAGCAAAGTTTATAGAAGTTATTACCGATAGTACAGATAGATGACCTGTATATATTCCAACCATGGCAACACTAATATAGAAACATTAAATTACGGGAATATTAGAAAAGTGCAAATCGAGATATAGGGGTCAGGATGGTGTTCAAATTATAACCTCCGCTATCTTAAGGAGTCAATCATGCGCCTACTACTCAATGCAAAATGGTTCAAATGTTGGGGTTGATTGCTTTTTGCGAGAGGTAATCATAAAAATCTCTCTATTTTTCTTAAATATTATGATTAGATATTCTCTCCACTTAATTACTATGTTGTATCTCAATTCCTTTTATTGACAAGGAGACGTAACTTCACTTATATGTGTGTTTTGTACATTTTTTTATTGTCTTGTATACACTCTACAAACATGTTTTCATTTTTAGTTGTGCTTGATTCAAAGGTAGCAAGACATGGGTATTTTGGTGTTAATCTTGTAGGATAGTAACTAAATTACAAACATGATGATACAAGTGGTTTGTGTGGCGTATGGTATAAGAGAGGAAGAAGAAGAAAGAAAGCTTGGAACCTTGAGAGAGAAAATGATATGTTAGATTAGAAAGAATGAAAAGGTCCAGGCCTCTCCACATGTGGAGAGGGGTATTTATAGTGTCTTACAAAAAAGATAAAAATGCCCACACCCGGGCTGTGGATCAGGCATACAGTGGGTAAAGACCCATCCTTCTTCCACGATGTTACTTAAACTAATTCTAACTAATAACTAAACTAACTACGAGCTAACTTAATGCTATTACAATATTTAGGTGACCGAGTCTTTCATAGGAATATTTGTATTCCTAACAATCTCCCCCTAAGGGAGGTCACCTTGGAAATTAAGCTCCTTGATCTTCAAGCATTCTTTAGTCTTTGCAGCTCGTAGGTTCTGATTCTTCACTTTTCAGCACACTTTGTACTTCAAGCAATGAACTTGTGATTTGAGTTCCTTTGAGATGTGTGATCTTTGAGCATCTTTGAGATCATCAGCCACAGTAAATCTCCAAGCTCATCCATAGTAGTATCGCCTTCATGTGATGTAGTGACTTTTAGGACCGTCATGCTCACACCCTTCTGGATCAGGAGACTTTACATCAGAGTTGCGGATCAGGAGACTTTTCATCAGAGTTGCGGAAACATTGTTGGTAGTCTCTCAACATTCGTTGTAGTAAGTCTCTCATCATCATCGATAGTGAGTAGGATGTGTGAGCATGAGGTATGGATTGACACGATTCAGCTGGAGTTAGGAGCCATCAATGCCATCTTTATATGTGTCCCTGAAATACAACAGTTAGCAATAAAGATAGAGAACGAATATGGCTTTGTCATTCGTTCTGCGAGGACAGACTACCCTCCGGTTTTGTGAAAACCGACCTGTGATCAGGTAGAGTCTCTGTTAAAGAATACTCTACTTGACAGGAATTTTCAGCTTGTGGTAATGAATCTTCCTAAGAATCCACTTAGGAATCTTCATACTAAGCATGTTCTCATACCGGAACGTCTCAAAGCAGACAACACGATATAGTGAATCTGTGACTGAATATTCCCGGATTGATGAGAAATTGATTTATAGAAATCACTCGCGTGTCATATGATAAAATTTTTTGAGACACGATGAGAATTTTAAGCTTTGAATCACATTTCCATCAAAAATACTTTTTTTTAAAGATTATACACAATCAACGTGCTCGAAAATTAGTTGATGAGCACATTGAAAGGTTTTTTTTGCAAAAGTATTCGTCAATCCATATCTTGGAACAAGTTTGATTCAACGTTGAATCGTACCATTGTTGCTTTCCAGTAGTCACTTGATCATTGATCCAAGATGGATCTCACATGTCACCTATCAAGAGCTTGAGTGATGTTCGCTCTAGAAGGATTTCCATCTTCATTGTGAATATTTTAATATCACTCGGATGTTCTGGCAATACCACAAGGATAATGCGTAGGACTCTAAATATTTTATCTTATTTTCCACATTGTGTGAAACAATAAGCATATTTGGAAGTGTGTCCTAACGAGATTTATGGATGATCTCATGGCTCTAGACTCAATAGTGCGTTTTGATCCGGTCCTGGAGACTGGGGAGGCGTCTCCTGTTTAGGTACCAACATGGCTCGCAATGAGCGGTTGATACATTGCACAGGGTTCCCTGTGAGAATGAAACAAGCTCTTTTAAGAGAACTTGAGTGGTTGGGAAGTTTGGTGCAGTGCGTCACTGGGTCCATGACGTCTTGTCTTTAATACCGGTGTTACCTTAGTAACCGCCAGTAGATTATGAATTGAACTCGGTTTCTGCCCTAAGGTTGAATATATGGAGGGCTATTTATTTTCACCCTTTCTCATTTCATTTCTTTTTCATTCTTCAACCCCTTCAGTGCTTACCCAGACTTCATCACTAGAACCTTGTTGGGTTTGTTCCAGTCCTAGCTCTATCTCAGTCCGCACTCTTCCCTTTCTCACTTTTCTCCTTTTTTTAATCATTCCTAAGGACTTCTAATCTATCTATGGATTGTCCCTGGGAAGATCCTTCCGGTTCTGGTGGATCATGGGAACTCATACCTAACCTTAACCATCCTTATAACTCCATGCATAAAGATAAATGGCCGGTCTTTGGTATTACTTCCACAAACGCCTTTTGCTCCACCTCAATATGTGAATTGATATTCAAAAGAGTTTAGCACATATGTGGGAGCCTATTATTGAGTCCAAAAGATCACGTTTGATTATCAGATTTCATATTTAAATCATATTCTCTCCCCCGATCAAAAATTTCAAATCTTTCGAGATTTTGGATCTCAATTGATTAAAAAAGTTAGAAATCTTTTGCGAGAGAAATGCGGCCAGTTTTAATATTTTCTGATAAAAGGAACCTTTTTCTTGCTCCCCCTCAATCTGTGAGGGAGGTTGTTATGTGTCAGATTTGATGAGTTTACAAAAGATTTGAAGTTTTAACGAAAACTCTTTGAAAATTTCTCATTCTGACACATAATCATCACAAATCGTTTTGTTGCAAGGTTTTTGTACAAAGTGTGGAGAGTTTTGATGATACATAAAATTTTAAGAAATCACTCTCCCCCTCAATCAATGATGGATGTTAAAACTGAAATATTATCATAAAATATTGAAGTCATTGATTGAGTGAAAAATTTTATCAAAATTTAGATTCAATTTGATTTTCAATCAAAATCTCATGGTACCACAAAGTTTTGCACAAATACTTTTCGGAAAAATCATAGAAGGGAAAGTATTTGGCGATAAAAAGAAGATTTCTCTTCTTTATCAAGAAATAATGCACTGAAGCGTACATTAGATCGAGAAAACATGGATATAAAGTAATCCATGCCCAGGTGAACTTCACCTGGTAAAAGGAACAACCGTCTTTTTGGCGACGAGTTTTCCCCATTTTGAAAAACGGGTTGCTATTTGAAGTAATAGCAAGCCATTATTTTGAAGTCCGGGTTGCAGCCTAAAATGACTACAAGCCATAGTTTTGAAGAATATTTTGAGATACGACATGTTTTAGAGAGAAACTTTATTTGAAAACTGAAAAAATCTTGCTCAAGCATATGTATGATTCCGTGTCATTGTTGAATGACATTTCTAGAGACGTACTCAATTGGAAAAACATTAATGTTTTCCAATTCAGCCTCATTTGATTCACCCACATTATTTTGTCGTATATCGTTGAAGGTCTTTTGTTCATCAATAACTACACATTTATCATATATTTTCAGTACCTCAGATATGATGGATGATTTGGAGGAACCAGATTGTCGTGAGGGTGAGACAACAGATGATAGATTAGCCATGAAGATTGTCTGAGTAGTGGGTTCGTCATCAACATCTGAGTTGAAAGCATCACAATCCTCAGCTTGGAAGATGTTTGGATCATTAAGAGCTAAGTCCTGAACTAGTTGTTCATCCACATCATCATCAAATGTCTTTCCATCATCCCCAGCAATAAACGCCAATTCTTCCTCATTTAGCACAACTCCATTCTCTTGTGATTGCATGAGCAACATTTTGTCCTTGAAGTAGTCTTAATTTTGAGGACGTTTTGGCTGAGTGCAGTTTCTGGCGATGTGACCAAAGCCCCCACAGTTGTAACATTTTGGTTGCCTTCCTTGTCCCTGATTCACATTTCCAACTCTGCTCGTACAGCATTTCTTTGATTCACATTTTGTCTGCCATGAACGTTCTGCACCATTACTCTTCCATCTTCCACAATAGCCTGATTACGTGGATTGGAGGAAGTTCTGAGTTGATTGTTGGTTGGTGGGAGTGCAGCCCTGAAATGTTGAACCAGTAGAGACACTTGATTGGAAAGATTGTCAATCATCTTGTCAGTATGAGAGTACCCTGAGTCGAGATGGGTGTTCATGGCTGCCGGTGAATGTAGATATGAGTGATCCACTGATGACACAGGTTGAGTAGTTGGCAACATACTAGTCATGAAAGCAAGTGAGTCATTGGTGTTAGTTGGATTGAGCTTCTCTCTTAATTGACGATCATATGCTGCATGTTTCTCATGTTGTTGTAGGTATGCAAACAATTGTTCATAATTTGTATTTCTCAATCCTTTGTTGAGCTTGACTGCTGTAACAAAGCGATCCCACTCAGGTGACATGTTGTTCACAAACTTAGAGTTGAGTTGGATGTTGGGCATTGTCATTCTGATCATTCTCATGTCATTAACCAGCTTGTGAAATCTGACATAGTAGTCGGTAATGTTTTCACCAGGATTCATTTTGAAATGCTCAAACTCATCATACAATTGGGATTCACGGTCTTCTTTGGTCAGCTCCGATCCAGACAGAAGCATTTTGACATTGTCCCAAACAGCTTTGGCTTCAGTGTTGAAGTTAATTAGCTTGTACACATCTTTGGGTAACCCTTGTATCACGATGTTGGAGGCTCGAATGTCAGCATCATAACGCTTCTTTTCAACATCATTGAGATCATTGTAAGTGCGTGGTCTGTCAATTCCATGGGTGACAGATCCATCCTCAGCTGTGGTGATAGCATCTCTGGTTGTACCCATCTGCATAGGACCTTCATCAATAGATCGCAAAATGTTCTCACCATTTTCTTTACCCAAGCAGTACAATCTGATTCTTTGTGCCCATGATTCATAATCTGTCCTGTCTAGCATAGGACGTCCGGTATCAGACCCAGCAGCTTGAATGTCATCCGAAACTGTTGACATCTTAAAGTCTTCAAGCGGGATTTTACAACTTTTGTGACTTAAACCGAGAAATGATTCTTTCTAGGGATTTTACTAAAGTCAACAAAAGAAACCGGAAGATATACTCAGCAAGTTAAACTTAAACTAAGAAAGAGATACTGGATGAGCCACAGTTTGCACCAAGTGTTGAGTTGTGACAAGTCAAGTTACAATATATCCAATTGCGATTAGTCAAGTCGTAAGAGTTAACACACAACGTCAGATCACAATTAGATTAATCGAAACGACTCAAGTTACAACAATTCACGAATTACAAAATGATTAACCTATCACACGAATCTCACCACTTAGTTAATTACCACCAAAGTAGAGATACTCGCCACAGTGAAAGCAAACCGTTAAGTACAAATAACCGCAATTCTGAGATTGACACCTAGGTGAGTAAAACGCAAGATCAGGTATGGTAGCCGTAGAAAGGAGCAAACCGCAAATTAAGCAAACCGCAAGGTGAGTAATCGCAGGATGAGATAAACGCAAAGAGCAAACCGCAATAAGGAGTAAACCTCAGGGTGGGTTAACCGCAAGTGAGGTAAACGCAAAGAGCGCAAACCGCAGGAACAAACCACAATCACTAAACCGCTAACTACCAAACTGCAGAAGCAAATCGCAGTTCACAAAGGTCCAAAACAGTCACTTTCCTTGCGTTTTGTCTGTTTACCCAAAATAGTAATCGCTAACAAACTAACCACAGAATCCAGAAGCAAAACGTAATGATGAAATGAGGCAGTGGAGCTAACCGCAGTCAAGAACAACTACTTAAAACCAATCCAAACTTCAAATAAACATATGATATAGTATAACCAACTGAAACACAATGTTATACTAACACCAAAGATCATAAAAGTACATCTCTAACATGTCTAATAACACTAGAAAGATCAAACCAAGATGTTTTCGAAAGAAACACTTCTAACTAACAAAAACCACAGAAAACCACACCCAATATGATTCACCAAGGCCCTAAGATGAAACATTGGCTCTGATACCAATTGTAGGATAGTAACTAAATCACAAACAAGATGATACAAGTGGTTTGTGTAGCGTATGGTATAAGAGAGGAAGAAGAAGAAAGAAGGCTTGGAACCTTGAGAGAGAAAATGATATGTTAGATTAGAAAGAATAAGAAGGTCCAACCCTCTCCACATGTAGAGAGGGGTATTTATAGTGTCTTACAAAAAATATAAAAATGCCCACACCCGGGCTGTGGATCAGGCATACAGTGGGTAAAGACCCGTCCTTCTTCCACGATGTTACTTAAACTAATTCTAACTAATAACTAAACTAACTACGAGCTAACTTAATGTTATTACAATATTTAGGTGACCGAGTCTTTCATAGGAATATTTGTATTCCTAACAAGTCTTAAGCTTGATTTGAAGGTTGGAACAACTTTTCTTGGCTAGATTATTAAAGTTTGCTGGCGGCAGAATTCCAATGCTATAACTATGTTCTCATGATAAATGATGTTTAAGTATATAATGTTCTTGAGTAATACTGAGCATCTAAAGCATCACAAAGTATTTTATCTTACCTTGGGCTATTATTACTATTACCAGGTAGAGATGCTTAAGGGCTTTTTGAGATTGGTGCATTAGCATAGCGTAATTTTGTGTGTCGGTGGTGCATTAGCATAGCATAATTTCGTGCATCAGTTGGCGGAGGTAGGAGTTCTAACGTCTACAACAAAATACGTTAGGAAAATTTAACCTTTTTAGTACGCCTCATAGGTTGTTTGACTTGCATGATATGTTGCTTGACTTGCAGAAAAATAAAGCAATTTTAAAAAGAAGGAACACACTTGCCATTAAATTGTCAAATGTTGCAAATATGTTATTTTGCTGCAAAAGTCTATGTAGAATATTATTTGTGCATTATATGATAAATAATATCTTTTATATAATGATGCAGCCATGGATTACAGTCTGGAATCTTTGAAGCACGTAAGATCATGCTAATAAATGTTGATCCAAAACTTCCTGACTTACAGGTAAATGCTATACCATAAAAGCACCTTGAGAATAAATATATGTGGAACTCAGTTAATTATTTTATTAATCACAGGTTGTTGAATTAAGTTATGTAGGTAAGAATAAAACGAATCGGCATTAGTACAACCATTTAAAAAGGCCAAAAAAGGTGAATTTACACCATTAGTAGCCATATCGTAGCCATATTAGTTCGGGTAAGAGATCATATTAACACCATTAAAATGAATTCTCACATTGGGGTGTGAATTTGGATAGTGAAAATGGGGTCAAGGTTAAAAGGCCGAAAAAATGTGAGCTTGATTCACCTGTACTTTTTGGTCTTAGACAATCTTAATGGGTCAAGATAGTTAAGAAGCTATGTGCATCACAGAAGGCCGGCTGGAACATGGCCGTGAGGGAAAACCAAGTTTAGAAAGATGTGCAGTGCACAAGATAGTTCTCGGAATAAAAATTATTTGTATGGGATTGATTACTAGGGTAACCTTTACCTGAAAAGCGTCATCAAAGGGCATTTAGTATAGAGAGAGATGTAATTTATCTCTATCTTATCGATTATAAGATCTAATAATACACCATATTTTGTTTAGTCACTGTATGAAGCCAGTTGCAGGATTTTACCTATGTTTCTGTTTTAATGGTGTCATTAATGTATACCTTTCCTCTTTTTGCAGCTGCTGAATCTCTGTGAAGTAGAAAGTAGAATAAGTGTGGAAATAAAAATATTTAGTCCGATGAATATTTTTTTGGCAACTCTACCATAGACTAAATTTTCGGGTAACTATACTTAATTTTTTTATCTGGTTATAGTATCTTGCATTAAGATCACTTTTTGTCCCGTCTTTCTTTACGACTATAATATGGACGAAATGATGTTTGGGGAACGTGTATTTAGACAACAAACAAAGGGCACACCACTATGCATTTGACTATCTGTAGTTAAAATAGACCATATTTATTATTAATCTGATATTTCTATCCAGGCATATTGGTGATATTGGTGACTTAGTGTCGATATTCGGCTTAATAAGATTTTTCATGGGTCTGTTTTGCAGTGATTGTTTGTTTGTTGATTAATTTTGATTGATGTTGTCACAATGTGATAATTAGGGGTGTATGGATGATGAGGCGAAAAATGAACCACTTTTAGGGGGTCATTTAAGCCCGAAATTGAATTTATTTAATCAAATATTGCCCTAAATCGTTCCTTTTGTGATTTTAGGTACTTTGGGAGTGAATTCTGGAAAAGGAAGCAATTCGGACGTTTTCGGAGCATAAAATTGAAGAAAACGGCAAAGACTTAATCTTCCATGCTGAAAACAGTACCTGACGGCGTCAAGAGGAAAACCATGACGGCGTCAAGAGTAAAATCCATGACGACCCAGTGCAAACCTGACGGTGTCACAACAAGGGCGTCAAGAGTTAAATTGGTGACGGCCTGCATAAGGTGAATACATGACGGCGTCAGACCCAGATCTAGGCAGTCCAAGAAACTATTTGGCGGCGAGATGACGGCGTCAGACATTTGTTCTTGACGCCGTCACCTATCAAAATCTATATATAGTTTTCTATTTTTCATTCATTAAGGAGGAACTTTTGTGGAGAAAACTATGGCCGAACTTTGTAAACCCTATGTCATATTTTACAGTGTTTTCAAGGGTTTTCACCCCTTGAATCCTTTCACGTTCAATTGAGATAAGTCTTCTCTTAATTCATTCAATATGTCTATGTGTTGTTTGAATATATCCTTTGCTTGTCTTGATTTCAACATGCTAGGCTAGATCTATCTTGTGTTTGCTTAGATCTAATGAAACCTAGATGTTAATTATGTGTTGATTACTTGTTTATGGTTGTATTGGATGAATGATTTCAATGCTAGGCTTAAGAAAATTGACAGATCTCCATTGTGTAACATGCTTGAACAACTTAGGAAACATGAACCGATATGTACTAGGTTTTATTGGTTGTATTTAATGCATGAGCAAATTCTAGTGATCCCATGTTAGGAGCTTCTTAGCCGGCTCGACATAGGAGTGAAGTAGGCGCTCATAGGATTGGGGAAGTAAGTACGCCGTCCCATGAATGGTATTAAGGAATACAATCCGTCATCCATGCAACTATAACAAGTAATTAACGTGTAAAAGATATCTATGGAGTAGTGAAATCTAAGTAAACACAATTCTCCCACATATTGCTCACAACTTTAGTATAATTAGTTTGTTTTCCTTTTTAGTATTTTATTTTGATTGCATCTTAGTATTGGGTTAGTTGATTAGCAACTAATTCCGCCAAACTCTTTCAAACCCGAGATTTTTACTTGCTTTTCATAAAATATAAAAATACAAAAAGAATCATCCCTCATCTACCTAGTCTTTAGGTTTACTAATCCTAGCGACACTATTCCTAGCTGAACGATCAATCCCCCGGTACTTGTCATTATACTATACTACATCGATCAGGTACACTGCCTGGTGGGGGTTGTAAGCTTCTCGAGAGGTAAAGCCTGGTGCAATTCCCACGCATCAAGTTTTTGGCGCCGCAGCCCGGCGAATATTTATTGTTTAGGTTGAATTTGATTTTTATTAGGTCTACTCATTAGATTTCTATCAAGTGAGATTTTTTCTTTTTATTTTGTAGCTTTCTCGTAGTCTATCTTTTCTTTGTGATTTTGTTTGTAATTTGCTTCAAATGGACTTTACACTTAGACTTCTAAGATTACAAGATAAGGTTGAGCGGCTAACACACCAAAGAGTTCAAAATACCTCATTTAGAGACACCTATGAATCATATGAGCCTTCACCTAGGATAGATTCTTATGAACAACCTCCATGTTTAAGATCTAGTTTTAGTGAGGCCAATAGGAAATGCGACCTAGTTTGCCAAGGAATTATGGAGAGAGCCGTTGCAACAAATCATAAGTTGGATGAAGCACTAGGTTTGCTATTATCACTACCTAAGAAAACAATTGAGGAGGCTCTAGACGAGCATGACCACATTGATAAAAAAGACCTAGGTTTTATGATCGATGATGATGAATCTCAAGAAACGGATGATGAATCTTTTGGGAAATTTGTATATAGCAGTTAGAATTTTGAGGATGATCCTTATGATTCGGACATAGAAGTTGAGATGCCTAGAGAAGCACGTGAGATACTTAGGAGAATGCTTAGGATAGATCCTACCAAAACACATGATGAGGATATAGGTGATCTTGACACATGGAATGATGAGGTAAATAACATAAGCCCACAAAATACTCAACCATCATTTGAGGCGCACACACCGCCCGTGACTTACCCGGAAGAAGTAGAAGAAACTTTAGGAATTCCGATGGAGGTAGAACCCTTGGACCAGGCACCACTTGAGGATATAGGTTTGAACACTTGTAGTGATAACCTTACTCCTAGTTCTAGGGAATTTCCTAGTGTTGATGAACCGGAACCTCAATCTTTACACACCTTTCCATCCTTAGATATATTTCTAGGAGACAAAAGAGGAACCGACCCACCCATCAACCAATATTATCCGGGTAGTTTTAGGATGAAGGAAGCCATTCACTCACCCCCTTCACCTTACGTGGCATATTTCCACCCTAAGGGTGTGTATCGCTACTTCCACCTGCACTTAATTCAAAGTGTAGGGAAAACCTCCCCTATTTCCGTTAAATAAGGGTAGAGTCAGGCTCGTGACTCGAACAAAAACAAGCGCTTATTGGGAGGCAACCCAAGCTTTATTTATTTATTTGTTTGTTTGTTTGTTTACTTGATTTTATTTGTTTCCATATGTATGTTTTATTTTTGTTGCTTGTGGCTCATGTTTCAAGGTAAATTATGAAAATGCTTTATTTTGTTTTTAACTTCGTCTTAATTGCATATAAAGGTATTTTGCAAAAGATAAGTGTAAGGGAGATCCAAATTTGTTTATAAGAACGAAATTGAGCATGAACCACAACAATATTAAATGAACATGTATAGAGTCAAATGCTTGTATCGAGTCATAATGATGTTTTGCAGGATTTTCCAGGAAGTAGGACATAAGTTTTTTCAGAAATTTTCTGAAAACTTAACGTAAAGATTTCTGCAGGTCACTTCTGACGGCGTCATGTGTAAAATTCTGGAAATTTTGCTAGTTTTGTTTATACCGGAGTCTTAAAGTTTTTGTTGATTCTTTAGTTTTATAAACTACAGGAAATCTGAAAACATTCATTCCACAACCACTATATCTTTAATTGTTTTGTTTTTATTCCTAAGTCTGGAATTACATCTAGTTGTGAGTTCTCTTTGTTCGGGTTGATGCTTTGGGTTTTTGTGATTGTTTTCTCAGGTTTAACAGGTTATGTTTGACAAGAAGATGATTTATATTCTGGAAGGGAAGCTTTGATTGTTCATTTTCTTGGAGGAAGATCTAACCTGGCCACCTAATTATCCATACCGAGCGAATCAGGGGAGTATTTGATTTCATTCTTTTTACTTATTTCAGTTTTACATTCTTTATTTGAACATTGGGGACAATGTTCATCCTAAGTGTAAGGGGAGGGTAAAATGATGATACCTTACAGATACACTTTCACTTGAGTTTGTTTGTTTGATAGTAGATGTGTAATAAAACTATGAGAAATACTTGTTAGTGTAATTTTAGCGCCAAATTTAAAATTTTTTACAACATTTAGGAGTGAAACTTTAGCCATAGCAAGCGTCTCATGGATAGGAGATTGTATGACTAGCACAAAACCGTACTATTCAGAAAAATTTTCCACCCAAATATGTGAGGTTCGCCTTTAGATTTGATAGGAAAAGCATTTACTATTAGTGCTTATGAGTGTACCGGTAGCATTTAGATTCTAGAACTTGCGTTAGTGATGCATCCCGAGACCGCTAGTGAGACTACATTCGTGTAGTAGGATTTACTACATGATAAGAGGCATTAGGATCACCCTTGTGTTAAACCCGTATTATAATTACTTGACCATTTAAGTCATATTACTTGGCTAGTAAAGTCAATTAATTTTTCCCACACCATTAGCGTTGTACTCATTTTTAGTACATGAAACCCCTAGTACACCCCTCCGAGCCTATCTTTTCATTTCTAACTTTAAGCATTTTACTTAAAGGAAGAATTTGTTACACCCCACTTAAATGTACAACCAAATCGCCTTAGCCTTCCGTGTATGCACTCATCTTTAGTGCATTATTGTTATTTGTTAAACCCTATGTTAATTATCTAATTGATTACATGGTTGCTAAGTCGAGTCATATCCTTGTACATATTGTTTTGGGACGATTGGGACTCATAGGTAAAGTACTTATTTTATGGAGTAATGGGGAAGAACATCATTTATTACCCCCATATGTACGTTAATCTTAAAAGTACTCCAAGTGTTTTGATTATCTTAATTCGAGTCATTAGATTAGTTTATTGTAAAGTATGTAAAAACTCAAGTGTAAGGGGAATTTACATTCCCTATGATGTATTATTTTGGAAGGTAGGGTAAGAGTGTATGCAAAAAAAAAAAAAAAAAAAAAAAAAAAAAAAAAAAAAAAAAAAAAAAAACGAAAAATCAAGAAAAAGGAAAAAAAATAGAAAAATAAAAAGAGAAAAAAACATACGGACTACCATCCCATTTTATTTTAAGTTTTTGATATTTTCATTTATTAGCTTAAGTCGAGTCTAGTCTTGGCTTAGCAACGCCATGTTGTACATGTAATTGACCAAGATGATTAACTCGCCACCAGTAAAGACTGCCTATATCCAACAAAACCGTGTATTCCATATCCCTACACCTAACGTTACAACCCTTTAAAAAGACCTTTTTGATAGTTTATCCTAGGTGCTTACGCAATGTGGTGGAGGTTTGATCCTTTCCTAATCCTATGGTAATCTATTTTGCTATGACAAGTAATGAGAGATGTTTTCCATTTCCATAATGTGATATTACTTTATTACACCCGAGAGATGTGAGTATCTAAACACTATTTGTGAGGTGCTAGTATATGACTTACGTGCTTGTCTTTGGTCTTTAGTGGGACGATTATTTGTTGTAATTACTTTTATATTAGTGTTAAATGACCCCTAACTTGTATTTTGATTAGAATAAAAGCGCATTTGCTTGAGGATAAGCAAATCTCAAGTGTAAGGGTATATGATGAGGCGAAAAATGAACCACTTTTAGGGGTCATTTAAGCCCGGAATTGAATTTATTTGATCAAATATTGCCCTAAATCGTTCCTTTTGTGCTTTTAGGTACTTTGGGAGTGAATTCTGGAAAAGGAAGCAATTCGGACGTTTTTGGAGCATAAAAGTGAAGAAAACGGCAAAGACTTAATTTTCCATGCTGAGAACAGTACCTGACGGCGTCAAGAGGAAAACCATGACGGCGTCAAGAGTAAAATCCATGACGACCTAGTGCGAACCTGACAGCGTCACAACAAGGGCGTCAAGAGTTAAATTGGTGACGGCCTGCATAAGGTGAATACATGACGGCGTCAGACCCAGATCTAGGCAGTCTGAGAAACTATTTGGCGGCGAGATGACGGCGTCAGACATTTGTTCTTGACGCCGTCACCTATCAAAATCTATATATAGTTTTCTATGTTTCATTCATTAAGGAGGAACTTGTGTGGAGAAAACTAGGGCCGAACTTTGTAAACCCTAGGTCATATTTTACAGTGTTTTCAAGGGTTTTCACCCCTTGAATCCTTTCATGTTCAATTGAGATAAGTCTTCTCTTAATTCATTCAATATGTCTATGTGTTGTTTAAATATATCCTTTGCTTGTCTTGATTTCAACATGCTAGGCTAGATCTATCTTGTGTTTGCTTAGATCTAATGAAACTTAGATGTTAATTATGTGTTGATTACTTGTTTATGGTTGTATTGGATGAATGATTTCAATGTTAGGCTTAAGAAAACTGGCAGATCTTCATTGTGTAACATGCTTGAACGTCTTAGGAAACATGAACCGATGTGTACTAGGTTTTATTGGTTGTATTTAATGCATGAGCAAATTCTAGTGATCCCATGTTAGGAGCTTCTTAGCCGGCTCGACATAGGAGTGAAGTAGGCGCTCATAGGATTGGGGAAGTAAGTACGCCACCCCATGAATGGTATTAAGGAATACAATCCGTCATCCACGCAACTATAACAAGTAATTAACGTGTAAAAGATATCTAGGGAGTAGTGAAATCTAAGTAAACACAATTCTCCCACATATTGCTCACAACTTTAGTATAATTTAGTTTGTTTTCTTTTTTAGTATTATATTTTGATTGCATCTTAGTATTGGGTTAGTTGATTAGCAACTAATTCTGCCAAACTCTTTCAAACCCGAGATTTTTACTTGCTTTTCATAAAATATAAAAATACAAAAAGAATCATCCCTCATCTCTAGACCTAGTCTTTAGGTTTTCTAATCCTAGTGACACTATTCCTAGCTGGACGATCAATCCCCCGGTACTTGTCATTATACTATACTATATCGATCAGGTACACTGCCTGGTGGGGGTTGTAAGCTTCTCGAGATCCCTCGAGAGGTAAAGCCTGGTGCAATTCCCACGCATCAATGGCATTAGCTTACTATCGGGCTGATGAGCTTATTTCAGTTTGCAAAAGCTTATAAGCCTTCATTTTTTTACTACAACCTGAACTTATGGCTTATATCTTCGTGTGCGTCATGTAAAGTGTTTAGTCACATTTCTATAATTCCTATGTGTCATAATATTAATCAATCATAAAAATAGCATATTGATACCTTAAGTACATCATACATATTGTCGTTTTTACTCCTATGACATAGGATGGCTAATTACCTCATAACAATGTAATTCCATTTAAGATTTAAAATGCAGTCTCATTCGTATATGATCTATTAAAGATTTTTTTTTTGCTCCACTGTCCAACTTTCATTAGCAAATTCATCTAACCACCTTTTAGAATCAAATTATTAATCTTATGGCAATTTGCCCCTTATAATTTTATCTGCCTTTTAGTTACCCATTTGACCCGTTTTATATAGTACCGAAGATGCAATAATGTTTAATTATCAACCAAAGATTTTGGTGAATCGATTCCGCCTCTTACAAATTAGTTACCAATTTGACCCGTTTTATATAGTAGAGGTCGGAAATGGGCAGGTTGGGACATTTGACCCATTTTTACCTATATTAGTTATTATTTTTTAAGTAATATTTTGTACCTCAAACACTATTTTGCATTTTGTGATTGTTCTTAATAATTTGTAGCAAGTTTATGCAGTATTATTTGTAAGGCATCAACCCCTTAAAATGTTCAGGCTGCAAAAGAAGCAAGATATGACAAGGAGTCTGTGATGAAGTTCTTCAGAATGGTCTGCATCTATTTATTCTTTTGTACACTTGGTTAAATAGTCAATGTAGTCAATAATGTAAAACCTTATGTGAATAATTACTCTTCAGTTGGTAAGAAGATACTTCTCAGATGAATTACCTGTGACAAGCCCATGGTGTACCTTAGTACCACAACCGTTGCAGAGGCTTGGGTACAGCATAATTGAGGAACATCAGTTATATTTTGGTACAAGGTATGAACTCATATTATCATTTTTAACAACTTTTTATTCTACGGTGTTGAAGCAATATAAGTAGTTTACTTTTTGCATATCTTGGACTATTAGGTTTCCCTGAGAAACTCAATATACTCCTATAGACACAATATGATACCTTTAGACTTCCCATATGTATGGGTTGGGCAGTGTCATAAAATAGATGGTTATGTTTTGGTTTGGGTAACGAGTCAAAAGAAAATTAGTTTGGATTGCTCTTCAGCTTTAGCCAAAGGGAGGCTGATGAGTGTGTAAATACTCATCATTTTTACCTCATCAGAGCTGCCAAAACATACAAAAATACTCAAATATTCATCCAAATACTGAAAATATCCCAGAATTGTGTTTTATATGTTTCAGATGCAAAATGATCAAAAACAGATGAAATATGAACAAAGTTTGCATTATTAGCAGTTTCAGTCCTTCAACTTTCAAAACTTATCAAATCTAGTCCCTGGTTATTCAAAAACATGAAAAAGTCACCAAAGGTCCTTTTTAATCACAAATAAACATATATAATCCTTTGGTGTGAAGTTTCATAAAATTACAAGTTTAGTCCCTGAACTATGCAAAACTGACAAAAATGGTCCCTGGGATGTAAAAACTTTGAAATAAATTAATTTTGGTCCTTGTACTATTATTCTATGGCAAAAGTGGTTCTTGGATGGAAAGTTTGGAAAAATTACATGAGTGGTCCCTGGAGTTTGCAGAGTTGGCAGAAATAGTCCTTGGGTGTTCAAAAATGGAAAAAGGAAACTATGGTCCTCATACTATGGAAACTTGGCAGAATACACCCTTGTGATAACCTTGGAAACTTCCCAAGTCTAACCCCCAACTTTTAGATAATTACAAAATTGGTCCTTGTTATTAACACTTAACCAAACCGGACCCTTATTATTAAAACCAATCCAAATCCAAACCATACCACAACCTAGCCCAACACCATCCCCAAACCCCGAGCCTGACACAACACCACAACCCCAGGCCCATCCCCTAAGCCCAAATCCCCTAAAACCATTCAAAATAATCCTCGGTCAAAGAAAGTCAAACACCACCTCCCTCGCACCACAAAACCACCCCTCCATTCCAATACTGCCCTGCAAAATCACCTTCCCCCCTCCACTTGCCCATCACTTCTCCACCGCCCAACCCACCATACACCTAACATCACCTCCACATTTAATGCTCCCCCCTCTACACACGCAAACAGTCCAATTGCCCTGTTCCAATTTTGGCACCAAAAGCAGTTTAAACGGCTGGGATTACTTTCAGTCATCCAATGGCTCAGGTTAATGATGGGAAATGATCAGAAGGCTCCAAGGAACCTTAATCCTCAAGTATAAATAGAAGAGAGGCATCAAGGATGAAGTAGTAGCATAATTTAGTTTAATATATGTCGTTTAATTAAGCTTTCAAATTCTAATGTAACATTTAGCTTTTAAGCATTGTACTAAGCTTTTTCAGTGTAATCTTAACCTTTTATAATAATCAAATTCAAGTTTCAGTATCTGTTTCAGTATATGCAATTTTACTTTTATTTTAAAATTCTCAATAAGCTTAATTGTTGTTTCTAGTTGATAATATGGACTCATAAGCTCATATAAGCTCCTCATATAGCTTATATAAGCTATTAGAAACCATAAAACTCAGTAGTAGTTATAAAAGAAAAAAATACAAAAAAAAAAAGAAAAATAAAGAAAAATCAAAAATCAATTGTATGGTGATCATCAAGCTGGAGCAGGGTAGCTTTTGGATGGCCCTGGGTTAGGGAACCTGTGGAGGTTCATTATGAAGTGTTTTGTGATCCTTGGTCCTTGGAAGAAAGCTTGGAAGGCATTTGTAAGCCTCAAATTCTCATTCCTACTCTTTATAATGTAATATTGTTTTGTGATTACTTATTTGTGTTTCTTTAGATTGCTTATAGCTTATTTGAGTGTTATTAGTCAGTAGATTGTGCTTAGGTCTCTATTTACAATAGTTTCTTCAAAACTGTTTTATATAAGTAGTGTTTGGATGTGACTGTCACTCTGTGTTCTAAGTTGTTTATGTTGTTGTTGTTGCTTGATACATGTCACAATAGAGTCTAGTAACTTAGATAAACCATAAAAACCAGTCACCATTTGTGAAAAATTCAAAATCACATAGAATCGGGCTTAATTAACCCTCTGTGTTGGTTAAAGAGTGGCATATGCCCCATTTCCATTCACAAGTAAGTGGTATAGCTTAATTTAGACTTAATATAGCTTATTAAACCAATATCAATCATAAAATCAAAATCCAAGTTCACTTTAGTCAATAGAAAGCAAAAATCAAAAAGTCAAAGTTCATAGTGTTTTCAGAAAACCAAAAATGGGAAGAATTGTTTTGATTTTTGTGATTGG
The DNA here is from genome assembly GCA_030686995.1 of Artemisia argyi. Lineage (NCBI taxonomy): Eukaryota > Viridiplantae > Streptophyta > Magnoliopsida > Asterales > Asteraceae > Artemisia > Artemisia argyi. Next base: position 119,588,367 of record CM060689.1, on the reverse strand, counting down.
ATTGGGACCCTGAGCTTTTCACAGGTCATAGTGTGACAGCTTAACTTTCAAAACCCATAGCCAGCTTATTTTTGTGATTTTTATTTAAGCTGGTGAAACGGCTTCTTTAAGCCTGCAGGGCAAGTTCTCTTTTTGCACCAGGGCACTTTGTGTATTTGGTCAAATTTTCCAACCCCCCTCCAGGGTGCAAATCAAATTCTTAGGTCTTGTTTTTTTAGCTTTTTTGAAAGATTGTCAGCTTATCTTTTTAGATTATCAATAAAATTGGATCTCAGTTCCCTATAGCATAGCTTAGTTTGGCCATGAAATTGGCTTATTTCACAAACACATACTGAGTACTCAGTATTGATCACCCAACTTCAATAGACCATAGTCAGTTCATTAGTGGGCCCCACCCTTAGCTTATTGGCTTTTTGGAAACCTCATAAGCCCATCTTTAAGGTTTTGAGCTTATTTGCTATCTCCTGGCTAATTTGGTGGGGCTGCAAGTAGCTTTTAGTTTGATCATTTCCTTGTAAACACTGAGTGACTCAGTGTTTGAGCCTAAATTCCAAGCCCCCTCCTGTGTTCACCTGTGGGACCCAGAGCCTGTTTCTTGGCTTTTTGAAAAGCCAATAAGCTCAGCTTATTGGATCCTTATTCAGTTTGGGCTTCCAATCAAGCCTGTGGACCCCACAAGGCCTGACAGTTAGGCTATTTGGCCTGTGTAATACTCAGTCTATACCTTAAGTGCTTATTTGGCTTCATCAGCTTATTCAGTGTGCTTATTTGTTTCTAGTTGTTCATTCCTAGTTTGTATCCATCTGTTTTGTATCAAAACAGATGGATACAAAACAGTTGAGTTAATAGCTTATTAGGATTTATAAATTTTTCTATAATTTTCTAAGTCATTTGTAATATTATTAGTAATTTAAATTAATTTAATTAGTTTAATTAATATAATTAGAATTTAATTAATATTAAATCCACAAAAAGACAAAAATAGGTATTTTTAGTTTCTAAATTTATTTTAAGTCATTTTAGAATTTTAGAAATTAATTTTGTAATATTCTAGTTAAAATTTTTATTATAAACTTTTTAAGTTAAATAGTTTAAATTAAATAATTAAATATTTTTTATTTAAATAATTAATATTAAATAATAAAATAATCAAAAAAATAATTTTCTTTTAATATTAGGTTTGCAAAATTTTCATTTGCACCCCCTGTAATTGTAAAGTATTTAAAACTCACCTTTTCTTCTGTCTGTAATCAAATCTGATTTCTAATTTGTGTACTTGTAATCATATATGTGTTTCTATAATTGTTAATATTGTTTCAGTTGTTCAAATACCAAGTAATCAGTAGAATAATCAATTCCAAATCTTTATTGGTTACTGTCCTCAGTACCACTCATTCCCACAAACGTTTAAAATACAATTTCAAACTCGTTGGGACTTAACGACCCGGGGATTTCCCTGTACTTCCACGGATTTTAATACATGGCTTTTTTCCCCAGGTGGGCCTATCAACTGCACTCGGTTGACTGGTTGGTTTGGGAGGAGTCAGAGGCCATGGGAGCCATAATGGGTATGCATAATATAAACTCTTTTTACATTACAGTTAGTGCATACGCTTTAATATTTGCTACAAATTAATACATGAAGGTCCACGCAAAGACACTATCATTTGCTGAACATAATCCTTCTATTGAGAGTCCATGTCATTCTTACCAATACGGCTCAATTAGTTTTCTAATGGCCAATTATATGTAATGGGTCAAATGGGTAATAAAAAGGACGAAAGATAGACCAATTGACATATAAGGGGCGAACGGGTCAAATTATGTCTATTATTTGTTAATCTGTGTATTTAACATAATTGGATGGATTTAGTCTTTAGTGGACCCAAATGAACATGATAAATCATCAGCGATGTGATGATGATTTAAAGTTACTCTTGAAGCAGGTTCATTCGGCCAACAGCGCAAAAAAATCATGTGTAATTCACCTGAACTAAAAAGACAAGTGAATGAGTTGTATAGGCAATTTGGAGTATTACGGTACGCGCAAACTTTATTTTTATATATTTACTTAGTATAATGTGTAAGAATATATATGTGTGAATTTTGTAATTAGTAGTTAATGACTGGCACTATGGAACGGGCTGGGTAACGTTGAAATACTACAGAAATAAGCTTTTAACGAAACACCCCTTCAAGTAATTATTTTAGAGTTTATAACCTTACTTTGTTTGACTTATTTAAGTGTTTTATGTTTTTCAGGTTTGGTATGAGGTTTCCAAGACCTTCGCTGGCAATGTTTTGTTAACGACGGTTTTCCAATTATAGGTAATTCTTGAGTTAATATAGGAGGTCATTTTCTTTCTTTAACGATAGCTCGAAAAGAAAAGCGTGTGGCTGTGATGATTTACCTGCGATACCAGCTTAAAAAAGGTTAAAGCAGTCCGACTAATCTTTAAAACTGCTTGCATGACTCAATTACAATTTTAAAGCATACTTTTTTCAAATCATTTTCCTTAAAAGTTTAGATTATTATAGTGGTATCATTTTTGTTATCTCCTCTTGACATTCTTTCATTCAATTTAAACAGATTATTTTGTGCGATATGTACCAAATCAGTAATGGACATGATTGCAACTGATAGATGAAGAGGTCACCTATTAGGATGGTCTGGTTGATCAACATAAAACTATGTTACCATGATTTGACTTTTCTTTTTCTTTATAAATAAAGGGAGAATGGTAAGTGTAAAAAGCTCAAATGAAAAATAAACCTAACATTCGCTCTATTTTTAAAATAGATTTTGATATAGTTATAATCTAAATCTTTGAATGAAACTGTTTAGAAAGTTGTATTCATAAAAATAAAGAACTTTGAATAAGTCCATTTAAGTAATTTGTGTACCATTTTATAAATGCGAAATATGAACATTTGTGTATCATTTTAATTGCAAGGTGTATGGTTTTGGTGTCTCATAAACATTGTTTCCACCCATTTCTACATCCACCTGTGAGGATTGAAGTAGGCTTCACGAAACAACTTGGTTTTTGTTATAATCTTATGCCATTCTGTCCATGGCCAACTATATGTAGCTGTCTCTAGAGTAGCATGAAAGGATTGAAGATTCTTTGTCATGATAAAGATGATAATTACACAAAATCAACAACAAATATTGTGTATAAAAGAAGCTTGATTGATGCTAAACCGTCAACCAAAGTAAACCACGGATGTGGTCAAGATGGTCAAACAGCCTAGAGTCAATGCTCCGCGGAATATAGTGGTTTCCCCGGGTCGTTATGTCCCGACGAGGTGTGAATGGCTAACAAACGGCTTTGTGATCGGGTGAATTTGGATGAAAAGGGGTTTGCGAGTGATCTGAACTAAGGAATCTACAAGGAAATAGCTTAAACAAGCTATGTGAATAAGACTGGAAGCTAGGAAAAACCAGAAACGATTAAAATCTAAAAATGCGTACGTTACGTTTAATTAAAACGTAAACGTACAAAATAAAACGTGAAAACTGAAATCTGAAAACACCCAGGGGGTGAAAATGATTTTTTTACAAACTAAAAGGTAAAAGGAAATTTTTAGAAAAAGAAAATTAATTTTAACACTAATTAATTATTTATTATTAATTAAATACTAATTAATACTAATTATTAATATTTAAACAACTTAAATATAATACAATATTATTTAAACACTAGAAAAATGAAAATAAAATTTCTAAAATTATAAAATAACTGAAAACAAGTTTTGAAAATAAAAATAAGTATTTTTGTCTTTTTATGATTTTTCTATTAATTAATAACTAATTAATTACTAATTAACTAATTAAACTATTTTAAATTAAGAAAAATAGCAAATGAACAGTAAAAATTCTAATAAATTTTCTAAAATTATTTTATAACATATAAAAGCTATAAAAAATATAAAAACTAGGTTTCACTTAATAAAAACTAATTATGCTATTTAAAACTAATTATTACTTAATTATTAATAAAACTAAGATTAATTCTAATAAATACTAAATGATGAAATAAAAATCTGAGAAAATTACTATAAATACTTTAATATAAGAGGTAATTAATAAAAATATAAAAATGACAAGTACTTAATTAAAATCTAAAAATGAAAAATAAAATTTAAATAAAATTAAATAGAAACTATCACTTAAAAATAAATTTGATTTTCTGGATTTTCTTTTTGGAAACTTGATTTATACCTAAAAGTAGAAACTTTTTGTAAAAACAAACTTTTTGGAACTCAAATATAAGCACAACAAGTGCTTATTAGCTTGACAGTTGACTTTGGTCAACTGTCCAAGCTATAAGCTTGAAACAAGCTTTAAGCTGAGAACCAGGGTTGGATTAGGATATAAACAAGCTAAGGTAACTTGGTTAAGCTAAAAAAAAGCAATGGTGAAGCCTGAAATAAGTCAATAAGCTGACTAAGCTCAAATGAGCACCTTGCTCAAAACAGAAAAAGGGACAAAGTTAATGGCAGCCTAGGGGGCACACTAGGTGTATTGGGGGCACAAATTTGGTTGCAATGGATAGCCCCCCCCCCCCCCCCCCACCTAGGTAGTTGAAAGAACCAACAATTGAACCATGGGGCTCACAAGGGAAGGCTGCAGCCACCACCAAAGTTGGTGGTGTGGGCTAATGTCTGTGGTGTAGGGGAGGTCAGTTCCCCTGCATGTGTGTTTGGGGCAAAGTGGGGCCCAGCAAGAAAATCACAAAAATATACAAATGGTGGAAACACAAAGTTAAGCTGGTAGACAACACATAATAACAAGTTTCAGGCCAAGAGATCAAACACAAAATTCATTAAAATTGCTAGAACTTTTGTAAAAATCTGAGATGTGCTAGTTTGACTTTTCAAGAAAACTTGAATACTTTGACTTTTATGAAATTTGGTGGCTTCTAATTGATTGATAACATGAAGTTAGGCTAAATTACAACTAAAACAAGTTAAAACAACAAATTTTCTAATGAGATGATGGCTTATAGGACACAATAACCACCACAGTTAACTGTGGTGGTGGTATTTTTGTGAAATTGACTTTATGCTATTTAAGGTACCATTTTTATGACCCTTAGGACCTGACTAAACCTAAAACAGGTTGTCTACAACAAAACAACAATACAACAACAACAACAACAACAGTACACCATTCAAGCTTTATCCAAACACCCCTTAAATGACTATTTTGAAAGTTTTATGAAGCAAAACAAAGATCTAATGCAGGAAACTGAGGTCTAAACTTATGCTAACACTAAATAAACCAAATTAAACTGAATCTAGCAACAATTGCAGTACATACACTTTGAATGCAAAATAATTGGAAATTGCTTACAATGGAAGCCAAACTGAGAAATGGAACCAGGGAAACCAAACCACAACCTACACCTAATGCTCCCAAGAGCTTCTAAACCAATACAGCATCCAAAATCCACAGCTATCGTGTCTTCTTTCACCCTTGAAATTGATTTTTTATTTTTCTATTATTTTTTTTTTCTATTTTTGGTATTTTTACTAAAGATGTTTCCAATACTTAGAAAACTTGAGAAAACCTATGAATAAGCTAAAATAAGCTTAATCAAGTAAAGTACAGCAACTTTTCACATCATAAGAGAACTTTGAGATTTTTGACTAAAATTGCAATTTCTAAAATTTTAACAAGGAACACTGAAATTAATGATTAAAAGCAATAACATTACACTGGAAGAGTTGATTACAAGCTTTGTAAACTAAAAATTGCAAATGGAAAATGAAATTACATAAAAACGATTTTAACTATTCTACACTACAACTACACTACTCCTGATTACTTTTCTTCTGCTTTTTCTTTTCTTTTTATAAGCCCTGAGGCACTCCTTGACTTTTCCACATGCTCCTGAGCCGTTGGATGGCTTCTATCAATCTCAGCCTTTGAAAGTTCTTTTTGGCGGGAAATGGGGGATTGGCAGTTGGGGGTTTGGTGTGGGAATTAATTGAGGAGGGGGAATGTATGGGTGTAGGTGATAGCATTTATGATAGTTGGTGAGGAGGGGGGAGACAAGGTGCTGGAAATTAGGGTGGTAATGGTGGTTAAGGTTGGGAGGTTAGGGATGAACAGTGGAGCGGGGTTGTGTTTGTTTGACCGGGTCAACGCCAGGGTAGTATTAGATGGGTTGGTGGGCTTTAGGTTTAATTGGGCTTGGGGTTTATTTGTATATTGGGTGGGCTGTTTTGTGGACCAGATTTATGGTTTTGGTGTTGTTTTATTTCAACTTTCAAAATTACAAGGACCATTTATGTACTTAGCTGAAACTTGTGGCCTGAATTTGGCATTTTCCAAAAGTTATTAAAAGGTTCACACTTGTCAAGTACCAATAACCAAAGGACTATAATTAGTATTTTTCCATTTTTCAAATTCCCGAGGACCAAATGTGACAAGTTGCAAAATACAGGGACCAAACATGTAATTTCCACAAAACTTTCACCCAGGGACTAAAAATGATTTTTGTAACTTCCCAAGGAACCAAAATGATTTTTCTTTCAAAAATATCCCACCAGGGACTGAATCTGCCAAAATCTGTAACTCCAGGGACTAAATTGTAATTTTCTAAAACTTTTCCAATTTTTCACCAAAGGACTAAATATGACAACTTATGATTTCAAAATGACCTTTGGTGATAATTTTCCATATTTTGAATATCCAGGGACTAGTTTTGTCATTTTATGAAAGTTAGGGGACTGAAACTGCCAATTTTGCAAACTTTGTACATTTTTCATTTGTTTTTGCTCATTTTGCATCTAAAACATATAAAACACAATTTTGAAATATTTTCAGTATTTTGATGCATTACTGAGTGTTTTTGTATGTTTTGCAGTTCAGATTAGACCAAAAATGATGAGTGTTTGAGCACTCATCAATCCCCCACACTAAACTATTGCTAGTCCCTAGCAATAACTGTTTTGAAAACTTGATGGATTTTAAACTCTTTCCCAAAAGCCATCACTTCTGGAGTAGCCAGGTGTAAGAACTGTGGCACACCTGATAACCGTGTGATTTTGAGCAAACCACCAGCTGTCAACGGATTTGATTAGTCTTTACCAAAAGCCGTTTGCTTCTGGACTAGCCAGCTCTTGATGGAATAGTCAACATCTTGGTGAGCTGATTACCAATTATGGATTTTCCACTACCTTTACCACAAGCCAAAATCTTGCGGGCTAGCCAACTCATTCGCGTTTAAGGATATGGCGAGTTGAGGTACCATACAATTTTGGGCAAATTGCAAGCCGTAAACGGATTTGAGATGTCTTTACCAAGAGCCGTTTGCTCCTGGACTAGCCAATCCCTTTTGTCAGTTAGACCTGGCGGACTGATTACCACAAAAATTTTGAAGCACCAGTGAAAAATTTTTAAAATTTTTGAATTTTGGCAAAAACGGGGGTATTATATAGTAAAATGTGATAAAATTCGCTAGAATAGCGAATACCCCCCACACTTAGGATGAATATTGTCCTCAATATTCAAAATCCCGGCTATTATGCCGACATTTTGAACGTAAAAGGGCAACATTACAAGCTAAGCGTGGAAAACACCATTTTGTATTTTCACTTCATTTGTAACCATAGCATGGGGGACTCCCCACACTTAGGGTGAAAACCCTATAAGCATGCTACTGTTTTTGTTTACCGAGTCGCTAGCTTGACTCGACCCCGAATTCATTTTTCCTTGGGGAAGCATGATGTGGAAGAAACAATCTCAATCGGACTTTCATTCAAGATGTTTGGACAAACATTTGAAGCACGTGAAAGTTCCACACCGATGAGATAAGTACCCGGCTCAAGATAATGATACATGAAAATGCCGGGGTCAAAGATGGTATCCTCACTCCCGAAGGAGTGAAGAAGAGGAGAAATCACCTGGTAGGTGAAGGAAAGAAGAGAGATCTGAATAGCAATTAAGATAAGAACTTCCTCCTCAAGAAATGTATATTCAAGTGGAGGAGGCAAGTCCTTGAGCTGATCTCAGGAAATTTATCAGTTTCCTCAACTGATTTGATTTCCTCATTATGAAGTTGTTTGGGTGGGAGAGGGGGGGATGGATCTTCGTTTAACAAACTATCTAGAAAAAGAATGTCCCCCTCAGGATCAAGATAATTATCATCAACTTCATATGAAATTGAACTATCTTCAGTAAGAAAAGCCTCGAATTCGTCTAGATCATTTTCACTTTCCGGAGGAAGTGGATTGATCTGAGTAAGTTCAATCGAAGGATCATGAGTGAGTAAGAATTCTAACTCTCTCAAATCCGCATCAAAGTCAAAGACTTCATTTTCATCCCTTGGTGGGAATTGGGATGGGATCCATATGAGAGAGTTCATCAGCGAACTCTTCAAGAAGAAAGTCAACATCAGGGTGGAGAAGTGATGCATCAACAAATTCAATGTCTCCATAAGATAAACAATCATCACTGGAATCAGAGACAGTCTCAATTTGATCATTTGGATTATTAGGGGGTGAAGGAATATCACACACTTGATCAAAAGTCCCCTGTGACTCTCCTGGGATTGGGACAAGGATCTCAACACTAGACTTTATTAATTCGTCCGATTCCTTATTAGGAACAGTGCTAAGATGCTCATCCCCCATGTTCAGAGAGTGAGTGTGAACTTCGGGTGTGATAACAACAGAATCAGGGAGTTGAGAAGGACTAGCATTTATGGATTGTACGAGTTCCATTTGATCTTCTGCTAGTGATTCAGTTATATTCTTTTCTCCCTGTATATCCATGGAAGGAATCACAACTGATGAATCTGACGAATCTTTTTGAATAATAACAATGTTATCTTCATCATCATCACTGTCATCATCGTCATCATAAAGAGCAGCATAGCGAAGATTAGCATGTATTTTAGCTGCTCTTTGCTCAGCAAGTAACTCTTCCATGCTCATTTTGTTTCTGGCATCTCGTTCTTCGGCAAGTAATTCTGCCATGGATTTCTCACGAGAGTATTGAAACGATGTAGTAGACAACTCCTCCTTAAATTCTTTCAATGTTTCAAGAACCTCCTGACAAAGGTCTTGCGGGTATTGAGGAGTTGCTTGGGTAATTTGGTACTGTGGAGGTGGGTCTTGTAACGAATAGTCGTAATTGTTACAAGGAAATGGATTCCCTGTTTGACAATCAGAGCTAGTGTGTGGACCTCCACAATACTCACAACAGTAAAACTGATGTGGCTGTGAGTCATATGTGCTTGAGTCATAATTGTTATCAGGAAACTGCTCATAGACAAGCGTGTTGCCTGATAAACAATCAGAACTGTAATGTGAACCACCACAGTACTCACAACAGTAAAACTGTTGAGTCTGGCTTGGTGTATCTTGATACGAAGCATCATTGAAATTTGGGTAATATGATTCTTGCTCGTATGAATGTGATGAGTAATTGGAAAAATTTGAAGAGTCATTGAATGAGTTCTGATTAGGATCATAAGCAAATGAATTACTCGACCCACAAAACAAACAACTCCCGTTTTGAATATCATTACCACATTGCACACATGTACACCAACGATATGGAGAACCGAAAAGCGGCTCACCACAACCGACACAAGGAATAAAATCCGGAGGTGGGACAAGTGGTGTACTCTTAGAGCTAGCAATTTCCACCACTTCCGTTATGGTCTCGGGTTTTGGTTCTTGATAAATGTGAAGATTGGGCAAGTCGTGCTTTTCAGTCACTGCCCTAAGCTCTATACGTTTGCTTGACAAACTTTTAACCGTAAACCGTGAAAGGTTAGGATCAATTCTTGACGGTTTGTCATTAATAGTACGTATCTCGGGCTGTGAAGGGTAGTTGGAAGAATTTGGTGAATCATTGAGAGAATTTGGATTTATGAACAGATTGCACACATTGCAGAATCTGTTACTACAATTGTTGCCACATTTCTCACAAATACACCGGAGACAACGAAAGCCGTTCTCAATCGGGCTTTTACAGTGAAAACACGTGTAGCCGAGAGACGCCATAAGAATTATACATGAGATGGGTATAAGAAGGTAGAATCAAATGGATAGAGGGTAAGGAAAAATATTTTTGGGTTTTTATGAAAAGATATGAACAAAGGTGGATAAATATACAGCGAGGTGAATTCCAAACTCACCAATATGCAAAACCGTTTAGAATAGCGCGCGCACCTCCCCGGCAGCGGCGCCAAAAATTGATTGATGCTAAACCGTCAACCAAAGTCAACCACGGATGTGGTCAAGATGGTCAAACAGCCTAGAGTCAATGCTCCGCGGAATATAGTGGTTTCCCCGGGTCGTTATGTCCCGACGAGGTGTGAATGGCTAACAAACGGCTTTGTGATCGGGTGAATTTGGATGAAAAGGGGTTTGTGAGTAATCTGAACTAAGGAATCTACAAGGAAATAGCTTAAACAAGCTATGTGAATAAGACTGGAAGCTAGGAAAAACCAGAAACGATTAAAACCTAAAAACGCGTACGTTACGTTTAATTAAAAGGTAAACGTACAAAATAAAACGTGAAAACTGAAATCTGAAAACACCCAGGGGGTGAAAATGATTTTTTTACAAACTAAAAGGTAAAATGAAATTTTTAGAAAAAGAAAATTAATTTTAACACTAATTAATTATTTATTATTAATTAAATACTAATTAATACTAATTATTAATATTTAAACAACTTAAATATAATACAATATTATTTAAACACTAGAAAAATGAAAATAAAATTTCTAAAATTATAAAATAACTAAAAACAAGTTTTGAAAATAAAAATAAGTATTTTTGTCTTTTTATGATTTTTCTATTAATTAATAACTAATTAATTACTAATTAACTAATTAAACTATTTTAAATTAAGAAAAATAGCAAATGAACAGTAAAAATTCTAATAAAATTTCTAAAATTATTTTATAACATATAAAAGCTATAAAAAATATAAAAACTAGGTTTCACTTAATAAAAACTAATTATGCTATTTAAAACTAATTATTACTTAATTATTAATAAAACTAAGATTAATTCTAATAAATACTAAATGATGAAATAAAAATCTGAGAAAATTACTATAAATACTTTAATACAAGTGGTAATTAATAAAAATATAAAAATGATAAGTACTTAATTAAAATCAAAAAATGAAAAATAAAATTTAAATAAAATTAAAAAGAAACTATCACTTAAAAATAAATTTGATTTTCTGGATTTTCTTTTTGGAAACTTGATTTATACCTAAAAGTAGAAACTTTTTGTAAAAACAAACTTTTTGGAACTCAAATATAAGCACAACAAGTGCTTATTAGCTTGACAGTTGACTTTGGTCAACTGTCCAAGCTATAAGCTTGAAACAAGCTTTAAGCTGAGAACCAGGGTTGGATTAGGATATAAACAAGCTAAGGCAACTTGGTTAAGCTAAAAAAAGCAATGGTGAAGCCTGAAATAAGCCAATAAGCTGACTAAGCTCAAATGAGCACCTTGCTCAAAACAGAAAAAGGGACAAAGTTAATGGCAGCCTAGGGGGCACACTAGGAGGATTGGGGGCACAAATTTGGTTGCAATGGATAGCCCCCCCCCCCCCACCTAGGTAGTTGAAAGAACCAACAATTGAACCATGGGGCTCACTAGGGAAGGCTGCAGCCACCACCAAAGGTGGTGGTGTGAGCTGATGTCTGTGGTACAGGGGAGGTCAGTTCCCCTGCATGTGTGTTTGGGGCAAAGTGGGGCCCAGCAAGAAAATCACAAAAATATACAAATGGTGGAAACACAAAGTTAAGCTGGTAGACAACACATAATAACAAGTTTCAGGCCAAGAGATCAAACACAAAATTCATTAAAATTGCTAGAACTTTTGTAAAAATATGAGATGTGCTGGTTTGACTTTTGAAGAAAACCTTGATACTTTGACTTTTATGAAATTTGGTGGCTTCTAATTGATTGATAACATGAAGTTAGGCTAAATTACAACTAAATCAAGTTAAAACAACAAATTTTCTAATGAGATGATGGCTTATAGGACACAATAACCACCACAGTTAACTATGGTGGTGGTATTTTTGTGAAATTGACTTTATGCTATTTAAGGTACCATTTTTATGACCCTTAGGACCTGACTAAACCTAAAACAGGTTGTCTACAACAAAACAACAATACAACAACAACAACAACAGTACACCATTCAAGCTTTATCCAAACACCCCTTAAATGACTATTTTGAAAGTTTTATGAAGCAAAACAAAGATCTAATGCAGGAAACTGAGGTCTAAACTTATGCTAACACTAAATAAACCAAATTAAACTGAATCTAGCAACAATTGCAGTACATACACTTTGAATGCAAAATAATTGGAAATTGCTTACAATGGAAGCCAAACTGAGAAATGGAACCAGGGAAACCAAACCACAACCTACACCTAATGCTCCCAAGAGCTTCTAAACCAATACAGCATCCAAAATCCACAGCTATCTTGTCTTCTTTCACCCTTGAAATTGATTTTTTATTTTTCTATTATTTTTTTTTCTATTTTTGGTATTTTTACTAAAGATGTTTCCAATACTTAGAAAACTTGAGAAAACCTATGAATAAGCTAAAATAAGCTTAATCAAGTAAAGTACAGCAACTTTTCACAGCATAAGAGAACTTTGAGATTTTTGACTAAAATTGCAATTTCTAAAATTTTAACAAGGAACACTGAAATTAATGATTAAAAGCAATAACATTACAGTTGAAGAGTTGATTACAAGCTTTCTAAACTAAAAATTGCAAATGGAAAATGAAATTACATAAAAACGATTTTAACTATTCTACACTACAACTACACTACTCCTGATTACTTTTCTTCTGCTTTTTCTTTTCTTTTTATAAGCCCTGAGGCACTCCTTGACTTTTCCACATGCTCCTGAGCCGTTGGATGGCTTCTATCAATCTCAGCCTTTGAAAGTTCTTTTTGGCGGGAAATGGGGGATTGGCAGTTGGGGGTTTGGTGTGGGAATTAATTGAGGAGGGGGAATGTATGGGTGTAGGTGATAGCATTTATGATAGTTGGTGAGGAGGGGGGAGACAAGGTGCTGGAAATTAGGGTGGTAATGGTGGTTAAGGTTGGGAGGTTAGGGATGAACAGTGGAGCGGGGTTGTATTTGTTTGACCGGGTCAACGCCAGGGTAGTATTAGATGGGTTGGTGGGCTTTAGGTTTAATTGGGCTTGGGGTTTATTTGTATATTGGGTGGGCTGTTTTGTGGACCAGCTTTATGGTTTTGGTGTTGTTTTATTTCAACTTTCAAAATTACAAGGACCATTTATGTACTTAGCTGAAACTTGTGGCCTGAATTTGACATTTTCCAAAAGTTATTAAAAGGTTCATACTTTTCAAGTACCAATAACCAAAGGACTATAATTAGTATTTTTCCATTTTTCAAATTCCCGGGGACCAAATGTGACAAGTTGCAAAATACAGGGACCAAACATGTAATTTCCACAAAACTTTCACCCAGGTACTAAAAATGATTTTTGTAACTTCCCAAGGACCCAAAATGATTTTTCTTTCAAAAATATCCCACCAGGGACTGAATCTGCCAAAATCTGTAACTCCAGGGACTAAATTGTAATTTTCTAAAACTTTTCCAATTTTTCACCAAAGGACTAAATATGACAACTTATGATTTCAAAATGACCTTTGGTGATAATTTTCCATATTTTGAATATCCAGGGACTAGTTTTGTCATTTTATGAAAGTTGGAGGACTGAAACTGCCAATTTTGCAAACTTTGTACGTTTTTCATTTGTTTTTGCTCATTTTGCATCTAAAACATATAAAACACAATTTTGAAATATTTTCAGTAATTTGATGCATTACTGAGTGTTTTTGTATGTTTTGCAGTTCAGATTAGACCAAAAATGATAAGTGTTTGAGCACTCATCAAAGCTTTATTCTACATTTGAGTTAAAATCATATACTACGTCTTTATGAATAACTTTGTAACTTTTAGTTGTCGAATAAAAGTCAACATTCATTTATTTTCATTGTTAATGCATTCAATATAAAAATTGGCACATTTATATCTTATTTTTCATTAACAACACAAATCTTCTTTTACGCCAACCTCACCTTTTCTTAAAATTTTTTGAACGTAACAAAATTTAAAAAAAAAATCGAAGTCCTTAAAAATAATTCCCGATAACTAACATGATCAAAAGAATAATTATAAGTCATGCCCGCCCATCGGGCGAGCTTCGATATATATATATATATATATATATATATATATATATATATATATATATATATATATATATATATATATATATAGGCAAAGGATCATGTGCGGATGATTTTTTTTAGTGCGGATGTGCGGATGGATCTGGACCGCCCATTCCAGAATCTGATCTTGACTTTTTGTAAAAAAAGTCAAGATCTGACGCTAATATGACGGTACCAATTGATCATGAAAACAATTTTTTTGATTTTTTTCCTTCTCAGCGATCCTTACTCTAGTTGTGTTCTTTTATATTTTTATTTTTTCAGATTTTTCTAAGCACTTTTTTTCTTTTTTGATTATGAGTGCTAATGTGATATTAACGATATTATGAGTGCTACCGTGATATTAAGCTTTTTTACATGTAAAAATGAACCGTGATATTAAAAACCCATGATAGTTACTGTGATATTATAAAAACAACGTGATATTAAGCTTTTTTACATGTAAAAATGAACCATGATATTACGATATTAAGAAAAAGTTAAAGTGATATTAAAAAAAATTAACTTTGATATTAAGAAAGCATGATAGTTACGGCGATATTAACAATTTTTATTAAGAAAAAGTTTTTACGATATTAAAAAAATTATTGTGATATTAATTTTTTTATTAAAAAAAAGTTTTCAGAATCTGATTTTGACTTTTTTACAAAAGTCAAGATCTGATCTTGACTTTGTCAAGATCAGATCTTGACTTTTGTAAAAAAGTCAAAATCAGATTCTGATATCACAATACCTTTAACGATGAAAACGATTTTTTTTTGAAATTTTTTTCAGCGATTCTTAATTATTTGTTGTCCTCTTTATCTTTTTAATTTTTTCAGATTTTTTTGAATTTTTTTAGAAAAAAAGTTAATACGATAGTAACGATCTTAAAAAAAGACGGGATATTTACGATATTGCCACTCCGCCTTTTTCATATGGTTGACTAGATGGAGGGCTGAGATTCGTCCGTACCATCCGCACTAAAAGACAAAAATGTACCTGATCCTCACCTTATATATATATATATATATATATATATATATATATATATATATATATATATATATATATATATATATATATATATATATATATATATGATGACGTATAGCCCACACTCGGGTCACGAACCCGATTAATGGACATTACTAACGCCCAAGCCCATCACGAATGGGCTATCATAATAATGATTTGGGCTACTATGTTAACGGTTTGGGCTCACGAAAGCCCAAACCCAAATATATTATTTATGGTCTTGATAAGGATCTTCTATTTATGGGATAAAGATCAATAGACCGGATAAGTGTGATACGCCGAAGAGTAAGGAGCACGAAATCAACTAGATTTCATGCCTATATAAAGAATATCACAACTCTTATTGAGGTACGATCTAAAAACCCTAACTCTTCAATACAACCCTAAAACCGATTACTTACTCTCACGCCGGAGGATAAACGTGGGAGACAATCCCACGATAAGCCTAACGATGTTGTTTGCTTTCTTAGTGCGCAGGTCTCAAGCATTAAGATCTAATTGGTACGAGAACAGGAACCCAAACAATGAGTGCCCAACTTTTGTATCAACAAGTGGCGCCATCCGTGGGACCCTACACTAAGAACTAGAATGACGAAACATAGAAACTCAAGCCAGCGGACTCCGCAGATGGAAAAACCGCATGGTGACCCCCAGAGGAAGAAACGTCAAAGTGATTCGACCTCTAAACAGACCTCTGGAACAACCAGGGCGTCCAGTCACCAAGAATCAAGCCCAAGCCAGATCTTTCCAACGGTAGAATTGCCCACAGGGATTACCCAGGCCACTACGGCAGCCCCTAGCGCGGAAGATCTACATCGCACTCTCTTCACCACTCCCCACCAAACGGCACCCATTGTGGACACCACTAAGCCACCATGCGCGCCTAATCGAGACAGGGGACCTAATGTTGAAACAGATATCCTCGCGCTAGAGGACGATGCGCCGGTGTTAACGTTAAGTAATTTTGTGTCCCAAAATTACATAACCTTAGCTACCCTCATGCAAGAGGAAGCAAGAAGAAGTTCAAGTCAGAGCCTGCAAGCCCGTCTCAACTTTGGCCCTGAGCACGAAGCATCCCCATCACGCTATCGGAAGGAGGGGCGCGAAAAGGATAGCTGCCGACTTCCAATGTTCACTAGAGTTGGAAGGAAAGCTGTAGATGATGAAGCATCTGATTCGCAGTACTCGGAGGAGCATGAAGACAATGGAAGGCGTACCAATGTCCACGCTAGACTTGGTAGCCGCAGGATTCAGGATAGACTTGGACGGCAATGCTCATCAAGTGAGAGCCCTTCAAGATCTAGCAGTAGAAGAGTTCATGATAGGCTTGGGAGACAGCACTCCCCAAGTGAAAGCCCCTTAAGCTAGGACTCCGAGGAAAAACGGCGCAAGTGCCGCAAAAGGGTCAACTCCTCCCCAAGTGATTCCTCGGACAACGAGGACAAAGAATCATGACACTGGAAGTCCAGGAGAAGACATCGCGATGAGGAAGACGAAGATATATCCCTTCCTTGGCAACGCCAAAAGGTTGACGCATTCACGCGGCGCATCAGCGATTATTCAGAAGATAAGAGAAGGCGCATGCCTGCCAATGTTAAAACATATGATGGGACGGGTGATCCTGATGACCACCTAAAAATTTTCGAATCAGCTGCTACTATCGAAAATTGGCCACAACCTGTGTGGTGCCACATGTTTAACTCTACATTGGTGGGAATGCGCGAACCTGGTTTAGCAAGCTTCCACGAAGAAGCATAAATGGGAATCCACAAGCGCTTATGTGGAGCGCTATAAGGATGAATGCATACACGTCAAGGCATGCCCCGAAGTACTTAAAATCTCAGGGTTCATGAACGGGATCAATAACCCAGAACTTATCAGAAGATTAAATGATAAGGTTCCCCAAACCTTTGATAAACTGATAAAGCACACCAGGTCCTTTATCCAAGGGGAAGCAGCTGCTGCGGATAGCAAAAAAGATTACTCAACTTATAGGTCACAAGAACAGCCCAGGAGACAATCCAATGACCAGAGTAGCAACCGCAGCAAAAACTACCGTAGTTAGGGAAGTGGACGAGATAACGACAAATACACTCCACTCGCGAAGACCCCTAGGGAGATATTCGCGACAGAAGGTGCAAACTTCCCGAAACCTCCACCAATGAGCACCCGAGAGGATCGGCGCGTAAGAAGTGGGTACTGTGAATATCATGGACAAAAGGGCCACACCACCAACGAGTGTGTCCAATTGCGCCAACTAATTGACAAATTAGTGAAAGAAGGCAAAATGGATCACCTCGTCAAGAACATCAAAGAGCGGAAAGATAAACAGAGGAATGGAGGCAAGAAAGAGACACCTAAAGACAAAGCTAACACCATCTACATGATACAATCATGGTAGCGAAAGATAAGGCAAAAGGTCAACCAAAAGTTTTCCTATGGGAATGAAATCCCTTTCCCCACTCTGACTGCGGACAACACAGTAGTGGAACCGCTCACCATTGAGATACGGGGGGTCACGATATCCACCGCATGTATGTTGATGGGGGAGCGTCAGCAGATATCATGTATGAACATTGCTTCAAAAGGTTGCGACCTGATATACGAAGTCAGCTAATTCCGGCCATGACGTCACTGACTGGCTTCACAAGAGAGAAGATATGGCCCATGGGGCAATTACGATTACTTGTGGTCGTTGGTAATTAGCAACACTCTAAGGAAGTCTGGATGAACTTTATGGTAATCAGGTCTCCTTCACCATACAATGGCATTATTGGAAGACCAGGAATATCAGCCATGCGCGCAGTACCGTCCACAGTACATGGGATGCTCAAATTCCCAGTAGAAGGAGGCATTGTCACCCTCTACAATACCAGTGTGTCACCTAAAGAATGCAACACAGTGACGCGTGAGACCCCGCGCATTCCAGAATAATACACAGCTAAAGTATCAAACCTGAAGGTCGCAATCCACCCTGACTATCCGGATCAGGAGATATCAATTGGAGGATCGCTGTCTGACAAAGGCAGAGCGGCTGTTTGCGCACTCTTGCAAAGAAATCTAGACATCTTTGCGTGGGAACCAAAGCACATGACTGGCATACCATGATCGATTACAGAGCACAAACTAAAAATCCGACAAGGATACCCTCCACTAAGGCAGAAAAAGCGTGGCCAAGCTCCAGAACGCGCAAAAGCCATCCTAGAGGAAGTACACAAATTGGTAGACGTAGGCATCATGCGGGAGGTCTACTACCATGACTGGCTCTCCAATCTAGTAATGGTAAAAAAGAGTGATGGCAGCTGGAGGATGTGTGTGGATTTCACTGATCTCAACAAAGCATGTCCGCAAGACTGCTACCAGCTACTAGAGATAGATTGGAAGATAGAATCTTTGTGCGGATATCCCTTTAAATGCTTCCTAGACGCATACAAAGGGTACCACCAAATTCAGATGGCCAAGGAAGACGAGGAGAAAACAGCCTTCCACACAAGTCAAGGGGTCTACTACTACACAAAGATGCCCTTTGGCCTAAAAAATGCGGGAGCCACTTACCATCGGTTAGTAGACAATGCATTTGAGAAGCAAGTGGGCCGCAACCTGGAGGTTTATGTTGATGACCTTGTCATAAAGAGTCATACCGAAGAAGAGTTGGTGCGCGACATTAAAGAAACATTCAAAACACTGTGAAGGATCAACATGAAGTTAAATCCCAAGAAGTGAACTTTTGGCGCTACAGAAGGCATGTTTCTCGGATATTTGATAGAGCCTGATGGCATTAAACCCTACCCAGAAAAAACACAGGCTGTCGTCCAACTCCCTTCACCACGCACATTGAAAGAAGTCCAGTCCTTGAATGGAAAATTAGCTGGGTTGAATCGATTCTTGTCCAAATCAGCGGATAAGTCACTTCCTCTCTTTAAAACACTCACGAAGTGTACAAAAAAAGGGAGACTTTCGTTGGACTGCAGAGGCGGAAGAAGCTTTTCAACAGCTTAAGCAACATATAGCAGCGCTTCCCACACTAGTCGCACCCCGACCAGGGGAAGAATTGATCATTTACTTGTTTGCAACTCATGGAGCAGTCAGCGCGGTGCTATTGACAGATAGGAACTCCATACAAAAACCAGTATACTTTGTAAGCAAAGCACTTAAAAAGACAGAGATTAACTATACCGCAATGGAGAAGCTGGTCCTAGCTTTAGTATTCGCAGCCAAAAGATTGCGCAGATACTTTCAAGCACATCCAATAGCAGTGATTACGGATCAACCTATCAAGCAAGTTATCTCTAAACCCGACGCATCGGGGCGGCTACAAAAATGGAGTGTGTTACTAAGTGAGCATAACATCTCTTATAGACTACACACTGCGATTAAGGGGCAGATATTAGCCGACTTCATCATTAAGAAACCAGATATCGATACTCCACCTTCAAAAAGCGAGGTAGCGCCACAAGAACCATGGATTCTATTCACATACGGATCTTCGTGCGTGGGTGGGTCAGGCGTGGGCCTTATCCTCACCAGCCCAGAAGGAATGGAATTCACTTACGCACTGCGTTTTGAATTGATACGTGGGAATTGTGCCCTCGCAACAGGTTTTACCTCTCAAGGGATCTCGAGAAGCTTACAACCCCCACCAGGTAGTGTACCTGATCATTGTAGTATAGTATAGTGACAAGCACTGGGGGATTGATCGTTCAACTCGGGAATAGTGTCGCTAGGATTAGAAAACGTACTAAACTATGTCTAGAGATGAGGGATGATTCTTTTTGTATTTTTTATATTTTTATGAAAGCAATTAAAATCTCGGGTTTTGAAGGAGTGGGCAGAATTAGTTGCTAGCCAACTAACCCAATTAATCTAAAGATGTAATCAAAATAAAATAAAAGAAATGAAAATAAAACTATTATACTAATGTGGTGGAAACAATGATGAGGAAAGTTGTGTTTACTTAGATTTCATTACTCCATACTTATCTTTTACAGGTTGATTAGCTTGTTACAATTGCATGGATGACGGGTCATATTCCTTAATACTAGTCGTAGGGCCGTGTACAATATTCCCTAACTCTATAAGATCCTACTTCACTCCTATGTCGAGCCGTTAGAAGCTCCTAAAATGGGATCATTAGAATTCACTTATTAGATACAACCAAAAATCGTAGTACACCTCCGATCATGTTTCTTAAGACGTTCAAGCAAGTTACCAACGGAAGTCTGCCAGTTTTCTTAATCCTAATATCGAATACAATCATCCGTAACAATTATAAACAAACAATCTACCCATAATTAACATATAGGTTTCACTACATCTAAGCAAACACAATAAAGATCTAGGATAGCATGTTAAAGAGAAGACAAGCGTAAGATATAATCACACAACACATAGACATATTGAATTATTTGAATGAATACTTATCTTCAATTGAACATGGAAGAATCAAGGGGTTGAAACCCTTGAAAAAGCTGTAAAATTCGACATAGGGTTTATTCCCTCAAAGTTACACACTAATGAATGAAATTTGGAAAACTATATATAGATATTACATCTTGACGGCGTCATGTGTTAGCTCGTGACGCCATCAACTCGCCGCCATGATAAAATCGTATTGCCTAGATCTAATTGTGATGCCGTCATGTGTAAATGAGCTCTGGGCGTCACTAGCATTTGGACCCTAACGGCCTTGGTGACGCCGTCAGGCCATAAGCTTGAAACTTCTCTGGGCCGTCACGCTTTAAGTTCCACATCCACCTCTTTTGTAACTCTTGACGCCGTCATGTGTAAAAGCTTGACGCCGTCAGGTACTGTTCCAGCAAGGAATTTTGAGACTTAGCCGTTTTCTTCACTTTTATGCTCCAAAAATGTCCAAAATGCTTCCTTTTCCAGATTTCTCTCCAAA
This sequence comes from Artemisia argyi, assembly GCA_030686995.1. Taxonomy (NCBI): domain Eukaryota; kingdom Viridiplantae; phylum Streptophyta; class Magnoliopsida; order Asterales; family Asteraceae; genus Artemisia; species Artemisia argyi. Next base: position 119,567,171 of record CM060689.1, on the reverse strand, counting down.
AGTACCTAAAATGACAAAAGGAACGATTTAGGGTAATATTTGATCAAATAATCTCGAATTCGGGCTTAAATGACCCCTTAAAAGCGGTACACTTTTCGCCTCATCATGAATTAACAGCCACAAACAATGAGGCAGAATATGAAGCCCTAATTGATGGATTACGCATTGCAACTCAAATGGGTGTACGCAACCTAGAAGTAAATGTCGATTCCTGATTAGTAGCAAATCATGTGTTGGGCGAATACGTAGCTAAAGAGGATAACATGATCTAATACCTCGACAAGACCAAATTTCTAATCCAGAACTTTGACAGGTTCACCATCAAACAAGTTCCTAGAGAGGAAAACAGAAAAGCAGATGCACTGAGTAAGATCGCATCGACAAGCTTTGCGCACCTGTCAAAACAAGTATTGGTGGATACCTTGAAGAACAAATCCATCTCAGATGGAGATATCCACGGTGATAGATGAGTAGGATCCTACGTGGATGACACCTATCATCGAATTTATAAGCAAGGGGATATTACCTCAGGAACAGAAGGAAGCTCGACGGATACACCACACAGCGTAGAGGTTTGAACTTCGAGATGGTATCCTATATCGACGTTCATTCCTACAACCATGGCTTCGGTGCGTTGGACCTCTTCAGGCAGATTACGTACTCCGAGAGATCCACCCTGGTTCATGCAGTATGCACTCAGGACCAGCGTTCGTTATGGCACGAGCCTTGCGGTCAGGATACTATTGGCCTACTATGCATCGCGATGCGCGGGAGATGATAAAGAAATGTAGCGACTGCCAGGTCCATAAACCCATCCCGCGCTGACCACAACAAGAGCTGCCACCTATCACCTCACCATGGCCATTCTATAAATGGGGTATTGATATTGCAGGCCCTTTTCATGTTGCAGCAGGGGGACTAAAATTTCTCATAGTGGCCATAGATTACTTCACTAGGTGGATTGAGGCGAAAACAGTAGCTACTATCACAGGTAACGAGGTCAAACGCTTTGTTTGGGACAACATCGTATGTCGCTTTGGACTACCTGGAGAAATTATTTCGGACAACGGAAAACAATTCTGTGATAACCCGTTCAAAGACTGTGCGCGCAGCTAAATATTACACAACACTTCGCATCGGTTAAACACCCACAAACCAATGGTTTGGTTGAGCGCGCGAACCGTAGTCTGGGAGAAGGAATAAAAGCGCGTCTTGACAAACACAAAGGAAGATGGGTGGATGAATTGTCACATGTTTTATGGGCGCACCGCACGACAATCAATGTCAGCACTGGAGATACACCATTCTCTGTTGTCTATGGGACAGAAGCTGTCATACCAGCTGAAATTGGGATGCCAACTATTCGTACGGCGGAAGTCAATGTTACAACCAATGACGACGAGCGGCGTATAGACTTGGATCTGTTGAAAGAAAGGGGCGAACGTGCAGCTATATGTGAGGCAAGAGCTAAGTCAAAGATGAAGGGATACTATGATGCTAAAGTCAGAAACACTTCATTCAGGCCAGGAGACTTTGTATATCGTGCCAATGATGCAAGCCATGCAGAAGATACAGGAAAGCTTGGACCAAAGTGGGAAGGACCCTATGAGGTCACGGAAGCACTTGGTAAAGGCGCATATAAACTGCGTGATATGGATGGCCATGAGCTACCACGCACATGGAATATTTGCAATCTCAAGCGATGCTATCTTTAAGAGAGGCTATGGCCCACGCACAGACACCTCTGCACTTTAGTAAGTGCCTAATAAATGTCCGTGTATTTACATTTTGTTTTGTTTAGGGAATTGTCTTTTCTTTTCAAAAACTTGCAAGAATTAATTAAACATCGCGGTTTCTAGGTAACTCTGCGACACATTTAACTTTATTGCTTACATTTTATTTATGTCTCAATATTGTTAATTTATATTTTTGCCTACATGGTGTACATGCATTTATTAAGACCCACGATGGCATAAAAGGATGAGTAAACCTAATAAATCACTCGTTGAGTAAGAGGGTTGCAAACCCATCAACATTGGATCACGTATCCTCGTTAAACACCTTATTCTCAAGATGTTTGAGTAAGTTCAAGGCGCATCCCACGATGGATACGCAACAATGCACACGGTGCACGTTTAACGAATTAGGAGTCAAGACTCTTGGTTCCTTGATATGGTACTTGCAGTACGCTGCAAGTGAATCCATATACTTATGAATTTTTTATTCACATATATTTATTAAGTTATGGACTTAATATAATTTTTTCTAAGTACGTTTTGGTCACAATTTGACTCTTGGAAAGTCTTTCATGTAAAGACAAATAATCTAAGTACAAACAAGATGATAAAAGCATGCGTACAGAAACCAATTTTATTATTCATAAACTACGAGTTTATACAAGTTATAGATTCAACATATACAACAAAAAGGGTGAATCTATAATAGTCTAAAAACTACGAGTGCGTCTATGCCCTGAACTACTAACTGAGGGTTCTGCACTCCCAACCTCCTCAAGCCTTTTCAGTAGTCTACTATCACCCTGCGACACTGTCGGCACGCTAACAGGAATCCCATCAGACCTAGGAAGATGCGCTGCACCAACACCGCACAGGATCGCCTTCCCTTTCACGCCCTTCTTCCTTGCAAGCCTTGTAGCATGGGCTTCCAAGGACTCCTTCAAGGATACTTCTTTCTCCAAAGCGAAAGGGTTCAACACATCACGTGGGCGCGCAAAAACGGGTACATGTAGCTGAGACTCATCTGGCTTCAAAAAGAAGTCAGGCTGCGCCTCAGCGTCCTCCGCTATGCGCCTCGCCAGAGTTAACCCCTCCATAATTACACCGATGGGGTAATCCTGGTCACGCTCCAGTTGAGCGATGCGAGGGAACTCAACGATCTTCATCTTCTCCATAGCCGCAAGAAGCTCCGCATAACCATCTCCAGTGTAGCCTGGCACTTTTGCGAGGGGCACCGTCAGCATCTTCCCCTTGTGCAGCTCTTCCATGGCTTCAGCCTTGCCACGCGCCAAGGAACACTGCACGACGTTCCCAAAAGTCTCAAGAACTTCTGGGGACTCTAGCGTGCCCATAGCAGCCAAGCGAAGATCATGACTGATCAACCACCTACGAATACAACAACAACCAAATTATAAGACTAATAATTTCAAGGGAATTAAAAATGACAAGTTAGAAGAGAAATCAAAAGGAATTACGTACCTGCGCTCAGCAAAAGCAGACACCAAGTGAGGGTACAACTCCTCATCGTACTCGATGTTAAGCTTGCGCAGCTTACCCTCCTGCGTCTCCAAGGCAGCCTCTACAGCCTTGCGGAAGTCATCCAACTGGGCGAAGTGCTTGCTCTTATTCTCCTGCAGGTACTTCAACACCCACAAGCAGGTAGCCTTATACTGCTCAAAGGCAGCACGCTCATGGCTCAAGTCAGCCAGTAGAGACCACCTTTCATCCGCAAGCCTCTTGGAGTGTGCCGTTGTTGACTCCAAGGCAGCTTGAGCACTCGCCAACTGCGTCTTCAGCAACGCAATCTCCTCATCCTTCTGCGTGCTGCTGCTACCCTCACCAGCGTACTGCACCTTGAGTTGAGCGATCAATGTGGCCTGGTGCGCAGCAGCCACGCTCAACTCCTCTATCAGCGCCTCTGCAGACATCTCCTCACTAGCCTTGGGAGGCTCTTCCACCTGAGAGTGACCCACCTTAGGTGGCGACTGCTCAACATGCGCTGCATCACCCCTGCAGCTTCGTCACTACATACAAAGAGCAAGAAGTCAAGACATTGTATTGAAAAAAAAGAGAGAAAGGAAGAGGAAAGAAGAACCATAACATTGTTACTTACATGGGAGAGGAGGTCTCAGCAGTATCCCGCGCCGTCACAGAGTGCGACGCATCCTCATCCGTGGACACATCCACAGTAACAATGTGACATCTGCGCTTAGATGTGCCTACGCCACCATCATCAGACGCCTTGCGCTTCACTCCCCGACTTGTCTCTTCAGAATCACTGTCGACCTTGAAGATCCCTACACCCTCAGAGAACTCAGTGCGCACAGACTCAGGGGTTGGTACTTCCTGCGAAGGAACAGTTTGCACGGGAGTCGCGTTCAGTAGGGGTTGGGCGACGTCAGCCAGTTCCTCTTGCACATGCTCTACGATGCGCCCGACTGTGGCTTCCAGGATGGGTATCCCACCTTTCCTCAACGGGCGCACACCCACAGTTACTTGTGTGGGCTTTGCCAGCCTCACTACGCTGAACAAGTCCATCTCTGCGCAACACATAAAAAAACAACAAAGAAAAATTGAGTTATTAAAGTTGCAATATAAAAGAATGCTTACACTACAGATGCGAAGGAAAGGAAGGACAAGCACCCACCCCGGCCGTTCTTATCCAAAAACGTTGACACCTCGTTAAAACCCTGAAAATAGTTGCGACTAATCCCCATATATACCAAAAACTCCTCGGGGTAGGAGTTAATGGGGATGCGGTTAGCATTGATGGTCTCCGCATCATCTGTGTTGTACGTCCCGGGGTCTGGGCGCTCATCCTTTGGCAGCGTCCCCTGAGTATAGAACTCAAAGAGCCAGGGGAACACTTTATAATCCACCCAGAAAAATGTCCTAAGGGAGTCTACCTTCTCACTATAACATTGAAGGCGCCCTGGGCGCTTCGAAAAAGACACCCACCCGTTTGACCACGTTGTATGGTAAAATGCGCGGAAGAGGTTGATGGTTGGGTTTATAGCAAGTAAACGACAGTTTACTTCAAAATTGGTTATCTTCGCCGTACCTATACAGTGCAGCTGAGATATGTGCAGACAATAGAAATTGAGCACGTCGCTCAAGAATAGGGATATGGGCACGGGCTGATTCGCAAACTCGAAAAAGCGCGTGTATACCCCTACCTTCCCCTCAGGGAAGTCTGCAATAGATGCGTCCGCCTCCAGTACTACCGGATGCAACGCGAGGGGAATAAAATAGTCCGAGGTGAACTGACGGAGTTCATCCTCGTCCATCTCGGAAGCAAAATCATTTAATTGGCGAACCATTTTCAAAATGTACTTTGATCAAGAAGCGCACGCACTATTACCTCAAAGAATACTAGGTTTCTTGATTGGTATTTGATGATTCTACAAATGGAGGAAATGGCGTTTTATTGTGATAATCACGGCGAAAATGGGGAACCCTTTATATAGGGTTAACCCTAGCCCTAATCGTGTGGCTGGAATACCAACAGGTACACCACTTTTCACGACTTTTGAGGGACACGTGTGACTCATTTAGACTACATGCACCGTATCTTATTTTTGGCAGGAAATACTCAGAGTTTCCCCGCCACGCTTACCGCTATCATTGTTAGTCTAGCCTACGCGGCCATACCCTGCGTATACTAGACTGGGGGGACATGATGACGTATAGCCTACACTCAGGTCACAACCCGATTAATGGACATTACTAACGCCCAAGCCCATCCCGAGTGGGCTATCATAATAATGATTTGGGCTACCATGTTAACGGTTTGGGCTCACGAAAGCCCAAACCCAAATATATTATTTATGGTCTTGATAAGGATCTTCTATTTATGGGATAAAGATCAATAGACCGGATAAGCGTGATACGCCGAAGAGTAAGGAGCACGAAATCAACTAGATTTAATGCCTATATAAAGAATATCACAACTCTCATTGAGGTACGATCTAAAAACCCTAACTCTTCAATACAACCCTAAAACCGATTACTTACTCTCACGCCGGAGGATAATCGTGGGAGACAATCCAACGATAAGCCTAACGGTGTTGTTTGCTTTCTTAGTGCGCAGGTCTCAAGCATTAAGATTTAATTGGTACGAGAACAGGAATCCAAACAAGGAACACCCAACTTTTATATCAACAATATATATATATATATATATATATATATATATATATATATATATATATATAAGGGATCCAGTAAGAAGAAAAACTAAAATAAGAAGAAATCCTAGCCACACATTTCAAATAAGAGGAAGATTTTTAAGGGGAGATGCATCTCTTTTTGTAGGTGAATCTAAAATGTGTGGTTGTGATTTCTTCTTATCCATCTCATTTTAATTTTTCTTCTTATTTGATCCTAACTATATATATATATATATATATATATATATATATATATATATATATATATATAATATATATATATATATATATATATATATATATATATATATATATATATATATATATATATATATATCTTTTTTTAAATCTAAAAGCAATATTCTAAACTGAGGAAAACAATAGTTTTTATTTTTAATGGGTTGTACTTTGTAAACAATTGTTGTACGTGAGGTTTGGTGTAAAGGTATGCGAGTAATTTTGCATGTTAAAAGTTCCAAAAAAATTTTAAACCCTTCATTCAATAGCTTTTTGTTGCGGAGCTATTTGCTCAATATAAAAAGTTCGAAGCTAGTACATCCAAACAAAAAAGTTTGGTTTGGAGGAGCTTTTTGTACAAAATAAAAAGCTTGCAACTCTAAAATGCTAAAAAAAATAAAATAAAATAAAAAAACTCTTTGCTAAACAGGTCCATAACATTTGCAACAGTGTGCTGCACTAATTTTTAAGATGCAACACTTATCTCGTAAATGTTACTTTAGAACCAATGTTACTTAATATGCATGTCATCTCGTGGTATTTGGAGGCCTTGTGCAATAACTCTATAATAGACCCTTTAGCTCTGAAACAATATGTATTTTTAAAATTTGCAAACATTGGTTTCATTATCATGCTATCGGTTTATGATATCGCTCAACCCGCAACTCACTAACTGCATTCTGATTTACAACACCCTTTCTTCCTAGGTAAGCTGGCAGGATTTTCTAAACATTTTAGGCTAACTTGTAAAGCTCAAAGTATTACAACATCCTTTCTTCCTAGGTAAGATGCCAAAACGTTTCTTGGAAGGCATATTTCAAGTTCTAGCTTAAAAAAATAAAATAAAATAAAATAAAATAAAATGTCACGCATGGGCTTTGACTTAAACTTTATAGATACAAATTTAACAAATGGACAAATGAGAATAAAAAATAAAATGAGAATTGTGAGAAAGTTTGTAGTCATACAGTTCAAATATTGAAAACTTTAAAAGTGATGCATCTATTTTGTAGGTGCATCTGAAATGTGCGGTTGTGATTTCTTCTCAGTATCCTCATTTTAATTGTATTTCTCATTTCGTCATAACTCTAAAAATTTAGTATATTGACAAGGGTTAAAAAGAGATCATAAAAACAAATGTCTGAATTAGAATTTTACAAAGGTAAAAAAGTTAAAACACAGTTTAAAATTGAAGTGCCCCATATAACATCTATCTCTGCTATTGGGTCATCTTCCCTACCAAAAACCTACATATCATTTTCTTTCATTGAAATGCAAGCGCAAGCTTTTATTCTTTATGTTATATAAATCTTATATTATCTATCTTAAATCATTTCATAACGTGACTAAATCCTCCAAAAATGACTCTTCCAAAGTTTATCATGTCATCTCCATGCGAAAAATAATTGAAGAAAAAACGTTGCCGTCTTTTGAATAAAATATTCGATAGAATTGAACAAGTCAATCCTCATTATAATTAACATACATACATGGTAGCTATGCAATAATCGGCTTCCAACTAGGTGCAATCTCGATCACCATGTTGGATAGTGTGGTTTATATGTCATTCTCATGGTTAATAAATACAGGGACTATTTCTATACTTATTTCTTATAGTTTGGTATGTTTAGCTATATTTGGCAGGTTTATATTCTTGAAGGGCTGAAGTGGAAATTGGCACTATATAAGCTCTCATCCCCAGCTCTCTCTCTCATAACATCATCTCTCTCATTATACGATTAGGGTTTACTCTCTCATTGCAATTCAGTCTTATTGTCTTGGTGTTATTGTGATCATCTGGTTCTGGTATTAGTATAGGTTTGAGAGTATGTAGTGAGGTTCAGTTGTATTCTTGATTCTTGTAGTGTGATAAACTGAATCCTTCTGAAAGGGGCAGTTTACTTTCTTTTGTATCTGTTTGTTGAGCACACAGTTGTGGACTCATCTTCTTGATTTTATTAGTAATAAGAATATTCACCAAGGGGTGGTTGGCTGGGTGAAATCTTGTGTTGTGGTTGTTGTTTAAGAGCTGATCTATAGTTTTTACACACCATGGTATAGATATTGACTCGAAGCCCAAGTTGCGATCAAACACTCAAAGACTCGCATAATTTTTTATTTTTTTTTTTAATTTTTTATAGATTGCTCAATCGCTACAGAATTATGGATCATGGTAACTAGATGGTAGGGCTTAGATAACTACCCAAAGGGCCTTTTTGACGTTAGGGAAGATATGCTTTGATGCGGTTATTCAAACTACATTTTGGATCATCTGGAGGTACCGAAACCGATTGTGCTTTGATGTAAAAAGATCAAGAAAGACACATAAGTAAGGAGATAAAAATCCTTTCACACACTTGGATCCTTCATCGAAATAGGAAATTCATTTCTAATTGGTTTGATTGAATCTTCGATCCAAAGCTTGCTTGTACAAAAACTATGTAATTATTAGTGAGATAAATAGGCCCAAGCCTAGTTTGTGGGTTTAGGGCATCTAGGGTTTTCGCCATTATAAATAATGGTTAATAATAATATTATGCCTACGGGTTTCTATCATTCTAACATGGTATCATGAGCAGGTTCGGTCCCGCGATGTATTAAGTCGTCATGAGCCGTCGCTTCTAGACCACCCCGTGAAACCCTAGCCTAAATCATGCTTTACCGCTGACAGTTATGTTACTCGCAAACATACATATACGAATGTGGAGATGGATGTTGATTGGAGGAGAAGCCAGTGGGTCGGTAGCTTTTACTTTCGATATTGCGGTTTTGTATGTTCGTTAGTCAATATATTTGTTCTAGGAAGTTTTGTTTTCTGTGCAAGAATTTGATTGGATGATTCTCTTGATGATCTAGTAAGTCGGACGGTGGACATATATTTACTTTGGCACATAATGATTTACTACATCATAAAATATTTGTTTGTTTGAAGATGCCTATTGAAGGATTTGTTTGGTTTGCTGATCACAAAATAAATAAATAAATAATTGTTTTGTTATTTGTTTGTTAGTCGATTGTTCGTACGGATTTGTTACCAGTCGACTAAAGTTAATCGTTGGTACCAGTCCCTAAAGTCGACCGTTGGTATGGTTGTGTTACCAGTCAACTTAGCCGACCGTTTGTACCAGTCGACTAAAATCGACCATTGGTACGGTTTTGTTACGAGTCGACTAAGGTTATGTTTTTATTATTTTTTTTCTTTGTTTAGTGTACTACTCCAGTCCAAGCTTTCGCAATTTCGCCGCTCGAACTGCGGGAGAGTATTAGTGAGATAAATAGGCCCAAACCCAGTTTGGAGCATATAGGGTTTTCACCATTATAAATAATGATCAATAATAATATCATGCCTATGGGTTTCTATCATTCTAGCAGTAATCACGTTTTTTTTTTGTTTTTTTTTTTTGTTTTTTTTTTTTTATTTTTTTTTTATTTTTTATTTTTTATTTGTCTAGCTTGCTAGTTTTGCTTTATATAATATCCGTTGTTAAAAAATAAAAAAATAAATAAAAACTTATAGTGAAGTTTAAAAATCGGGAAAATATGGAGGCCCTGTGCAGTTGCCTATCTAGCACATGCTCAAATCCGGCCAGGTAAAAAGAAAAATATTTTTTTAAAGTATTATTCTTTAAGTGTTGAATATCTGCATTAGGCTTGTTTTGTTGTAGTATAACCTGAAAAAATCCAAGTGTTCAAGCGTATTTATACTTGAAATAAACAATGGCTCGATCAGTACATGTTGCATGCAATCTTATTATTTATTGTGTGTTGAATATAAGGTTAATCATATAAACCAGTTATGTGTTTATAAACTTTAATGTAGTCATATATAACTATCCTAATTTACGTATTGAACTTGCTACCATATTACTACTCTAAACTATCTATACTACTTATAATGGAGGAAGGACCTTCTCACCAAAAAATTCAAATATATACAAAATGATGCATGGTTTACAACACTTTAAAGCAAACAATTTTCATAATTATAACAACCAAAGCATTGTATACAACAAAAACTAGCATGAATCGAAATTCAGACCACTTTCTTTAGAATTATACATTAATAGCATTAAAAACACCTCTACACCCAATATTACAATTATTTAAACACAATGTACAATTCTCATTCTACATTAATAGCATTAAAAACACCCCTACACCCAATATTATAATCATTTAAATACAATGTACAACTCTCATTCTACGTTAATAGCATTAAAAACATCTTACACCCAATATTACAATCATTTAAACACAATGTACAACCCTCATTCTACAGTAATAGTATTAAAAACACATCTACACTCAATATTACAATCATTTAAACACAATGTACAACCCTCCATCTTAATCTAGACATGAACCTGTGACCAAGACTCGACTCAATAAAACTCGACTCAATACACAAAGCTGTGACCAAGCAAATTTAGGTGTCGGAATTACTTCCCGTGACAATTTTATTAATTCTATTGAAAAATTTTATTTCAGGATACCCGCCGCTGCAACGCGCGGGTACCCTAATATGAAGTAAGAACAAGTGAAAGGATTGCAAGTTATGAAATTGAGCAGGGAGTGAATGAGAGATCATGATTTTAGTTAATATAATTCATTTACCTAACTACAATAGTTTTATATATCTAAAATAGTGAAAGTATTGCAAGGGTATGAAATAAAAATCGAGAAGGATACTAGATAGAGACTTTCAACTAATATAATCACTTACCTAGCTACCATTTTTTTTTTGTTAATAATCTACAAAATATATATACTGACCGGTAACTAATTAATGTCACCTTATTATGTAAATGTAATATATATGGTACATAAAAAGGTCAAAAGGTTAATAAAATTTGAAGGAACAAAAAGTGATATATATCATTACTCCAACAAACAAAATATTGTAGATAGAATTTGAACAGTTTGTAACAAAAAAAATATAGTGGTATCAGTACGTACTCCAACCAACAAACAAAGTATTATATAACAGTTTAAAAAATTGGAATAAACTTGCATAACAATAACAAATAAAGCCACCTATACACAAACTTAACAACCCAAGAGTGTTAAGTGAGTATGACCACATATAAAAATTCAAAAGTTGCTTTAAATGACATATGATTCATGCATTTGTCAAACAAACTCCCCACTTAATTCGCACTCTTCACTTTTACTTGGTCTCTTTTAACCTCCACCAAATCCTCTCATATATCAGACTTCTTCTTTCCATTTTTTCACCATCTTTTTTCGTCATCTTGCATTACACAAATTATGACCCTCAAAGGTGGCACCAGCCAAGCTTGTGCCGCATGCAAATACCAACGAAAACGGTGCACTCCTGAGTGTTTACTTGCCCCTCACTTCCGCCCTGAACAAACCGAAATTTTCAAGAATGCCCATAAGCTCTTTGGTGTAAGAAACATCTTAAGAATCCTTGAGCAGATTGATCCATCTCAAAAGACTGAAGCCATGCGGTCCATAATCTATCAAGCTAACATGAGAGACCGCTCTCCGGTTCATGGATGCTTAGGGGTGATCTATCAGCTTCAGTATCAATTAAGGCAAGCTGAAAAAGAGCTTTATGCTGTGTTGTCTCAGCTAGAGTATTACAAACAAAACCAACGTCGACAACATGAGATCACATTGTCACCAATGGACTCATCACCTGAATCACAACAATTACAACTAGGTATGGGCGTTGTTGAACAATCTGGTAATCCCGGGCTTACCCTTTTTCAGAATGAAGCTAATGATCAGCAATTTGTACCTGTGGCAGCGTTGCCAATTTCCTATAGTGGAAACGAGAATGAAAATAATGGGTATAATACTAATAATAATGTGATGCATATTGAATCTAAGGATAACATGAATATGAGTAATGTTCTTTGGGGTACGTATTACAATGATAATGATAATGATGGAAAATTGGAATCACAATTGGCTAATTCACAACCATTGAATATACAAGAAGAAGTCACTCACGATTATGATGAACTCTATCCATTTTTTGATACTATTGACGACACTCAATCGTATATAGATTCCAATAAGGAGCCTAATGAGTCAAGGTATGCCCTTTTTCTATACACATTAGTCGTTAGAACATTCTATATATTTGTACTAATTATTGGTTTGAATTCATTTATAGCCCGGAATCGTCACAAAAGGAGACTACACAGTCTGTCCAGTATGTTGCGGGTGATAATTTAAAGAATGCTGAACTCCAAGTAATTTTTGCGTGTTCATATAATGAGGCTAAATATAGTTAAAATACTACCTGATTTAACGTTTGGTATGACTTTACTTTGCAGCTTGGAATTGTGACTGAAGGTTACCAGGCGTTTGCTTAGATGAGTTAAGAGAACAATAGAACACATTTAAAAGAGCGGCTTTTTCTTCTTTGTTATAGCCAGCCAGATGAATAAAGTAAGCAGATAAATGATACATAGGTGGATTCTTACAAGTTTTTTGTTTTTGTTTTTTTCTCTCTTTTTCACAAGTTATTTCGGGATTATATTGTCAAAGACATTCAAAAATTGAGGTTATTTTTTGTTAGAGTATTCTATTTGTGTGTTATTTTTCTTAGTAACATTTTGGTTCCAGAATATGTAGTTCTTTGTCCTGTACCTTTATGCTTCATAAATAGATACATAATCTATATCTGATATTGAGTAGTGCCAAAATGTGACTGAAGATTTCATACTACTGTAAAATGTATATTGCCAAGAGAAGAAATCAGTTATTCAACGCTTGCAAAATCACATTTCAAACTTAATCTTTAAAGCACCTCACACAAAGGTATTCTGTGTTTCATGCATTGTGGAACTGAGTATTACTGCGGCTTGTATTCACAATAGCCGACTTTTTATGCTTAATAAACCAGACTGCTTCTTATTATTTTTGTCATACTAACTGTAAAAAAAAATGATTATCAATGTTTAAGATAACTTCATCTAATTTCATCTTTTTAAACCTAACTTATAAACTTTCCTCTCATATCACAGGAAGTATATATATGTCCTTTTCTAACAACAATTAGTTTCATTTTTTCATTTCGTATACTCAAACCCCTATAATCACTATCAAGTTGTGCATAGTTAGGTGCAAAACTATATATATTAGACACGAGCCTGCCTCATGCGTGCTGTCTTCTTTTCTTCAACCAGCTTTGAGTATGTATTACCAAAGCAACTTTAAGAATTCTAATTTTAAGTCAAAATTCAACTTGCAGGAAGAAGGACAGTTTTGATGTTCATTTAGGAATGGAAACTAGGCATCAAGGCATTGTAATGGTAAGATGATTCATTTGTGACAGTTATAGTAAAGTCATAGAAGTGAACGAGAACCACTGAAAGTTATTATGAGCAAAATGCAGATTACAAAAGTCAGGGATACTCACAATTGGATGCATTAGTCCATTCACGATTCAACAGTGCATGATATTCCTAATTTTCTCATGCATCCAAAGCAAAACAACTACTAGAATCAAGTCTAAAATCTTTGTAGTCATTCCAGAAACAAATAATGACTAGTTTAGCTAAGAACATATAGCTAAGAACATATCTTTAAAGGCATTGTGCTATCTTCCTTTCATTAGTAAGGCATTGTGCTATCTTAATAGAGTTATATTATCGAATGTTCGTCTCAATATCTTAAAATATAAGTCAATAAGTCATCTTTCTTCAAAGGCCGTTGAGTCCATTGCTCTCAGATCCAACAATATACAAACACATTACGCTTTAGTACTCTTCGGTGTCTAACCAATACTATCCCGACCTTATAACTTTTGTGTAATTAGGTCTGCTAGTAAATGATTTGCACGCTGATCAACGAGCATTTTGGGTCAAGAAAATGTAGTCTTTGGTATAATGAAGGTACAAAGAGTAATGATCTATTCAAATGTCGAGACTCCACTCTTTCAAACAATATAACTCGGCTGGCACGGCGACCATATAACTAATATGTGACTTTCGGAGCTTAGCTATGATCACACGTGATTTATAGTAGTTTACAGTATGTCAAGATAAAAGAAAATTACGGAGTAATTTTTTTGCAAGGGTTTCTAACTTGTGCCCTAAAAGGCATAGGTTAAGTAAATCAAAAGTACATAAAAAAAGTACAGAGGACCCACATAAAAGTATTATCAAAAGTACTTTTATGTGAATTCTGTGTACTTTTTAGTGAGCCCTTATCTACTATTGTGTGCTTAACTTGTGCCCCTAGTGCACAAGTTAGAAAAACTAATTTTATTTTAATTTAAAAATACAATCACATGAATCATAACATTACCTCTCATGTTTAACGAATATTAAATGATCCTTATCCTTATTTTCAGCGGTGGTCAATTGTTTAAAAATAATAATAATAATAATAATAATAATAATAATAATAATAATAATAATAATTACTGTAAATTAGAACAGAGGATGTAACAAGTCTATTAACAACCAATTCCATTAGAAAAAAGATTGGACTTTTGCAAAAAGATATCTTACAAAAAAGTAAAATAGTTGTGTTTCCAAATTGTAATAATCTTTATTCAAAAAAAAAAAAACAACCCTCCTAAAAATAATCCCAAACACCCCTTAACACTCCTACATTCAAGCACAGCCTATAGGGTTTAAGAAAAGGGTTTTCCTGTCTGCCGAAAATCCAAAAAAACCTTATTCTTTTATTTTTCTTACAATGTTACAGTAAACCCATGTTTCCCTCTTCATTAATCCATCATCACAATCATCTTCTGGTACGCTTGTTAATCCCATCATCTTATACCTTAATCACTAGACATCTTCATTCCAATCTTAACAACCCAAAAACCCAAACGAATTATGAACTAATAAACCTAAACCTTTCATTTAACCGCCTTATCGAACGCGTACCCATTGCGCCTATTCGTACACTTAATCATATACTAATTAAGCTTGCTAAAATGAAACAGTACCAAAATGCAATGTCATTAGTAATAGGTCATGATATGTTGTGTTTGGGAGGGGATGGGGATGGTAAGCCTAGGCCTAATTTGTATACGTTTAGTATTGCGATAAATTGTTTGTGTCATATGGGTCGAGTGGACTTAGGTTTTGCGGTTTATGGGAAGTTGATGAAATTTGGTTTTAAGGTTGATTGTGTGGTGATTAATACTTTGTTGAGGGGTTTATGTGACGTGGGGTGTGTTTGTGACGCGGTGAGGTTTTTTGGTGAGTTGGGGTGGAATGGGTTGGAGCCGAGTGTGGTGAGTTATGGGACGGTGATTAATGGGGTTTGTAAGAGTGGGGATGTGGAACATGGGCTTGTTTTGGTTAGGGATATGGAGGAGAGTGGTAAAGGGTGTCGGCCGGGTGTGAGGGAGTATAATATGGTGATTGATGGTTTTTGTAAAGGTGGGAGGGTGAGTGAAGCGTTGGAGGTTTTTTATGAGATGGTTGGGAGAGGTGTGGAGGCGGATGTTGTGACGTTTAATAGTTTGATTCGTGGGTTTTGTTGTAAGGGTTTATGGGAAGAGGTGAAGGCGTTGTTGAGTGAGATGCAAGCTCGTGGTGTGTCGGTGGATCTGGTTACTTGTAGTATTTTGGTTGATTTTTTGTGTAAGAAAGGTGAGGTTGAGGAAGCGCATAGGATTATTGATGAGTTGATGTTGGATAGAGGTGAGAAGCCCGATACTCATATGTACACGGCGTTACTTCATGGGTATTGTTTGCTTGGTAAAGTGGATCATGCGAGTAAGATTTTTGATATTATGATTGCACAAGGGTGTGTGCCTAGTGAGGTTAGTTACACTGCCTTAATGCAAGGATATTGTTTATGCGGTGAAGTGGATAGGGCTAGAAAGATATTTAAGGCTATGATTAGACAAGGGTGTGCACCTTGTGTTGTTAGCTATAGTATTTTGATTGACGGGTATTGCAAGAGTGAAAAGATAGACAAAGCTTTGAATCTAATACGTGAAATGCATGAAAGGGGAATCGTTCCTAATCTCGTGACATACACCTCTCTCATCAATGGATTATGTCTTGTTGGAAGACTCGAAGAGGCGTTTATGCTTTTTGATGAAATTCAAAATCATGGTATATCTCCAAATATTAAAACGTTCTCTACTTTAATAAACTCTTTATGGAAAAATAAAAAAGTAAAAGAGGCTTCATTATTATTGAAAAAGATGGAAGGTCTTGGTATGGTCCCTGATATTGTTCTTTCCACTAGCATTATCGATGGTATGTGCAAAGTTGGAAAAGTCACTGCTGCCCATCAACTTTTTAATGACCTCTCCAATAGGGGCTTGCAACCTAATAGTCATACATATAATGTTTTGATAGGTGGATTTCTGAAAAATGGTAAACTTAGGGATGCGGGGGATTTGCTTCAACAAATGACAGTTTTAGGTCTTGCGTTGGATGGTGTTACTTATAATTTAGTTATTACAAGATTTCTTCGGTTTAATGAGACAAAAATAGCATTATCATATCTTGAAAGAATGCTTGATGCTGGTTTTTCTGCAAATAAATACACAGAATCCATCCTAGTGCACTTCATGGACAAAACGGTGTTGGATGACGCATCTAAGAAATTGCTTAAGAGGGTCTTTAGTGGTTAGAGAATGATGTGTGTGCAGAACTAGAATGGAGATGCCTAACATAGTGCAGATTAGAGGTGACTGCAGTCAATTATGGCATGGCATTTGGTCAAGCAGCACCGCTATTTTCCTTGGATTCAAAGAAAATCATTTGTTGCAGCCAAATCTGTCCCAAGTATGCTCTAATTTCCCTTTATAAGACGAAGCATATTTAATTATCAATCGTTCTCTTGCTGAACTTTTGTCTTTTATGGTCAGTTGGAATCACATTAGTGTTGATTTTGTATTGCAGCTATCTTATATCTACCTAGAGTGAACTGGATAAGTAGGCCTGCTATACTGGAGCTTGGAACACGGTGAGCATTTTGCCGTTTATTCTATGTTTCATCATGGTCTTGTAATTAAAACAGCTAAGATTGGGTCCATATTTGAGTATAGTTTTAGAAACTATTGGCTTAGTTGGTTTGATAGAATTGATAATTTTGGTATAGTTTCAGAGAGCATGTTTTGGGAATGACATTTTTTTATTGCCTATATGGTTTGGCCCTATAGGTATGTAAATGTTCTTTGTACTTAAGAAATTTTGTTGGGGACTGGAGTACCGTCCCCTTTACCCAAAAAATAAAATAAGTAAACTCAATGGTGAAGAACGAGTTTTGCATACTATTATTGATGGGACTGGCTGGAGAGGTCTATGAGGCCAAGCCTCTTCAAGCGATTGGTGGCTATCGTATACAATACATAGATTTGGTTCCTAGGGTCTATATGATGAGGTGACACTTTTGACCCATTTAGTTATAAGTGGTCCAATTTGGATTATTTTTAATCTTAAATGGGTCAAATAAGATAATTTAACTAAAAAGGAACGGGTCGAATTGGTTAAACGGGTTGAAAGTCGCCTAATTTGTTTTTCTATGCAAAGAGCATCGGACATTGTTTTAATAGGAGATTCTGATTATTTTCGTACTCTTATTGATATTGTAATCATAATGAAACAATTAATTATTACCAAAAGCTTATAAAAATGAACATAAAGTATTTTTGGGTCAACCCAATAATGGCCAATATGTTTCTGTAGTGCACAAACCACAACTGCTAGTGAAGAATCCTTAATACATAGAGTATATAAATTTGAAGATGAGAGTAATTGATTTGTTTAGTTGACCAAATCTTTCTTTCCAACAAAAGACTCAAATTGCTGACGTTATTTTGGTTCCTGAGAAGTGATAAAAATTTAAATTTTTATATTAGATAGCTGAATGTGTCAGGAATAATAAATTCAAAATGTCTGCATACACCTCCTAGTTGCTTAGGGATATCGTTTTAATACATGAATGTTTTCCAGACACTGTCTCTACAAATCTTGTCTTTACTTGCACAGTGAATCCATAACATTACCTCTGATGGGTTCAAGAGCCTTCTCCATTTGTGCCGATTACTGGTGCCGGCTTGCGGTCACAAAGTGTACCTCTGTATGATTCAAAGGATGTTATTGACAGTATCATTCGAAAGTTGCAGAGCTAAATGTTACTAGTAATAATTTAGCCTTTTTAGAGACATTTGACTCATATTCTGGAAGTTTATGGGTGAGAGGAGCTTCATATATATTACAAATAAACAATTCTTAGCACAAATTTTGTGTTGTCCAAGTGTCAAGTATGAACACAATTAGTTATAAACACGGACCCAGCCTATGGCATAACATATTTATATTTTTAAGGAAATCTTATTTGTTTGAGATTGTTTTTATAAGCGTAACGAAAAAGCTTCAACAATAGGTAGCTAGAAAGTTGGAAATAAAGCTGGTGGGAGCGTGGGAGTATACTATGTGTGAGTCGTTTGTGCATAGACAGAGTCTTTGTTGACTTAATAGATAGATATTAGCAGTCATGGTACCAGTATATTTGCATATTTAATCATCTGGATACTACTATGAATATTGTAATTATGATTAATAGATATTTGATTTTTTTTTTTTTTTTTTTTTTTTTTTTTTTGAACGGCGGGTTAGTTGTTAAATGTTAGTTGTTGGCTCGAGTTAGTGTCGCATCCTCGGGCAGAGATACCAACCGCGAGCCTCTCCTTAGGGGATAACCCCACTCCTATTCCCGATTCGCTTGATATCATTAGAGCTTGTGGTTCTCAAGTAAGGACTTCCCGGTTGGTCACCCAAACCGGTACTACTCTCACTTGGGCTCGCTTAACTACTTAAGCCTTTACCACTAGACCACAAGCCCCATGATTTGATTCATTATTAGTTTGATAGTTAATAACTACCATCAGCAAGTAACCGCAACCATCATTAAAAGTCAATCCTAGTCAAGCAACTAAAAGTGCGAGTATCCTCATGACCTTGCATGAATCCTAAAACGGTGCCGTGGTCAATGGCGTTGTGATTACATGTTTGTCACTCAGATGATTCATCACCAGGTTTGACCATCATCTGCTTTATTACACTCGCCCTTTTTGAATCAGGTGTAACCATACACAAAGATGCCTTGACTACTTCCTTGTGCTAAAAACCCGCATAGGCCTAACATACTCATAGTTAAATCACTGTCATTATTGTCTGATCCAGTCCTTTGAGAAATATTTTCTCATTATTGCTATAAAGAGTTTCTGCTAACCAAAATATTGATCCCACCTCCTGTGAATGAGACCATGCTTGTGATATTTTCCAAATGAACATGACAACATCCTTCATCACGTGGGATTCTTCCCTTTCACTATGAAGCACTGCTGATGTAGGTTTTCTCAGCATTGGATCGTCAACGTTGTTCAGCTCTCTACACTGTTTCATCTTGCTCTCATTTTTCTTGCATTATTCTTATATATTCAAATGAACGAATTGAAAGAATTGTGGCTGTGGTTTACAAAGCTATCAACATTATCTTATATACCAAAAACTTAAGTTGTCTTATAAATGCAAAGTGCTCACAATAAATGTTTCATGAATTAAAAGTGAAATGTGGAGGCCTCATGTGTTACTACATTGATTTAGTAGTCATGCATAAGGGTAAGTACATAAGATTAGTGATTCGAGTAATTGAAAAAATTTGTACGGTACAAGGTTGTTTAAGCAACATCAAACTTAAGTTGTCTTATAAATGCAAAGTGCTCATGGTGAGTGCTTATTCACTCACTATTATTTGACCAAAAACCGGACTAATGAGACCAAAAACTAACCAATTATGCCAAAAATACGTTGTTTTTGTGTTTTTGAATGTGCAGGTACGGATATGAAAGAAATGGACAAAAATCGAGCAAAAACGACAATCACGAGCACGGGAATGGAAAAAGGTTCAAAAGCCGGAGCCCGGGAAGACTTTACAAGTTTGAGTTAAAGATTATGCTTATTTAGTCAAAGTCAACCATTAACTTTCATCAAATGTCATAAGCAGCCCTTGGATATATTTTTCAAAGATGGCAGAATCAGTCCTCAAAGTTTCAATTTTTACATAATTAGTCCTTGTTCAAATTTCTACTAAAACCTAAATTACATATATACCAAATCTGCCAAAACCTTTTAACCCAATCCATAACAATTCAAGCCCAATCCCACCACCAAAATATAACCCGAGCCCAAAATCCTATCTTAGTCAAAACCCGACCCACGGTCAAATAAATAAAATATATTTTACTACTCCCGCCCCCCAATTACCCTCGACCCAGAAATTCACTGTTCCCATTAGAACCCTAATTACCCTGCTCCCAAAATTACCACAATTAAGGGCGTTTTTGTCAAATCAAGTACCTTCTAGAATGTCAGTGTGATGTCAAGAGTGTGCCAGATGAGAAGAAACACACGGGGGGAATACGTGGCAGGCTATAATTGGATGGAACGCGTCATCAAATGCAATCCAAGGGTGGAAATCAATGGGGCAATGATTAGAAGCAATCTAAGGGTGCTCAGGGGCTATCAACGAGCACAGGCCACACGGATTGCCAACCTGGCAATCCGAGACCCCAACCTCACTCCTCTCCTATATAAAGAAGCTTAGAGTAGCTTAGTTAGTGTGGAGTTTGGAGTAGCTAAACTCTGACCAAATTTCTTTTGATTGTATTTAGATTAGTTTTAGTTGTAATTTTCTTAAAATTCAATGCAATCAGTCTTATTTTCCTTTAAATCAATCTAGCTTATTGTTGTTACTGCTTATTTCTTATATTTCATTTCTATTTTATCAGCTTTAATCATCTGTCTACATCTTCTTCATTTAAATTTAGCTTTTATTTAGTTCAAAAATTTCCTTTAAATCAGAAAAAAAATATATATATATAAAATAAAAATAGTTTTGATAAATCAGATTTCAAATTAGTTGTTTAGAAATAGTTTGCAACTCATTTTTAGCTTTCCACTTTTGGTGAGCTTATTGTTTTAGACCATAGCAGTACTTATTCAATTTTTATTCAAAAGTCAAAGTTAGTCAACTGAGGTGAAGTTTGATGATTCAGTGGTATGTTTGATAGTCCAAGGAGAGTTTTGGAAGCTCTTGGCCTGTCTAGAGACAGGCGAGTGAGTACCTCAATTTAGAGCTGAGGTGTTATAGGTTGGTAAGTTCTGTTTCACTCTTGCTTCATATTACTGCATAATCTTTGATTCTGTGTTCTGATTGTTACTTGTTAGAGTTTATTGTTGATTTTGCTTATATTTCTGTTATTGCATTAGAATTGATCTTTAATATGTTAGATTTTAGCTTAGAATTTGATTTCATAGTTTATTTGACATATAAGGGAGTGTTTGGATTTGCAGTTTAGCTATAGTTGTTGTTTGTAGATTGGAAATTCTGCACTAGAAGCTTAAATTAGAGTAAAATAGGTTTGTGGAACCATTAAACAGTAAGTTAGTTTGATAAATAGTCAAATTAGTTCTCTAATTTCATTAACAGTTAGTAAAATTAGAATACAGTTAGTGAGCTTGTGAAAAATAGTTGCATTATAGTCCTAGTTAGCTTATTGTATCTTAATAGTAGCTTAATATCACATCTAGGAGTAGAATCTTGCAGTTGAAATCAAATTTGGTCAACATAGGTGTGCAATCAAAAAGTCAAAATAGGTAGTGATCAAGTTTTGGTCAAAATTTTGAATGCAATTCTAGATTTCATTTGTGATTAGAAATAAGTAGGGTTTGCTGATTTTAGAAGTTTTGTAGCTTGTAAGTATTAATCAGGAAGAAAATTTAGGTTTGGATATCATTTGCTTATTGAAATATTGCTTTTAAGTTGACTGATTGAGCATGTTACTCCCCTGCTCCATAGGTTCTGATAGATTTTCTTTGCATCATTTAAAGTAGTATAAGACAGTTTTAGAATGAGCTTTTTGGTTTATAGCATCTCAGTATGGTAGTCTATCATTTGCCCCCTTAATTTTGTAGTTTAGAGCTTATTTGGTCTAGCTTATTGAACCTGCTAATTAGTAGTGTAGAACTAGATTTTTGAGTTGATGCATAGGACTGCTAGAGTTAATTTGAGCTTGTATTTGAGTTTCATTGATATTCCTGAGTAGCATTAGTGGATATTTAGCTTTTTCATTCAGATCTTTGTTCCTAGCTTATTCTGTGTTGGATTTAGCTTATTCATTAGCTAGCTTAACTACTTATTGCTTGCATCTAATGTTTCTGTGTTTGCTTTCATCATATCTGAGCATCATTGAGCTTATTGTAGCATAATACATCTGTGTTCCAAGTTTGGTGAAGTTTTGTGGCAAGTGCTTATAAATAAGCACTTGCCATAAGCTGTTTTATAAGCTAATAAACACTTCTGCTTAACTTTTTCTTTTCAAAATTTTTCTGCAAGCTTTCAATATTATTTTAGATTTTCTGTAATTTTTTCATATTTTTCTGAGTTATTTTGATATTTTTCTTAATTCTTCTTCATTTTTAATCATTTTTAAATCAATTTTATTAATCAAAAATCCATAAAAAATCAGAAAAAGCTTTTAAAAATACAAAAATAGTTTAGAAAATTCTTTTATAATATTTTAGATTTTTTAGATTAGTTTTTATAATTTTCCCATAATTTTTCACATTTTCCTTAATTTTTAATTACTTTTTAATTCCAAAAATAGAAAATAAATCATAGAAAATAAATAAAAACTCAAAAAAATATTTTTCTTTTTCTAAAAATTCTTTTTATTAGTTTAAGATTTTTAGAAAATATTTTCACACTTGTAGGATTATTTTTAGAATAAAAGTCGCGTTTTATTTTGTACGTTATGTTTTAAAATTACGTTTGCATTTCCGTTTTCTCGGTTTTGACTTTTGTGCATATATAGCTTGTACATTGTGCATGTTTCACTATTTCATTTCATATTTTGATTTCACAATCACTTTTCACTTTACACTTTTCACTACACGATTCCCAATTCGATTATTCAAAAATTCCATTCGAACCTTCGTTGGGAGAACGACCCGGGAAATACTTTCACGAGTATTTCTTCAGAATAATTATATACTATAATTTGACAGCCTCGACTCTGCCGTGGAAGGGAGGGCGTTGTAAACCAAATAAGTCTCACAATATAACAAAAACGTGAAATTAATTGTTTATCGGATTATTTCAATTACTACAACCGATTAAGCGGGAAATACGGAAGCTAAGACATTAAATTGCTAGCTGAAAAGAGATCCATTCTTCTCTCCCGTCCCGTCGCGCGTGGTTTTGAAAGAAACGGTTTCAATTAACGTAACGTTTTACAAAAAGAAAATAAAAGAAAATAAAAGTTTTTTGTGATTTGTTTTTCTATAAAAATAAAAACAAAAAAATAATCTTCTTATCCTCTAAAATTTGATTCTTTTTCTCAAACCTTCTCATGTTTAATTCTTATGGATCCAATTTGTTTTAATTGTGGAGAACCTTTCTTCGGAGGGTTGTGTGTGTGGTGTACGTGCAACCAATGTGGTGATAATATTCGTGATGGCGTTTGTTGGAATTGTAATTCTCCCACGTATGATCAAAAATCTTTTAACAATCCGTCAAATGTTCCCGATTTCTATCCAACACCACCACCACCTTCGTTTAATTGCTATAATTGTGGAAACCCTTCCGAAGAAGGAGTGCCTTGTGGGCAATGTTTTTGTAATGAATGGGGATACGCTAATTGTATGTGCTATGCCCCGAGTGCTGACACGTCTTACGCTTACAATCCGAGCTTTGATAATTATCCTCAAAATGATTTCAATCCTCTTTATCAAAACTCTTATGAGCAAGAACCATATTTCATTGATAATTCGTTTCAAATTACATCAAATTTTGAACATTGTGGGGGATCGTATGAAAATTTTTATGAGCTGAATTCGTATTACGATTCTCATGGTTTTAACCAACCCCCACAAATTCCCAATAAGTTTCAAGTTCCGATTGAATTAATTGATGAAATGAAATCCGTTATCGAGACGTTAAAAGAGTGGGTGGCTAATCGTTATACGCATACTCCTGAGCCTCATGTGAAATCAATGGAAGAACTTCTTGCCGAAGAAAGAAAAGCTCAATTCTGTGAGTGTTGTATGTACGACGACGATGATGATTCCATGATTACGATTGATCTTAATCCTCAAAAAGAATCTATCTCTCCTTCCGTAGAACCCGAGGACTCTCTTACAATGGGGGACGAGCATCTAAGCACTATTCCGGCAACGGAATTTGACGAATTCAATAAGTCTAGTGTTGAGAACCTCGTCCCAATCCCAAGTGAGTCCGGGGAAAATTCTAACGGTGATTGTGAATTTGTTGAAAATAATCGTCTTGATAATCATGTTGATACGAATGATATACCGTTTGATGATAATCGTGTTGAGATATTCTCCGATTCTGACGATGACGATTCTATATCTTGTGGAGAAATCGAATATATTGATGAAGTACCTTCTAAGATCGTAAGTTTAGAAGAAGAGAATGACGAAGATGTTGAGACTGAAATTCAAGATGAAGCTCTAAGTGAAACATTATTGAATGTCAATCTTCTTATCTCTCAAATTGAAGCATTAAATGATCCTCCGACTTCTTCTCCTACCCCGGATATGCATAGTGATTTCTTACCCGAGCTTGAAATCTTTCGATTTGAAGAGACGAGTAGTGGCAATCCCACTATTCATGCCGATATCTCTCTTCCGGATTATGAATGCTTTACCTTTGAGATCGACTCTATACCTATTTCTGATAATCCGTTACGTGACCCTCTTTTAGAGGATGTTGATCGATTTCTTGCTGCGGATGACTCGATACCACCGGGTAGTGAGAATGACGAGAATGTCCTTCACAGAAATATTCTTTCCGATTTACCTTCTTCTCGTCCGCCCGCGAAACCACCCGATGAAGATTTCGAATTCGGTATGAATGATGATATTTTTGAAGTGGTGGACGAAAGTTTTGAACAAGATGTTTCTTTTATAATCCAAGTGTTTAAACTGTAACACCCCCAATTCATGATGCAACGGAATTCAACTTGGGTGTTACTCGACGGCACAACAGTCATAATAATAGAAAACGATCTCTAACCGAGTCGCTTTAAAAAGAGTTATCATTCGAATTTATTCAAATATATCAGAGTTTACATAGTTAGGTCCCAAAAAGGTTCAATGTTTCAAAATACATCAATATAAAGTCTCCTGATGTTTTATCGAATGACAAAGTAGTTTATAGCCTTCTTCCTTTAGTCCGTGCCCTTCCGCTCCATTCTTGATTATCATGGACCTGAAATACATGCTTAAGAGGTCAACACAAAGGTTGAGTGATATTCATAGAGTTTGTTTAATGGTTGAACACAATATGTTGGTAGTATGAGTTAATTAGACTCATACTCATGGTTGGAAAACAAAACAGTTATTATTATATACTAAGCTCATACAACCAATACGTTAACGGGTACCAATATCAATGGGCGGTTTTGTTGCCCCGGTAAGTACTTTGCCGTCATACTTAATGTTTCAAATATAGTGCATTTGTTTGAACTAATCTGCTCAAAACAAATGAGATTCGTCAATCCCAATAGGCCTATTCACAATACTCGCGCTCACTAATACTAGTGATTAAAAGGTACATGATATGGGGCCTAGGATTGGCAAGGAAGGTACTTAGTAATAATAAAACAATCAGGCAGCATACAGTTTCAAAGCATTGTGTTCGGTTTAAAATAGCATGTATTCCCCTCAAGGGTTTGTAAAACATTGAAGTAATGTAAAGTGGGGCTATGAACTCACCTTAAGTTAAATAGCAAGTAGTGAATGCAATGGTTGAGTCGTGAAGGTTTCTACGAGCAACCTATAATAGAATGTTGCGACTTAGGATTGGAGTAAAGAATATGAAGAAGTGCATATATATATATATATATATATATATATATATATATATATATATATATATATATATATGTGTCTTGCATTTAGTCCATGATGTGGTACAAAGTGTAGTGTAAGTCTTTGAAAAGAAATGGTTCATGAAACATGTATAGTTTATATATCGTTTACAAACCGTTCGGGCCGACATAATTCAGAAGTCATGTAGTAAACGTTCGAGGAGCCAGGACACTTTAATTCGTAAATCCACAACTCATCTCGACGGCTTACTTAATGAACTCCTCACATGAGGCTCCCTACTATTGTAGTAGTTGATAAAATATATATATATATATATATATATATATATATATATATATATATATATATATATATATATATATATATATATATATATATATATATATATAAGTTTTGATCCGAAAAGTTACATGTCCAATATTTGAATAAACTTAGGAAAGTTTAATTTTACATGAAGATTGTTACTAGGGTAAGTTTCTTATATCTTGTATGACAATTACTTGTAATATCTCATGGTTCTTTAGATGAAGTAGATCCAAATTGTATGTTTAAGTTATCGCCAACTTTTTAGCTCATGTTTTCGCCTAAGTAAGTTTATATGGTCATTTAGTCATGGCCTTGCCATGACCTTTGGTCATTGTTCCATGGTCTTGAGACTCAACCTTGGCTTTAGCCATGGTTGTGGTCTTGAATCTAGGTCATAAGACCTCTTGGTCTTTTTAAACCATAACCATTATATAGTGACTTATATATGTAAAATAGCTGTTAATAAACTGAGAAAAATCTCATTCGTTATTGGTTTTCTGGATACGTGCTCCTGAGTTTTTGAAGAAAATGTGATTCCGGACAACTTTTGTGATTTAACTTTTTCATGAAACGGACCAGAAGGGCCTCTTTTTTCGTGTTTTATGTTCTGTCACAGAAGCTATTTAGGCAGTTTTGCCGCAAAGTTTTGGTAACTTCAAATGGTCATAACTTTTGACTCGTGTACTCGTTTTAGGTGGTTCAAATTGCTATAGTTTCCTTTTTAAGTCCTCTACTACAATATGTAATGGTCCAATATCATAATTTTACCATTTTGATCAGATTTTACTAAGAAAGTCACTAGTTTACTTGTTTAAATAACTTAACTTAACAATCATTTACAATAACTTGTTTTACCCAATTTTATACATCATGGACATGATCACAAGACATAATATAGCATGAATGATATGTAAATAACATGAATATGATATTTAACAAGAGGTATGTTAGGGTTTTGCTTACAACTTTTGACTTTCAATTAAGAATGGAAGTTAACATGTAAGGTAAGGACTTTGATAGACTTTAGCTTCACCCTACTTCACTTCATGCAATCTTTCTACTCTTGTATTCTTGAAAGAGAGATGATGAAAGTTGAGGTGACTTGAGTGGATTCAAACTCAAGAGAATCACCAAAGTTTATAAGGTTTGGAAGTGTTTTGATTACCTAAAACCAAGCTAGGGTTTCTATGTTTGAAGTTGCTCCTGAATCTTGCTTGAAACTAGAAGAAAGTAGCTAAGTGTGAAGTGTTTGTGTGTGTGATTGTGGATGGCAACAAGGGGGGAGGGGGTATTTATATGGGTTTGAGGAGGTTACAAAACAAGACTTGTCAAAGCTTACATGACAAGCTTCTATACATGTAAACCATCCAAGGCCTTAAGACATGAGATCAAGACACCTTAAGGTGTGACTCGCCCCCCCCTCCCCTAATGGCGGTTCACAAGGGCTAGGGGGTGAGGTGTGCCTTTGGTTGATATTATCCAAGATATTGGATGAGTTTTGACTCCGGGAAATGCTAACCGTAAATGATTAAGCCTCAAAACATAAAACCGGGTATCGTAAAAATGTGGAACTTGAAAGTATGGTTAAACATATCATTATACTCCATAATAAAATATAAAATGAGTGGTAGGTTCCATTGGGGTGCTAAAACCCTGCTAAAACTGGAAACACCGGGTCTAAAACGCGTAATACGTAAAATGTTCGAATATTGTGTAAAATTGAGAAAAGTAAAATGTTACTTTTCTAACGTGATAATAATGATTCAAAATGACTTATAATGTCTAAACTGGGCTCAGTCTAGTGTCGGTTGGTATTTAATGTGTTTAAGACATAAAACCGTAAGCCTAAAAATCAAGGAATGATTTTTGGTCAAAGGAGGAGGGAAAAAATATGTTGACTTTTTCCAAAAATGTGAAAACTCAAATCGTCTTAAAAACGCGGTGCAGGTATAAGCTAAGGTTACGGCTAAGTAAAAACGCTTAAAAATGAAAATTCCTGTTTTTCATGGCCGAGGTTTATTTCGTCATATTTTTCTCAGTCATGATTAATTCTCAAATAAATCATGAGTGTATCAAACATTTTTCTGATACGGGGAAAATTAACGCGGTCGAGTTTTGTTGTGCGTGGAATTTTTGAATGACGTTTTACCCTAAAACGTGTAATTCCTTAATAACTTTCGCGAAAATGATCTGATGAGTGTCAAACTTTTAATTTGCCATGGAAATGATTTATCACACGAGAATATGAAATAAAAAACAAATTTCGGGAAAATGAATAGTAAAAGTGAATAGTGAAATTTTTCGGGAATAGTAATTAACCTGAAATTGCGAATTGTTACAGTCTCCACCCCATATGAGAGCTCCGTCCCGGAGATCAATTTGCGTTGGGAGTAGAAGCTTCGTTGGTAAAAAGGTGTGGGTATTTCTTACGTATCTGGTCCTCTCGTTCCCATGTGTATTCAGGACCACGTCATGAGTTCCAACGAACTTTGACAATTGGAATACGGCTTCGCTTGAGTTGTTTGACCTCTCGGTCCATGATTTCTACGGGTTCCTCGATAAATTGAAGATCGTCATTGAGTTGAATTTCATCTAGTGGAATAACGAGTGATTCATCTGACAAGCATTTCTTTAGGTTAGATACATGAAAAGTGGGGTGTACACTACTGAGTTCTGATGGAAGCTCAAGTCTGTACGCCACAGGGCCAACCCTGGCTAGGATTTTGAATGATCCGATGTATCTTGGGTTTAGTTTTCCTCGTTTACCGAATCGTATCAAGCCTTTCCAAGGTGATACTTTTAGCATAACCCTATCTCCGACTTGGAATTCTAGGGGTCTGCGTCATGTGTCGGCATAACTTTTCTGTCGATCTCTTGCGGTTTGAAGTCGACTTCTGATTTGTACAATCTTATCCGTTGTTTCTTGAATGAGTTCTGGTCCAGTGAGTTGAACTTCTCCTACTTCAGCCCAACAAGCAGGTGAACGACACTTTCGACCATAAAGTGCTTCAAATGGAGCTGCTTTAATACTTGCATGATAGCTGTTGTTGTAGGAAAATTCAACTAATGGTAGATGAGTATCCCATCCTTTTCCAAAGTCTATTATACAAGCTCGAAGCATGTCTTCAAGTGTTTGAATGGTTCGTTCACTCTGACCATCGGTCTGAGGATGATACGCTGTACTCATGTCTAGATTTGTTCCAAAGGCGTCTTGGAGTGACTGCCAGAAATTGGAAGTAAATCTACCATCTCGGTCAGATATGATGGATATCGGTGCACCATGTCTTGAGACTATTTCTTTGACGTACAGTCGAGTAAGCTGTTCCATTTTGTAAGTCTCTTTGATTGGTATAAAGTGTGCGGATTTGGTGAGACGATCAACTATGACCCAGATGGAGTCATAACCGCTTGATGTCTTTGGGAGCTTGGTAATGAAGTCCATAGTAATTCTTTCCCATTTCCACATAGGAATCTCTGGTTGTTGCAATGGACCGGATGGTTGCTTTTACTTTGGAGCATGTAAGACATTTGCTAATGTATGTTGCAATATCGGCCTTCATGTTTGGCCACCAATAGAGTAGTTTAAGATCATGGATGTATGGAGTATTTGGACTTGTGAGATTCATGCATGATCAAGTCTCGTAGGCCACCATAAAGTGGTAACCAACTTCGACCTTGGAAGCATAGAGTTCCATCTGAACGGGTTTCGAATTTCTTCTGTATCATGCCATCCAACTTTTCCTTTTGGATGTCTTCTTGTTTCACCGCCTCTGCTTGAGCGTGAAGGATTTGAGCAAGAAAGTTTGAATTTATGGTTAAAATTAAGGCTCAGACTCGTAGTGGTTTAACCCGTTCCTTTCGTCTCAGGGCATCGGCTACTACGTTTGCCTTTCCTGGGTGGTAACGAATGTCACAGTCATAATCACTTAGTAGTTCCAACCAACGACGTTGTCTCATGTTTAGTTCTTTTTGGTTCAAAATGTGTTGTAGACTTTTATGATCGGTGAACACCGTACATCTAGTACCGTACAGATAGTGTCTCCAGATTTTTAGTGCAAAGACTACAGCTCCTAACTCTAAGTCATGAGTGGTGTAATTTTCTTCATGAACCTTGAGTTGTCTTGAAGCATAAGCCATGACCTTATCACGTTGCATCAACACGGCACCTAAACCTTGGTGCGATGCATCACAATAGACTACAAAATCTTCGATCCCATCTGGCAATGCTAGAATAGGAGCACTACAAAGTTTCTGTTTGAGGGTTTGGAAAGCTTTTTCTTCGTCTTCATCCCACACGTATTTTTTGTTTTTCTGAGTTAGCTTAGTCAAAGGTTTTGCTATTGAGGAAAATCCTTCAATAAACCTTCGGTAATACCCGGCTAGACCCAGAAATTGACGAATTTCTGTAGGTGTGGTAGGTGTTGGCCAATCTTTGATAGCTTCAATCTTAGCGGGATCGACATGTAACCCAGTCTTATCAATCACATGCCCAAGGAATTGTACTGATTGAATCCAAAATTCGCATTTGGAAAACTTTGCATACAATTTCTCTTCCTTGAGTAATCCTAAAATTGTTCTCAGGTGTTCTTTGTGTTCCTCTTCGTTTTTGGAATATATGAGAATGTCTTCTATGAATACGATCACGAATTTGTCCAAATATGGCTTACACACTCGATTCATGAGATCCATGAATACTGCCGGTGCATTAGTTAACCCAAATGGCATCACTTGGAATTCATGGTGACCATATCGTGTCCTAAAGGCTGTTTTTGGAATGTCTTCTTCACAAACTTTAACTTGATGGTAACCCGATTGTAGGTCAATTTTTGAGTAATAGGTTGAACCTTGTAATTGATCGAATAAATCATCAATTCTTGGTAGTGGGTATCGGTTCTTTATAGTTAGTTTGTTTAGTTCACGATAGTCAATACACATTCGTAATGACCCATCTTTCTTTTTCACGAACAAAACTGGAGCTCCCCAAGGTGAGGAACTGGGTCGAATAAATCCCTTGTCCGAAAGTTCTTGTAATTGATTTGATAGCTCTTGCATCTCTGACGGTGCTAGCCGGTAGGGTGCGCGGGCAACTGGCACCGCTCCTGGTATTAAATCAATTCTGAATTCTATTTGACGATTTGGTGGTAGTCCAGGTAAATCTTTTGGAAAGACTTCATGAAACTCACGGGCAATAGGAACATCTTCGAGACGTTTTTCATCGGATTTCTTTTCGGTTACGTAGGCTAGGAAAGCATAACATCCTTTCTCAATGTACTTCATGGTTTTGATACTTGAGATGATGTTTATTCGAGTTCCACTTTGATCACCACGAATGATCAAAGTTTCATTGTCACATGGAATGTGCACAACTCTTTCACCACAAATGATGTTAGCTTGATGTTTAGACAACCAATCCATGCCAATGACAACATCAAAACTTTCGAGTTCGATTGGCATAAGATTGATGTTAAAGGGGTGGTCTAAGAGATTAAGGGTACATTCTGGGATTACGGTATTAGTATTTACTAAGTCACCGGTAGCTAGTTCAATACTATAACTAGTGGTTAAAGTGATTGGTGGAATATCAAGTAAAGGCGCAATTCTAGTAGATATAAAGCTCATATCAGCACCAGAATCGAATAAGACTTTAACAGGAATGTTATTGAGTAAGAACGTACCGGTAACCACGTTCGGGTCTTGGTGTGGTTCTCCATTTCCCATGACATAGGCTCTACCGCGAGCACCTCCACCTTGTGGTCCATGGTTTTGAGGACAATTGTTCTTGAAGTGTCCCTTTTCACCACACCCAAAACATGTAACTATTGGCTGAGTGTTAGCCCCAGTAGCTACACCCTTGCCTCTACAATCCTTGGCAAGATGTCCGGGCTTTAGACACTTGTTGCACTTGGCCGGGCAGGGACCTGCATGATGGTAGTTGCACTTGGTACACTGTGGTAGAGTACCAACGTATTTACCTCCGGCTGGTGCAGCAACATAAGCCGTCGCGGCTTCTTGTCTTTTGTTTTGCTGATTGTTATGGTTGTTGTTTTTGGTTTGGTTGTTGTTGTTGTTGTTGTTGTTGTTGTTACTTCCACGGTTACCATCCCATGGTCGTTTGTTGTTGTTGTTCCTATTGTTATTGTTGTTACGGTAGTTGGAGTTGTTGGTGTTATTGGTATTGTTGGTGTTGTTTTGCTTTCGGGTTTCTGTCGTACGCACCACTTGATCCATGAGGTTGCGAGACATCCGCATAGCTTCATCAAGTTCCTTGGGATTTGCTGAAGTTACATTCCCTTGTATACTTGATGGAAGTCCCCAGCTATACCGTTCCAACAATTTCTCTTTTGTTGAAACCATTGTTGGACACAGTATCCTCAATTCTTGGAATCGACGGTTGTAAGTTATGATGTCATTTCCCCTAACAAAATGATCCCAAAATTCTACCTCTAACTTCTGCATTTCACTGCGGGGGCAGTACTCTTTGATCATCATTTTCTTCAATTATCCCAAGAAATCTTATAAGCATTTTCAATGCCCATTGGTTGAGATATTGAATTCCACCATGATAATGCCTCATTCAACAGTGTACTCGTGACATACTGAACTTTATCACTCTCAGTACATTTACTGACCAAAAATACCGACTCCGCTTTTTCGAACCAGCGGGTCAAACCTACAGCTCCTTCAGTACCCTTAAACTTTATGGGTTCGCATTTCAAATAGGAAATGAATGAGCAACCCTTAGGTACTGAAGCAACATTTGTCACTGGAGGGATAGTTGGGCTTGGTCCTCCAGTGTTAAGGCTGGCTATTCGGGCAGCTTCTGCAGCTCTAGCAACTTCCGCAGCAGAGGCGGCTTCAGCGGCTGCTGCAGCATCAGCAGCTGCTGCAGCATCAGCAGCTGTAGCATCTTCAACGGCTGTTGCAGCACCAGCAGCTGCTGCAGCTGCTGCAGCTATGGTTGCTCGTTCCATTGTGAGTGTTGCGTTGACACTGTCTTTAACTAGTTTACGAATAGCAGCTTGAGTCATTGCTGGTGGTGTCTTCTTCTTTGGCGCCATGATTCTATTGTTCAAAAGATACGTCGTAATTAGAGAGTTGTGAAATGAGCACAATTTTTTATAAGAATGATATGATAATAATGTTGAAATTTAAAAGCATAACACATGATAGTATATAAAACAAGAGTTTTATTCATATAACGTTGATTGATTTACAAAATCGAAATCTATTACGAGCTTCTTCAAAATTTACTAACTGATACTTTCAGTTTAGTAATTACAACGTTTCTACTATCGCTAGCTATTACATGGATTTCATAACATTAGTACAAAATATAACTAGTACTATAATACTAGTCTAACATCGGTTGGAAGGTTGTTGTAGTCCGGACGGATTATTGTTTCTGTATGTTGCTAACACATCCACACTTTCATTGGGGCGGTTTTCTTTGACATCCTTCTGGTATAGCCTTTGTTGTATGGCACACATTTGAGATTGCATTCCATATAACTTATTATTGAGTTGATACCGGTCAAAGTTAGCAACATCTAATCGGATTTCTGCTGTATTTAGGCGGTTTAGTAGTTTGTGAATTTGTGCCGCATCTTGTTCTTGAGCTCTTTCAACCAATGTAAGTCTATCCTTGACGTCATCCAAGCCGGTCAAGGGATCCAAGACTATGTCCCCAACATGAGTCAAGTCTCTCCTCACATAGCTCATATCAAGTTTAAACTAATAGAGGTCTTCTTGTGCGTTCATGGCATCCATCTTGGCTGAATTAACCTTGGATATATAGTCATTCATTTGGCTTGTCATGCTTTGAACTTTGAGTTGATTTAGGTTGAGGGCTTGTTTCAAAGAATATATTTCATATTGAGCAGAGTTCACGAACATAGGTGTAGATGTGGATGTTCCGCCGACTTCATAAGTGGACTTTGGAACTTGAGCTGGAGTAGTATGATTTGATTCAGAGGAGTTTGGTGAAATAGGAGGTGGTGATGTTAATGGTGATAGTTGTTGCACCACCATTTGTTCCTCTATTTCCTCAATGTTATCGATGCCTTCAATGTCTATGTCCATTTCAGGATCTTCTTCGTCATCATCGATGTTTATGTCCATTTCAGGATCTTCGTCCGAATCTTCTTCGTTTTCATCGACTAGATCCTCGTAAGGTTCTTCCTCATCGTCGTAGTCAAGTGCTTCAAAGTAAGGATCATTGGGTCCTGGGAGAATTGGTAAATAATCGGGCATAGCAGGAAGATGATCGGGAGATGGAGGTACAGACATGATGTCTACAATGAGTATTTATTATGTCAAAATAAATCTAATGTTTATGGAAAATGCTCAAAATATGGCAATGTGTATATAACAATATACTAATATGTTCATGTAGCATAACATGCGTAATAAATCCATAATCTTCTGGAGGATGGAAGGCACGAAGAGCGGAAGGCTATAAAAATGTTTTTACTTGTAATTATAGTTATAGTTTAGGTCTCACTTAGACCCGTTTCTCTATAACCATGGCTCTGGTACCAATCTGTAACACCCCCAATTCATGATGCAGCGGAATTCAACTTGGGTGTTACTCGACGGCACAACAGTCATAATAATAGAAAACGATCTCTAACCGAGTCACTTTAAAAAGAGTTATCATTCGAATTTATTCAAATATATCAGAGTTTACATAGTTAGGTCCCAAAAATGTTCCACGTTTCAAAATACATCAATATAAAGTCTTTTGATATTTTATCAAATGACAA
This sequence comes from Artemisia argyi, assembly GCA_030686995.1. Taxonomy (NCBI): domain Eukaryota; kingdom Viridiplantae; phylum Streptophyta; class Magnoliopsida; order Asterales; family Asteraceae; genus Artemisia; species Artemisia argyi. The sequence goes on along the minus strand of CM060689.1, from coordinate 119,532,084 downwards.
AGTAGTTTATAGCCTTCTTCCTTTAGTCCGTGCCCTTCCGCTCCATTCTTGATTATCATGGACCTGAAATACATGCTTAAGAGGTCAACACAAAGGTTGAGTGATATTCATAGAGTTTGTTTAATGGTTGAACACAATATGTTGGTAGTATGAGTTAATTAGACTCATACTCATGGTTGGAAAACAAAACAGTTATTATTATATACTAAGCTCATGCAACCAATACGTTAACGGGTACCAATATCAAACGGCGGGTTTGTTGCCCCGGTAAGTACTTTGCCGTCATACTTAATGTTTCAAATATAGTGCGTTTGTTTGAACTAATCTGCTCAAAACAAATGGGATTCGTCAATCCCAATAGGCCTATTCACAATACTCGCGCTCACTAATACTAGTGATTAAATGGTTCATGATATGGGGCCTAGGATTGGCAAGGAAGGTACTTAGTAATAATAAAACAATCAGGCAGCATACAATTTCAAAGCATTGTGTTTGGTTTAAAATAGCATGTATTCCCCCCAAGGGTTTGTAAAACATTGAAGTAATGTAAAGTGGGGCTATGAACTCACCTTAAGTTAAATAGCAAGTAGTGAATGTAATGGTTGAGTCGTGAAGGTTTCTACGAGCAACCTATAATAGAATGTTGCGACTTAGGATTGGAGTAAAGAATATGAAGAAGTGCCTATATATATGTCTTGCATTTAGTCCATGATGTGGTACAAAGTGTAGTGTAAGTCTTTGAAAAGAAATGGTTCATGAAACATGTATAGTTTATATAACGTTTACTACCGTTCGGGCGGACATAATTCAGAAGTCATGTAGTAAACGTTCGAGGAGCCAGGACACTTTAATTCGTAAATCCACAACTCATCTCGACGGCTTACTTAATGAACTCCTCACATGAGGCTCCCTACTATTGTAGTAGTTGATAATATATATATATATATATATATATATATATATATATATATATATATATATATATATATATATATATATATATATATATATATAAGTTTTGATCCGAAAAGTTACATGTCCAATATTTGAATAAACTTAGGAAAGTTTATTTTTACATGTCCAATATTTAAATTGTACGTTTAAGTTATCGCCAACTTTTTAGCACATGTTTTCGCCTAAGTAAGTTTATATGGTCATTTAGTCATGGCCTTGCCATGACCTTTGGTCGTTGTTCTATGGTCTTGAGACTCAACCTTGGCTTTAGCCATGGTTGTGGTCTTGAATCTAGGTCATAAGACCTCTTGGTCTTTTTAAACCATAACCATTATATAGTGACTTATATATGTAAAATAGCTGTTAATAAACTAAGAAAAATCTCATTCGTTATTGGTTTTCTGGATACATGCTCCTGAGTTTTTGTAGAAAACGTGATTCCGGACAACTTTCTTGTTTTAACTTTTTCATGAAACGGACCAGAAGGGCCTCTTTTTTCGTGTTTTATGTTCTGTCACAGAAGCTATTTAGGCAGTTTTGCCGCAAAGTTTTGGTAACTTCAAATGGTCATAACTTTTGACTTGTGTACTCGTTTTAGGTGGTTCAAATTGTAATGGTCCAATATCATAATTTTACCATTTTGATCAGATTTTACTAAGAAAGTCACTAGTTTACTTGTTTAAATAACTTAACTTAACAATCATTTACAATAACTTGTTTTACCCAATTTTATACATCATGGACATGATCACAAGACATAATATAGCATGAATGATATGTAAATAACATGAATATGGTATTTAACAAGAAGTATGTTAAGGTTTTGCTTACAACTTTTGGCTTTCAATTAAGAAAGGAAGTTAACATGTAAGGTAAGGACTTTGATAGACTTTAGCTTCACCCTACTTCACTTCATGCAATCTTTCTACTCTTGTATTCTTGAAAGAGAGATGATGAAAGTTGAGGTGACTTGAGTGGATTCAAACTCAAGAGAATCACCAAAGTTTATAAGGTTTGGAAGTGTTTAGATTACCTAAAACCAAGCTAGGGTTTCTATGTTTGAAGTTGCTCTTGAATCTTGCTTGAAACTAGAAGAAATTAGCTAAGTGTGAAGTGTTTGTGTTTGTGATTGTGGACGGCAACAAGGGGGAGGGGGTATTTATATGGGTTTGAGGAGGTTACAAAACAAGACTTGTCAAAGCTTACATGACAAGCTTGTATACATGTAAACCATCCAAGGCCTTAAGACATGAGACCAAGACACCTTAAGGTGTGACTCCCCCCCCCCCTAATGGCGGTTCACAAGGGCTAGGGGGTGAGGTGTGCCTTTGGTTGATATTGTCCAAGATATTGGATGAGTTTTGACTCCGGGAAATGCTAACCGTAAATGATTAAGCCTCAAAACGTAAAACCGGGTATCGTAAAAATGTGGAACTTGAAAGTATGGTTAAACATATCATTATACTCCATAATAAAATATAAAATGAGTGGTAGGTTCCATTGGGGTGCTAAAACCCTGCTAAAACTGGAAACACCGGGTCTAAAACGCGTAATACGTAAAATGTACGAATATTGTGTAAAATTGAGAAAAGTAAAATGTTACTTTTCTAACATGATAATAATGATTCAAAATGACTTATAATGTCTAGACTGGGCTCAGTCTAGTGTCGGTTGGTATTTAATGTCTTTAAGACATAAAACCGTAAGCCTAAAAATCAAGGAGTGATTTATAAAATCAAAGAATGATTTTTGGTCAAAGGAGGAGGGAAAAAATATGTTGACTTTTTCCAAAAATGTGAGAACTCAAATCGTCTTAGAAACGCGGTGCAGGTATAGGCTAAGGTTACGGCTAAGTAAAATGTTTAAAAATGAAAATTCTTGTTTTTCACGGCCGAGGTTTATTTGGTCATATTTTTCTCAGTCATGATTAATTCTCAAATAAATCATGAGTGTATCAAACATTTTTCTGATACGGGGAAAATTAACGCGGTCGAGTTTTGTTGTGCGTGGAATTTTTGAATGACGTTTTACCCTAAAACGTGTAATTCCTTAATAACTTTCGCGAAAATGATCTGATGAGTGTCAAACTTTTAATTTGCCGTGGAAATGATTTATCACATGAGAATATGAAATAAAAATCAAATTTCGGAAAAATGAATAGTAAAAGTGAATAGTGAAATTTTTCGGGAATAGTAATTAACCTGAAATTGCGAATTGTTACATAAACCATTCTTTACTTATACCATCATTTCTTCTTTCCACTCCACCGGGAGTGAGGACACCGTATTTGACCCTGGCATCTCTATCTTTTGTGCCATGTGTCCGTTCTATTTGCTCTCCCCAAGGACGAATTAATTTGGGGATCGAGTCAAGCTCATGTGACTCGGTGAACAAAAACAAAGCGCTTCGTGGGTGGCAACTCATGTTTATCCAATTTCATCTTCTTATTTTCTTATTTCTAACAACTAATGTGAGGAGGGGTGCCTCTTCTACTCTTGTGTTCCGTGGTTGTTTGTGATGTTTGTTAGGATTGTCTGCGAATTATGATGACTCTCGTGCTCGTTATCTTCCCTCCGCTCGAGTTTCATTCATTGGTGCTTATTGGAAATCCTATATCCATGAATCTTATCGACTAACGTTTTCTTTGGCATAATTAATAAACGGCCTAGAATTTTGTTAGGATTACCTTAACCCGTAAAACATTGAGGACAATGTTTCATTCTAGTCTGGGGGAGGGTGAATCTTCGATTCGATTTTAACCTTGCATTTTTCACAATGCCGTGCACTCTTGCAACTCCGTTTTTCCACCAAAAAATAAAAAAATTGAAAATTTCAAAAATTTTGAGAAAAATCAATGAAAATGTCATGACAAAACACAAAAAAATGAGAAAAAATTGAAAAAGTTGTGCAAAAATATAATAAAGTTTGAATAAGTGTTTTGACACCTTGTTGACTTTCTTGCTGGCGAGAGTAGGAATAAATATTTTGACTTGACCGGGCGTGTTGTGCCCTAGCTTGTTCCCTTAACCAATGATAATCAAATAAGCTTGTGCTAGTTTTGTGCACCAGGAGCTATAAAATGTGAATTCTTTCTTAAGAATCTGCAAGTTCCCGTACTTGACTTTATACATGCGCAACTTAAAAGCTTTCGCTAGTCTTTTACATAAGGAGCTAGAAAACGCGAATTCTTCTTTTAGAATTTGCAAGTTTCCGTAACTGACTTTATATATGCGTGGTTGATTATCGGCTAAGTATTCGCTGGTTTCATTACTTGGAATCTTAAATTGCGAAGAGCGAGAAATGATAGAGTTTATTTAGAAGTTAGATGCTAAACGTGGAGTAGTGGTTCTCTTTAGAGCTCATAAGAGGTACTTGTGGCTTTTTACTCCCATCAGATACGTCACCCATATATAATAGATGTTCTAGGTTAATTAGTGGTATTTCGGTTTGAATAATATTTAGTTCTTTGTTTTCTTAAGAGAATCTTTGCTTTAGAAGTTGGGTACATATCAAGGAACATCAAAAATAAGAGCAAAAAGTGAAAAAATCAAAAGTCAAAAGTTGATTATCTATGTGGTTTTGGAGCTACCCGATAAGCTTCAATTGATGTTATGAGAAAAAAAGTGAAGAAAGAAAAAAAAAAATGAAAAGTACGAAAAATATGAGAAAAGTGAAAAAAGCGATAAATGAAAAAAATGAAAGTCGAAAGTTGTATGAATAAGAGTTTGAATGTAAATAAGTTGTTGGCGCGTGAGGTGCATGTGTATAATTCTGAATTGGACACATGAGGTGCACGTGTAGTACTCCGCAACTTATATTTATGATGTTGTATGTACCAAAATTCCTTGATGTGGACCGAATTTCTATTGCAGTGGTTCTTAAGAGAAAATGACTAACTACTTATCGTTTTAACTTAGGTGTCACAATCGGACTTAACATTATCGAAACGAGAAAATATGAAGCAATTCATTTCTCAACAAAAATAAAATATTGAGATACAAAACCTAGGATATGGGAGTAAGGAATTTCCACAAGTAACTATTATGAGTAGTGTTAGCATCTAATTTGTAGATAAGCTGTGATCTCGATTGCACGCTTAGTTTGGGGACTCGTGAAAAATCAAGGATGACGATTTTCATCTGTATGGTCACTTCTTAAATAGAGGTGTTTCTACTTGTTGACCCTAATAATTATTGCAAAATAATGAAAGCTTAACAAACCGTCACAAGTATGAAGTATGAAGTATGAAGTAAGAAAAAGTACAAAAATAGAAGTGAAAGTGGAATAAAGTAAAAATTTTGGAAAACGGGGCATTTACGGGAATAAATGATTTTGTAATCTCTTTTGAACCTCCTTGCTACTTTTCAAAGTTAGTAGGAAGAGTTATGAAATTATTTATCCCAAAAGCGTGAATTGATCACATTGCGTGAGGACACGACAATACTTTAGTCGGGGGGATTTTGGTGAGTGCTTATTCACTCACTATTATTTGACCAAAAACCGGACTAGTGAGACCAAAAACTAACTAATTATGCCAAAAATACGTTGTTTTTGTGTTTTTGAATGTGCAGGTACGGATATGAAAGAAATGGACAAAAATCGAGTAAAAACGACAATCACGAGCACGGGAATGGAAAAAGGATCAAAAGCCGGAGCCCGGGAAGACTTTACAAGTTTGAGTTAAAGATTATGCTTATTTAGTCAAAGTCAACCCTTAACTTTCATCAAATGTCATAAGCAGCCCTTGGATATATTTTTCAAAGATGGCAGAATCAGTCCTCAAAGTTTCAATTTTTACATAATTAGCCCTTGTTCAAATTTCTACTAAAACCTAAATTACATATATACCAAATCTGCCAAAACCTTTTAACCCAATCCATAACAATTCAAGCCCAATCCCACCACCAAAATATAACCCGAGCCCAAAATCCTATCTTAGTCAAAACCCGACCCACGGTCAAATAAATAAAATATATTTTACTACTCCCGCCCCCCAATTACCCTCGACCCAGAAATTCACTGCTCCCATTAGAACCCTAATTACCCTGCTCCCAAAATTACCACAATTAAGGGCGTTTTTTTCAAATCAAGTACCTTCTAGAATGTCAGTGTAATGTCAGGAGTGTGCCAGATGAGAAGAAACACACGGGGGGAATACGTGGCAGGCTAAAATTGGATGGAAGGCGTCATCAAATGCAATCCAAGGGTGGAAATCAATGGGGCAATGATTAGAAGCAATCTAAGGGTGCTCAGGGGCTATCAACGAGCACAGGTCACACGGATTGCCAACCTGGCAATCCGAGACCCCAACCTCACTCTTCTCCTATATGAAGAAGCTTAGAGTAGCTTAGTTAGTGTGGAGTTTGGAGTAGCCAAACTCTGACCAAATTTCTTTTGATTGTATTTAGATTAGTTTTAGTTGTAATTTTCTTAAAATTCAATGCAATCAGTCTTATTTTCCATTAAATCAATCTAGCTTATTGTTGTTACTGCTTATTTCTTATATTTCATTTCTATTTTATCAGCTTTAATCATCTGTCTACATCTTCTTCATTTAAATTTAGCTTTTATTTAGTTCAAAAATTTCCTTTAAATCAGAAAAAAATATATATATAAAATAAAAATAGTTTTGATAAATCAGATTTCAAATTAGTTGTTTAGAAATAGTTTGCAACTCATTTTTAGCTTTCCACTTTTGGTGAGCTTATTGTTTTAGACCATAGCAGTACTTATTCAATTTTTATTCAAAAGTCAAAGTTAGTCAACTGAGGTGAAGTTTGATGATTCAGTGGTATGTTTGATAGTCCAAGGAGAGTTTTGGAAGCTCTTGGCCTGTCTAGAGATAGGCGAGTGAGTACCTCAATTTAGAGCTGAGGTGTTATAGGTTGGTAAGTTCTGTTTCACTCTTGCTTCATATTACTGCATAATCTTTGATTTTGTGTTCTGATTGTTACTTGTTAGAGTTTATTGTTGATTTTGCTTATATTTCTGTTATTGCATTAGAATTGATCTTTAATCTGTTAGATTTTAGCTTAGAATTTGATTTCATAGTTTAATTTGACATATAAGGGAGTGTTTGGATTTGCAGTTTAGCTATAGTTGTTGTTTGTAGATTGGAAATTCTGCACTAGAAGCTTAAATTAGAGTAAAATAGGTTTGTGAGTTTGATAAATAGTCAAATTAGTTCTCTAATTTCATTAACAGTTAGTAAAATTAGAATACAGTTAGTGAGCTTGTGAAAAATAGTTGCATTATAGTCCTAGTTAGCTTATTGTATCTTAATAGTAGCTTAATATCACATCTAGGAGTAGAATCTAGCAGTTGAAATCAAATTTGGTCAACATAGGTGTGCAATCAAAAAGTCAAAATAGGTAGTTATCAAGTTTTGGTCAAAATTTTGAATGCAATTCTAGGTTTCATTTGTGATTAGAAATAAGTAGGGTTTGCTGATTTTAGAAGTTTTTTAGCTTGTAAGTATTAATCAGGAAGAAAATTTAGGTTTGGATATCATTTGCTTATTGAAATATTGCTTTTAAGTTGACTGATTGAGCATGATACTCCCCTGCTCCACAGGTTCTGATAGATTTTCTTTGCATCATTTAAAGTAATATAAGATAGTTTTAGAATGAGCTTTTTGGTTTATAGCATCTCAGTATGGTAGTCTATCATTTGCCCCCTTAATTTTGTAGTTTAGAGCTTATTTGGTCTAGCTTATTGAACCTGCTAATTAGTAGTGTAGAACTAGATTTCTGAGTTGATGCATAGGACTGCTAGAGTTAATTTGAGCTTGTATTTGAGTTTCATTGATATTCCTGAGTAGCATTAGTGGATATTTAGCTTTTTCATTCAGATCTTTGTTCCTAGCTTTTTTTGTGTTTGATTTAGCTTATTCATTGGCTAGCTTAACTACTTATTGCTTGCATCTAATGTTTCTAGGTTCGCTTTCATCATATATGAGCATCATTGAGCTTATTTTTGCATAATACATCTGTGTTCCAAGTTTGGTGAAGTTTTGTGGCAAGTGCTTATAAATAATCACTTGCCATAAGCTGTTTTATAAGCTAATAAGCACTTCTGCTTAACTTTTTCTTTTCAAAATTTTTCTGCAAGCTTTCAATATTATTTTAGATTTTCTGTAATTTTTCTGAGTTATTTTGATATTTTTCTTAATTCTTCTTCATTTTTAATCATTTTTAAATCAATTTTATTAATAAAAAATCCATAAAAAATCAGAAAAAGCTTTTAAAAATACAAAGATAGTTTAGAAAATTCTTTTATAATATTTTAGATTTTTCAGATTAGTTTTTATAATTTTCCCATAATTTTTCACATTTTCCTTAATTTTTAATTACTTTTTAATTCCAAAAGTAGAAAATAAATCATAGAAAATAAATAAAAACTCAAAAAAATATTTTTCTTTTTCTCAAAATTCTTTTTATTAGTTTAAGATTTTTAGAAAATATTTTCACACTTGTAGGATTATTTTTAGAATAAAAGTCGCGTTTTATTTTGTACGTTATGTTTTAAAATTACGTTTGCATTTTCGTTTTCACAGTTTTGACTTTTGTGCATATATAGCTTGTACATTGTGCATGTTTCACTATTTCATTTCATATTTTGATTTCATAATCACTTTTCACTTTACACTTTTCACTACACGATTCCCAATTCGATTATTCGAAAATTCCATTCGAACCTTCGTTGGGAGAACGACCCGGCAAATACTTTCATGAGTATTTCTTCAGAATAATTATATACTATAATTTGACACATATAAAAATGGCGCCGTTGCCGGGGAAGGTCGAAGTGAATTTTTGAATATCGTTTTGAAAAATCGTGTTTTGTTAAGCCTTCCTCTATTTTGTATATATATTTCTATAAAAATATAGAAATTGAAAGATTCAAAACACTTTTCCTAAAGTGTTTTCAAAAATACCAAAAAAAAAAATAATAAAGTTACAGCCTCGACTCTGCCGTGGAAGGGAGGGCGTTGTAAACCAAATAAGTCTCACAATATAACAAAAACGTGAAATTAATTGTTTATCGGATTATTTCAATTACTACAACCGATTAAGCGGGAAATACGGAAGCTAAGACATTAAATTGCTAGCTGAAAAGAGATTCATTCTTCTCTCCTGTCCCGTCGCGCGTGATTTTGAAAGAAACGGTTTCAATTAACGTAACGTTTTACAAAATGAAAATAAAAGAAAATAAAAGTTTTTTGTGATTTGTTTTTCTATAAAAATAAAAACAAAAAATAATCTTCTTATCCTCTAAAATTTGATTCTTTTTCTCAAACCTTCTCATGTTTAATTCTTATGGATCCAATTTGTATGGTACAAGGTAGTTTAAGCAACATCAAAAGTATATCAATTACACAATATTGGGTGAATTAATTTAATGTGCAAGAGGATTTGTGCACAAATTGTAGTACGGTACAAGATAGTTTAAGCAACATGAAAAGTATATTTTCTATACTATCTAAAGATTGAAGTGCTTAATTTAATGCACAAGAGGCATTGTTCACAAAAGTTTGTATGGTACAATATGTTTTGCATGAGGAATCATGCACAAAAGTTTGTACAGTACAACATGTTTCAAGCCTTCTCTAAACCTCAAAGAATACAAACCAAAAATGCCATGAATGCATAAATTAAACACACCAATTAGTGGTTAGTCTTTTTATCTTCTCGTCCATGAGTTACAAATATTTTATCAACTATATAATGTGTTAGGATCTATACCTTGATAGATCTCGAGCCAATAGATCGTTAGCCTACTAATGTAATCACCAGTAAGACTAAGTTAGATAATCTCTGTGAGCTTGTAATTATTGCGGAATATAAAAACAAACTTTATATACTAAACTTGATCTTCTATAGATCAATACTTTTACTAATAATGTTATATGAACTCGTACGTAATACAATGACCTAGGGTTCCTTATATACTAGTGGAAACCCTAACCTTTCTTACAAGAAACAAATAATCATAAACTAATAAAAGATATTCTACATATCTTGTCCTAAATTACATAAATTCTATCCACGGTTTAACTCTATCCGTAGGATCTCTATACGTCCGCAGGAACCAGTCATCAGCAGAAACACTCTAAGCTTCCACAGGAACCTGTCAGCAGTATCTTCAATAATTCCTTACATAATGTGACTCCTTGAAGTGATAGCTATAACCCGTGAGTACTACAATGTAACTCCTTACATTAGGTATAACTAGATAGTCCAAGTCCCAATTATAAGTTGTATACGTCCAAGCAAGTTATCATTGAAATCATGCATCCAACCAACCCCGACTTCAAAATAAGTACGTGCCTTTGTCAAACCCACTTCAATCTCAAATAAGGGATACCAAATAAACTTCGTGATCATCTCGTGCGTTGAAATACCCAAAAACTAGCCTTTTGACGGTTGAAATGAATCTAGATAATGGTTTGTAACCCCGTGACAATTTTTGTAGTACCAAAATACCCATCAACGTCCAATTAATACCAACAATTAACAAAGGTTTTATATATATCAAAGAAAAAAAATTGGATATCAATTTGTAGGACCACAGTTGGCGGTTAATAGCACAATCTCAAACCAAGTTTTGCATTAGCTCATTCCAATCATTTCAGTCCAAAACTAATTCAAGTAGCAATTTACCCGATCATGACAAAGACAATATATAACCTCAGAAGAATAATCGGTTTCGTTGTTCGAACTTCAACTTTTTACAAAATTTTGGCAAAAACTTTTGTTTGTTATTATGTTATAACTTCCAACACCATATCCAGCAACACCATATGTTAATTGCAAAATTCGTTCCTTGTGAAGTTAGCCAATAACTCAACAATCATCATTCACTTGTTATTATCAGCTTACATGATCACGCCTATTCACACACAATGAAACACGCAGCCCAAGTACATCATATAATCAACAAGCCAATGCAATCCATAAGCCCAACACAAGCACCCAAGCCCGTCTATACCAGACCCAGTATCCGGTCCATTGCAATAGATAATACCCGATCCAAACATATTACCCTAATTTTTCGGGTATTTAACACTAGCTTATCACCACTTAACCCTAATAACTTAATCCATCTGCCTCTCTCTCATAAACTTCCATCAAACACAGTCACCTAACCGATCAATAGCACCAATATAACATCATCAATCTTATCAAATCTGAATAACAACCACAAACAACATGCACCATTTCTTATCACTTAACCTTAAAGAAGTGGGTTTCGAACCCAAATCACACAAACAAGCATCACCCATCTTTGACAGTTTGTATCGGCTTCAAGATCATAGGAATGGTCTCGGGTAAGGTTTGTTGTTGTTTTGTATTCGTTGTTGTTTCTGGTATATGAACGAACCAAGAAAAGATGATAACACGTTTGTTATACATCTTTTCTTTTTAGGTCGGATAGTAAATGAAGCTTGGCTTCAAAAATTGATTGATGATGATATAATCTTTTGTATGCTTTGACCTTAAAAGATCTCGATATGAGTTTGACTGTCACGAAAGAAAATGATCTGAGATCTTCTTGTTTTTGTTGCTCAACGAACTAAGAGAAAGGGAATAACAAACTTGTTATTTTTCTTTATCTTTTTGATTCGTATAGTTACTGAAGCCCAGTCATCAAAGTATTGATCGATGATGAATTCTTTCGCGTGTGGGATCTCTTGAAGGTATTGAATCATGAAGTAAGAAAAACTGAGATCACTTTCTCCTTTTAATTTTGGTACGACAATGAGGTGGTGTTAGGGATTTGGTTAATATTGTTGTAGACTTGGTGAGATGGTTATGGGATTAGGTTTAGATTTGTTGTTGGTTTGGAGTGGTTGATATGGTTATGGTTTATGCGAACAGTTGTTCATCTTATCATCTATTTTTTTTTCATTTTAACTGTTATTGACTGATGATGTTTAGTACACTGAGGTCCAAATGAGATTTGGTGTTTTGGTTTTGGTCAAGAATCTTGGTCAAAGAATCTTTTCATCTTCTTTTCATTTTGCTATCATGGACAACTCGCTAGATTTTTTTTTAAATTTTTTTTGGCAGCATATCCTTTTCATTTTGCAAATAAAAATGATTTTTAAAACAGCAACTCGCTACACCAAATGGCTGTTATCAACTCGCTGCTGCAATCAGACAAAACTGTCACTTGTCCTTTTTCGTCTTTAACCCGATTTGATAATAAACCCAAGTACAGAACTTGGCAAATCGCTGCCAAGAAATACTTGTACAAACTCAGATCAGTTTCATGACTTTCATCATAACCATGATACCACAGATTCACATATGGAACAAAATAGTCCTATAGAAATATAGTTAACATAAAACTGTTACCAAGACAGTTTTTGAAAACCGAAGCACATAACCTTTGGACCATTTTGGATACAAACAAACTGCCATGAAACTAATACCATAAAGATATGAACAAATTTTTTTTTTCAGAGAATAGCTTTGGTAAAAACAGCTCCACAAGCATGATTCGAACCAACAAAAATCAACACGATAACAACCTTGGCTCTGGTACCAATTGTAGGATCGAAATAAACATTGATTCTTGTGTGATTCAGGTGGTCTTGGGTTATGGAAGATGAAGGTAACCATTGTTAGAGTTAGAGAGAAAGAGTTGAGAGAGTGGGAGGTTTCTAGTGAGAGAAAACACCTAATGAGGTGTGTGTGTATTGAAACAACCAACCTTTCCAAATGGGGTGGAAAGGCTATATATACAATTACAAGTATAGTGCCTCATGAAACAGGCTGTAGAGCGAGTACAGTGGGTGAAGACCCGACTCATTCCACGAATACTATTTACATATTAACTAACTATTAAACTAAAATCTTACTAATGTTAATATAACTACGAGCTATCTCAATGCTATTACATTCTTGCGGTGACCGAGTCTTCAATAGGAATATTTGTATTCCTAACACAAACACTTCCAGCCAATATACTATGCTAGCAAAACCATTAATCCTGCTCAAGAAAACTACACCACCACTGAAAAGGAGCTATTGGCCGTAGTATTCGCTTTTGATAAATTACGCCAATATCTTGTCCTTTCAAAAACGGTCATTTTTACTGTTCATTCGGCTCTTCGATACCTTTTTGCTAAGCAGGACGCTAAACCACGACTAATTCGTTGGATCATGTTGTTGCAAGAGTTTGATGTTGAAATCCGTGATAAGAAGGGAGCGGAGAATCTAGCGGCTGATCACCTCTCTCGACTAAAAAATCCCAGCCTTAGCGAATCTGACAAGAGTGGGATTCGGGATTCATTTCCTGAAGAGCAGCTCATGTCAATAAATGATTCTGAACCATGGTACGTGGATTATGCTAACTACCTATCAAGCAGAATTATTCCGGAATACTTGAACAGACACGAAAGAAGAAGGTTCTTCGCCCAATTAAAATACTACTTTTGGGACGAACCTTTCTTGTTTCGAAGATGTCCTGATCAAGTGATTAGGCGTTGTGATTCTGAAAAAGAGGCAATGAAGATCATGAAAGAATGTCATTCGGGCCCATCTGGGGGGCATCATAGAATGAACACTACTGCACGCAAAATTTTCGACGCAGGATTCTATTGGCCTACAATATTTTGTGATGTGAAGGGAATGATACAGACATGCGACGCATGTCAACGAGCTGGAAATATCTCCAGGAGGGATGAAGCACCTCAGAATTATATACAAGTTTGTGAGGTTTTCGATGTTTAGGGAATAGATTTTATGGGCCCTTTCCCATCTTCAGGGGGAATGAATACATCTTAGTAGCAATTGATTATGTTTCAAAATGGGTAGAGGCACAAGCCTTTAGGACCAATGATGCTAGGGTGGTTATTCACTTCTTAAAAAAACTGTTTGCTAGGTTCGGCATTCCTAAAGCTCTCATTAGTGACAGGGGAACCCATTTTTGCAATGAATAAATGGAAAAGGTTATGAAAATATATGGAGTCTATCACTGATTCTCCACCGCTTATCATCCTCAAACCAACGGTCAAGTAGAAAACACCAATAGAGAGATTAAGAGAATATTAGAAAAAAGGGTCAATCAAAACAGAAAAGATTAGTCATTTAAACTCGATGAAGCTTTATGGGCATTCCGAACTACCTATAAAACACCTGTTGGAATGACCCCGTTCCGCATGGTCTATGGCAAGGCATGTCACCTTCCAGTAGAGCTGGAACACAAGGCATATTGGGCACTTAAGGCTTGCAATTTGGATTATACGGTCGCAGGAACAAATAGGTTCTTGAAACTCCATGAGCTTGATGAATTGAGACTGGAAGCGTATGAATCCTCTATTACATATAAAGAAAGGGCGAAAAGATGGCATGACCAACGGATTAAGAGACCTAAGGAGTTCTCAGAAGGAGACAAGGTTCTACTATATAATTCTCGTTTAAGGTTGTTTCCTGGGAAGCTTAAATCTAGATGGTATGGACCTTTTACCGTGAAAAGCTACTCTAAAATCGGAGCTGTTGTGTTGATGGACGATGAGAATAGGGAATTTACTGTGAATATACAACGCGTTAAGCATTAGCAAGAAAATGGTAATGAAATGATCAATGAGGAGGACATAACCTTTGATGACGAGGTCACGTAATTGCCCATGACTATGAGTCTAGCTACAAGACTCATAAATAAAGAAAAGCACTTTTGGGGAGGCAACCCAAGCTTTAATTGTTTGTTTGTTTGTTTGTTTGATTTTATTTGTTTTCGTATGCATATTTTATTTTTATTGTTTGTGGCTCATGTTTCAAAATAAATTGTGAAAATGCTTTATTTTGTCTTTAACTTCGTCTTGATTACATATAAAGGTATTTCGCAAAAGATAAGTGTAAGGGAAATCTAAATTTGTTTCTAAGAACGAGCTTGAACATGAATTACAACAATATTAAACGAATGTGCATATTAGTATTTGTTTGAGTCAAATGCTTGTATCGAGTCATAATGATGTTTTGCAAGATTTCCAGGAATTAAGGCGTGAGTTTTTCCAGAAATTTTCCGGGAACTTAACATGAAATTTCTGCAAGTCACTTGTGACGGCGTCAGGGTTATAACCTGACGGCGTCAAGTATAAAATTCTGGAAATTTTGCGAGTTTTGTTTTTTTGTCGGAGTCATAGAGTCTTTGTTAAATCTTTAGTTTTATAAACTCCAGGAAATCTGCAAACATTCATTCCACAAGCATTATATCTTAATTTGCTTTCTAGGATTTTAGTATATATAGAGTTTGCCACCGATTTTATGCGAGGTTTGCCATGATTATTTTCTCAGGTTTAACAGGTTATATTGGACAAGAAGATGATTTATATTTCTAGAGGGAAGCTTTCAACGTTCATCTTCTTGGAGGAGGATCTAACCATGTTATCACATTATCCACATCGAACGAATCAGGGGAGTATTTGTTTCATTCTTTTACCTTCATTACTTTTACATCCTTTTTATTGAACATTGGGGACAATGTTCAGCCTAAGTGTAAAGGGAGGGTAAATGATGATACCTTAGAGAATGTAATTGCACTTGAGTTTGTTTGTTCAATAGTAGGTGTGTAATAAAACTAAGAGAAGCACTTGTTAGGGTAATTTTAGCGCCAAAGTTAAATTTTTTTCCAACATTTAGGAGTGAAGCTTTAGCCTTAATGAGCGTCTCATGGATAGGAGTTGTATGACTAGCACGAAAAACCGTACCACTCAAAATTTTCCACCCCAAATATGTGAGGTTCACCCCTAGATTTGTTAGGAAAAGATTCTTATGAGTGTACCGGTAGTATTTAGATTCTAGAACTTGCGTTAGTGATGCATCCCGAGACCGCTAGTGAGACTACATTCGTGTAGTAGGATTTACTACATGATAAGAGGCATTAGGATAACCCGTGTGTTAAACCCGTATCATAATTACTTGACCAATGAAGTCATAATTACTTGACTAGTAAAGTCAATTAATTCTCCCACACCTTTGCGATGTACTCATTTTTAGTACACGATACCCCTAGTACACCCCTCCGAGCCTATCTTTTTCGTTTCTAACTTTAAGCATTTTACTTAAAGGAAGAATTTGTTTACAATCCACCCCAAATGTACACCCAAATCGCCTTAGCCTTCCTTGTATGCACTCATCTTTAGTGCATTATTGTTACATGTTTAAACCCTTATTTAATTATCTAATTGATTACATGGTTGCTAAGTCGAGTCATATCTTGTACATATTGTTTTGGGACGATTGGGGCTCATGGGTAAACTACTATTGTTATGGAGTATTGTGGAAGACATCAATTATTACCCCCATATGTGCGTTAATATCTAAAAAGTACTCCAAGTGTAAGGGGAATGCAAATTCCCTACGATGTATTATTTTGGATGGTAGGGTAAGAGTGTATGAAAAAAAATCAAAAAATTCAAGAAAAAGAAAAGAAAAAAAAAGTAGAAAAAGAAAAAAGAGAAAAAACGTACAGACTACCATCCTGTTTCCTTTTATGTTTAATTTATGTTTTTTTAGTTTATGATTAGCTTAAGTTGAGTCGAGTCTTGGCTTAGCAACGCCACATTGTACATGTAATTGACCAAGATGATTAACTTGCCACCAGTAAAGATTGCCTTTATCCAACAAAACCGTGTTTATCATATCCCTACACCTCACGTTATAACCCTTTTAAAAGACTTCTTTGATTTGATCCCTTCTCAAGCCTATGGTAATCTATGTGCTATGACAGGTAGTGAGAGATATTTTCCATTTTCATATTGTGATAAATACTTTTATTACACTCGAGAGATGTGAGTATCTAAACACCATTTGTGAAGTGCTAGTGTATAATTTTCGTGCTTGTTTTGGTTGAAGTGGAACGATTATTTGTTGCAATTACTTTTATATTAGTGTTAAATGACCCCTAGCTTGTATTTTGATTAGAATAAAAGCGCATTTGCTTTAGGACAAGTGAATCTCAAGTGTAAGGGTATTTCATGAGACGAAAAGTGTAACGCTTTTAGGGGGTCATTTAAGCCCTAAGTCGTGATTATTTGATTAAATATTGCCTCAAATCATTTATTTTGTCATTTTAGGAACTTTGGAGAAGAAATCTGGAAAAGGAAGCATTTTGGACGTTTTTGGAGCGAAAAGTGAAGAAAACGGCAGTCTCCAAATCAAGCTGGAAATAGTACCTGACGGCGTCATGCTTTGGAGGTGACGGCATGACGTATTGGAAAAGAGGTGGATAAAAAGTTACACGAGACGCGCCAGAACCTTTTTGGGAAATAACACATGACGGCGTCACCAAGGCCGTCAAGAGCAAATTACATGTGATGGCCAAGAATGAATTAACACATGACGGAGTCAGATATGGATCTAGGCAATACGAAAAGAATATTGGCGGCTAGTTGACGGCGTCAGGATTACAACGTGATGCCGTCAGACCTGTAATCTCTATATATAGTTTTCTAATTTTCATTCATTAGAGAGAGAACTTTTGGGAGAACTTTGAGACAAACCCTAGGTCAAATTTTACAGGGTTTTTCACCCTACTTTCATACATGTTTCAATAAAGATAAGTCTTCCAATAATCATTCAATATGTCTATGTGTTGTTTGATTCTATCTTATGCTTGTCTTTACTTTAACATGCTAGGCTAGGTTTGTTTATGTTTGCTTAGATGAATGAAACCTAGCTATTGATTGTTGGTTGATTGTTTGTTATTAATTGTAATGGATGAATGATATCGATGTTAGGCTTAAGAAAACTGGCAGACTTCCAATTGGTAACATGCTTGAACGTCTTAAGAAACATGAATCGGATGTGTACTACGATTTTTATGGTTGTATTTAATGCATGAGTGACTACTAAGGAGGCCATGTTAGGAGCTAGTTGTCGGCTTGAAATAGGAAGAGGTAGAAACTTGTAGAGTTGGGGAAGATCGTACACGGCCCCACGAATGATATTAAGGAATATAACCCGTCATTCACGCAATTGTAACAAACTATTCAACTAATGAAAGATAGCTAGGGAGTAGTGAAATCTAAGTAAACACGTTTCTCCTATTATTGTTTTTCTCAACATTTACTTTCGTGTTATTTTATTTTTATTGCATTTGTAGTTATTTGGGTTAGTTGACTAGCAACTAATTCCGCCCACTCTTCCAATACCCGAGATTTTTACTTGCTTTCCACAAAACTATAAAAATACAAAAAAGAATTTTCCCTCACCTCTAGACCTGGTTTAATTAAGTTTTAATCCTAACAACACTATTCCCCGAGAGAACGATCAGTCCCCCGATACTTGCCACTACACTATACTACATCGGTCAGGTACACTGCCTGGTGGGGATTGCAAGCTTCTCAAGATCCCTTGAGAAGTAAAACCTTTTGCAAGGTTGCAAAACCACGCATCACATATGCAATTGCAACTACTATTGGCTCGCTAATCAAGCACATTACATTAAGTCCAGCAAGTGTACCAGCATCCTTTGTCGCCTGTCTTTGTTTGTCACTGAAATATGTAGGAACAGTAATAACTGCATCGATGACTTTTGTTGCAAGAAATGCTTTAGCAGCCTCTTTCAAATTTTTTAGGATATTGCAAGATATTTCTTCTAGTGAATATTCCACATATTTTCCCTTGTACTCAACCACTATCATTGGTTTCTCCATGGACCCTTCTGTTACCTTAAAAGGCCATAATTTCATATCGGTCTGCACTGTGCTATCACTGAATCTATTTCCGATTAACCTCTTATTATCTAAAATTTAAAAAAAAAAGTTTTAATTTAATTAGCTATAACTCTATTAGCGTGAAATGAAAAAATCTAGATTAGAAAGTTATCTCCTTAAAGCGTAGGTTTTCGGTTGTATATCAATGATGGGCATTACTAGAACAGACATACATTTATTATTTATTTTTTTATTCTCTCTATGCTAAGAGCCTAGTTAATGAAATCTTAAATCTTAAACTTAGCCGAAATATATTTAGAGAAAAATAAACAATGCCTAACAATGTGTACTAGATTAATCAACTCTGCACACTTTATGCGAGTAAATATGTCAAAAAAGAATAAAGTTTTTGTATGAGTTGTTGATGAAAGTATGAAACAGACTTACCAAAGATGGTGTTAGTAGGGTTCCTATGGATCTGGTTTTTGGCGCCTTCACCTACTAAAACTTGTGAATCATTAAAAGCTACACATGATGGAGTAATCCTATTTCCTTGTTCATAAGAATAATTTCCACACAGTTGTGTTGATCAAACCACGCAGCAACACATGAGTATGTTGTTCCAAGATCAATACCAATTGCAATTCCTTTAGGCGACATCTTTCAAACAACTACAGAGAAAAACTATAATAAATGGAATTTAGGGCTGAACTTATAAAGGAAAACCAAAATGCTTTAATGTAATAATGAACAACTCGCTAAGTAATTCACTCACCCATTTAAGTTGATTATCTGTTAAACCTTAATATAAAGAATACTGGCACAGTAACCAACGAGAAAGCTCATATAAAAGTTACATGGATCTTATGTATAGATCTCTTCGTAGTAAATAACACCATACCTTGGCATTAAGACCCATGATTAATATAAAATGAATACTGGTGAAACATATTGCATGTTCAATAAGACCACCTATGTAAGTTTTCTTTGTGTTCACAAAAAGTAAAAAACCTTATATATATATATATATATATATATATATATATATATATATATATATATATATATATATATATATATATATATCACTAGCACAAATAAGTCATCTGTAGATATTTATAAGCCTGTAAACTATATAAAGCCAAACTAATTTCACATTTGTAATTGCAGATAAAAAAATCCACATGGTCAATAAGTGTACAAATAGAAAACTTGTCTATACTTTTAGATGTATAGATCAATTTGTCACACTGAATTTCCACATATTTCAGTTGTGCTTAGAAATTGAGTGTAACAAGTTGATCTCAACATTTTCAAGTATGATTACTTTTTATTTCAACAGACTCTATAGTAAGTGAGATATTTATTAGCATTTTTATATTTTAATGCGCATATAGATATGTATTTATTGTATATATGGATATGTACGTATAGATATGTATATATTGTACTCGTTTATAAGTGCGGACAAATTAACTAAATCTTTTGTTATAGTGAACTAAATACATTTATACCCTTCAATCCTTTGTGTTTTTCTTAAATGATTTTTCTTTCTTATAAAGAATAAGGTTTAAAAACCATGACCGAGCTAGTATGCGTGATTGCATCCTGAACCTGCAATACAATGATTACTAAAATATTTTTGATGTATCCAAAAAAATAATTAAAACTAAGTGTAATTTTCACACATGCTTGATAGATTCATTTGCTCCACGTATCAATTCCAAGACCCGTGGAGCATGGTGGGTAACCCGCTCTCCATGCTAGAGCTCATGGCCACAAGGAGCTATAGGTCCAAAGGTTATAACGTGGAACATACTTTTCGAAATATCCCTAGCTCTTACTAAATATAGGTCACCCACTTGGGGTAGATAATTGTTGGTTTATATGAGAATGTACTTCAAGAAGTCAAAGACAATTGAAGATACACTTTGCCTTGTGATACGGTATCAACAAGCAAAGTACAAGATTTACAAACAAGGTTCAAATCACTCTTACTATACCAAAATTTTATGCCTTCCAGTCATATATCAAAGTATCTTGACTTTTAGGCGGACTTAGTAAAAGGGGAAAAAAAGGTGGGATAAAGTATCTTGCAAAAAGTACAAAAGGTGCATGGTACGAAATTATGTATAAAGATGTGAACAGTTGAGATAATTGATCACTAAAGTGTTATTTAGAGGTTTTAATAATGGAAACATTTAATGAAATATGTACATCTCTTTTAAATGTTTGACACGTCTCACATGACTTGCACCTCATATATATGCGTATTAAAGAAGAATGTCTAGAATAAATGTTATTTCTTCAAAAATTTATAGGGATGAACTTGGTTCCTTATCAGGATCGATCCCCCAAAAAAACTGAGTGCAAAGTTAACGCTACATCGTAGACCAAAGATAGTAATCATGGTCGAAACCGTTCTGGTACCGATTTTCGTATCTCGAAACTATAATGACTGTGTACCGATTTATGCAGAAAACAATACAAATTGTAGGTGATACGGCCGTGTGCCCCTTATATACACTCATATGGTTCATTTCAAAAATCTGGAAGAAAGTTTCAATATGCCCTTCAATGTCTCATTTGTAGGCTATGTGGGCAAAAAAGAAATTCTAGATTTTTTAAACTGATTTTAGGTTAGGGTTTGTGGATTTTTGTAATACTAATGACTAATGAAATCAGTTCCACAGCAGGTTTAGGGGAATTTTTTTCCTTTTGAAAGTGATATTAACCGGAATGCCTAGGAGTAAGTAATAAGTGTGTAAATACTCATCACTTTTACCTAATCTGAGCTGCCAAAACATCCAAAACCACTCAAATATGCATCAAAATACTGAAAATATCCCAGAAGTGTGTTTTATATGTTTCAGATGCAAAATAATCAAAAAAACAGATGAAATATGAACAAAGTTTGCATAATTGACAGTTTTAGTCCCTCAACTTTCAAAACTTGTCAAATCTAGTCCCTGGTTATTCTAAAACATGAAAAAGTCACCAAAGGACCTTTTTGAATCACAAATTACATATTAAGTCCTTTGGTATGAAGTTTCATAAATTACAAGTTTAGTCCCTCAACTTTGCAAAATTGACAGAAATGGTCCCTGGGATATAAAAACTTTGAGAAATATAAATTTTGGACCTTGTACTACTAATCTTTGGCAGGAATGGTCATTGGAAGGAAAGTTTGGAAAAATTACAAGATTGGTCCCTGGAGTTTTAAAGATGGCAAAAATAGTCCCTGGAAAGTTCAAAAGTGAAAAATTCAACATATAATCCTTGTACTATTGAGGATTGGCAAGTTTCATCCCTTTTTGAACTTTGGAAAAATGCCAAATCTGGTCCCTCAAAATTCAGAATTTGCAAAATTGGTCCTTGTGATAATAAACAAACCAAACGGACCCTTTGTAATACTAAACACCTCAACACCAAATCCAACCCAAACAACAAACACAACCAAGCCCAATCTAATACCCCAGTCCATCCCTAAGCCCAAAACCCTTTTAAAACCGTTTTAAATAATCACCGGTCAAAACCCGGTTGACCAAACAACCCTTGCCCCCAAATCGTCTCCCCATCCAATACCACCTCTGCAAAACCACTTCCCCCCACCATCTCCCACTTGCAATCTCATCATCACCATCCCACCACCCTCTGCACCTAACAAACAAGCGACAATTAATGTTGGCCCAATCCCACACGCAAAACAGACCCCTATTGGTCAAACCAACTTTCCCGCCAAAACTGAATCAAGGGCTAGGATGAGTTTCAGACATCAAATGGCCAAGGAAAGAAGTGGGAAATGCTCAGAGACTATCAAGAACCCCAATTGGTGCCTATAAAAGAGAGGAGATGAAGTAGGGAAGGGGGTGTAGTTTATTTTAGCTTATTTAGTCTCGTTTAGTTTGTAACTTGTTATTTCAGTCAATTCTCAAGCTTCTAAGCATTGTACTAGTTAATTCAAGTGTAATCTCAATCATTTTCAAAATCAATTACAAGTTTTAGTACCTATCTCAGTTTGTGCAATTTTCAATTTTATTTCAAATTTCTTAAAAAGCATTACTGTTGTTGCTGTTTAATTGTAAGGACTCATAGGTACATGTAAGCTCCTAGAAAGCTTTTAAAAGCTTTTAGACACCTAAAAAGACAATATAGTATCAAAAATCAAAAATACAAAAAAATTCAGAAAAATAGAAAGAAAATCAAAAATATCCGGTTACTGATGAGGCGAAAAATGAACCGTTTTTAGGGGGTCATTTAAGCCCGGAATTGAATTTATTTGATCAAATATTGCCCTAAATCGTTCCTTTTGTGATTTTAGGTACTTTGGGAGTGAATTCTGGAAAATGAAGCATTTTGGATGTTTTGGAGCATAAAAATGAAGAAAACGGCAAAGACTTAATTTTCCATGCTGGGAACAGTACCTGGCGGCGTCAAGAAGGAAAATATGACGGCGTCAAGAGCAAAATCCATGACGACCCAGAGAAAACCTGAAGGCGTCAGAAGAAGGGCATCAAGAGTTATTTTGGTGACGGCCTGAAGAAGGATTACACGTGACGGCGTCAAACCCAGATCTAGGCAGTCCGAGAACTTTATTGGCGGCGAGATGACGGCGTCAGAAATTTACTCTTGACGCCGTCACCTCGCAAAATCTATATATACTTTTCTATTTTTCATTCATAAAAGAGGAACTTGTGTGGAGATTACTAGGGCCGAACCTAATAAACCCTAGGTCGTTTGTAACAGTATTTTCAAGGGTTTTCACCCCTTGAAACCTTTCATGTTCAATTAAGATAAGTCTTCTTTCAATTCATTCAATATGTCTATGTGTTGTTTGAATATATCTTATGCTTGTCTTGATTTTAACATGCTAGGCTAGATCTTTCATGTGTTTGCTTAGATGTAATGAAACCTAGATGTTGATTATAGGTTGATTGCTTGTTTATAGTTGTAATGGATGAATGATTTCAATGTTAGGCTTAAGAAAACTGGCAGATCTCCATTGTGTAACTTGCTTGAAAGTCTTAAGAAACATGAACCGATGTGTACTAGGTTTTATGATTGTATTTAATGCATGAGCGAATTCTAGTGATCCCATGTTAGGAGCTTCTTAGCCGGCTCGACATAGGAGTGAAGTAGGAGCTTATCGGATTGGGGAAGTAAGTACGCCACCCCATAAATGGTATTAAGGAATACAATCCGTCATCCACGCAACTGTAACAAGTAATTAACCTATAAAAGATATCTAGGGAGTAGTGAAATCTAGGTAAACATAATTCTCCCATATATTGCTCACACGACTAGTATAATTTAGTTTATTTTCATTTTTATTATTTTATTTTGATTGCATATTAGTTATTGGGTTAGTTGACTAGCAACTAATTTCGCCCACTCCTTCAAAAACCGAGATTTTTATTTGCTTTTCTAAAAACATAAAAATACAAAAAGAATCATCCCTCATTTCTAGACCTAATTCTTAGGCTTTCTAATCCTAGCGACACAATTCCTAAGTTGAACGATCAATCCCCCGGTACTTGTCACTATACTATACTACAATGATCAGGTACACTGCCTGGTGGGGGTTGTAAGCTTCTCGAGATCCCTCGAGAGGTAAAGCCTGGTGCAATTCCCACGCATCAAGTTTTTGGCGCCGCAGCCCGGGGAATAGTTATTGTCTAGGTTAGGATTTCTTTTTATTAGGTTTACTTGCTAGATTCCTTTCTTGTAAGACTTTATTTTTATTTTTAGGGTTTCTTTAGTCTATCTCATTTCTTCGTGTTTTTGTTCATAATCTTTACCATCCGACATCATGGAAGGTGGTAACATCTTTGAACCCATCAACCCACCACAACAAGACCACCCACAAAACCCACCACTAGCTAACCAACCTCTTAGGCCCCGAACCCTAGGAGAGTATTCCCGACTGTCACACCCCCAAAATACCTGAATGGCAGCGGAATGGAATACCTAGGGGTGACTGTCATAGCACCACAGTTATAGTTATATTGAACGACCTAAAGTGTCGTTTTGAAAATACATCGTTTGATTCATTTAAAATATTCAGAGTTATAAAACATAGGTCCCAAAGTCTTGAAAAGTTTACAGAAATAAGTTTAGTACAATCAAACGATAGTTCATAAGTGCATGAAAATCCAAAATGAGACGCGTCATCCTTGTTACTCAATGATATGACTCCATGCATGTCATGAAGAATATGTCTTAGTTACCTGAAAATACATTGCGAAAACGGTCAACAATAATGTTGGTGAATAATCATAGGTTCGTAAGTTAAATCGTATGCACATTGGCCACAAGTATAAAGTAAACCGACAAAATGTCAAAAGTAATTCATTGGCTCTTAAGCTCATGATCCCGAAGCTAGACGTTACTTGGCCCCAAATGAGTGTTTACCAGACACTCTAAATATATTAGACATGAAATGCATTCGTACCCGTTGGAGCAACCCAAACACGAATGGAGGAGTCACCCTCAATAGATCTATTCACTCACTCTCGCTTGTAGATTAATTAACGGTCCATGATAATAAAGGGGACTTGTCATGACGTGGTAATAAGGCAACTTAAGCAATGTAAGGAATTTAATACTTTGGCATGTACATAAAAATAAGTAATGCAATGTATTCTCCCCCGTGAGATTTGAAATCAAATATGTAATTGAAAACGGGGCTATGAAAACTCACCTGAAGTGATAGTACAAGGTGATGAAATAATCGGGACAACAAGGCGCGAACACTAGCCGCAACCTAATATGAGTAATAACAATCTACTTTAGATCATGCCGTGATGTAATGAATGTTCATGCACATGATACCTATACCACTCGTAACTTGAAAATATTTGTTATTGTCAAAGTAAGGTATTTTCCATACTTAGGAAAAATAAGTCCAATTAGACTTATAGAAGCTTGTCGTAATATATCGTATATAAAATGTTAGTGTTATATTCCGCGTTTTAAAAACCTTAAAATAACGTCAATTAGTCGTATAAATAAGCCTTGGGTCATACGTACTTCATTGGTTCAGAATATAATTCTTGAACAAGAAATCTAGAAAATATAGGATTTAGTACGTAGTTATATTATTTCTATTAGTGACTATATATATATATATATATATATATATATATATATATATATATATATATATATATATATATATATATATATATATATATATATATATATATATAGTTTTGATGATTTTGAAACGTGTATATCTTCGTCGTTTTAAGTTTATTTTCCTCGTTCTTTATATCCACGGATTCGCCTTAACATGGATTAATATATTTTTGATAGTTCGGCTCCATTAGATTACGTCTAACGCCTCTCTTTGTCTGTCGAAAATCGTCCAACAGCACGTTATATTTTCAGAAAATAGTTTTCGTCGTTAAACTTGCAAAAATCATAACTCCTTCGTTATAAGCTCGTTTTAATCCGTTCTTTCGCCCACGGCTTCGTTTTTGAAAGTATTTTCTAAATCTTTGGTCAAAAATTACCCATCAACTACTGATTTTCCCACGTTTTCAAAATAGGGATAGTAGGTATATATATAGTTTCAAAAATCATTTCCATGGTTCCAAACTAGTTTCAACTTCAACCAAAACACTTTCAATCATCACAAATCTAGTCTAATCTTACCATACACCTTATTAAGGTGTCATAGGTTCCTAAACATTATAAATCAAGTGGATCTAACAAGGATCTAACTATAATCTATTTCTAGGGATCAAAAGTTAGATATGTATAAAATGGAGTGGTATAAATAACATATGCATGTAGATCTTGTATATATATCATATGAATCTTGTAAAAACTTGGTAAAATTATAAAGATGAGTTTTATACACTTACTTGAAAGATTAGCGAGCTTTTGATGATGAAAACCTATGTAAACCTTGAGTTTGTATTTCAAAACCCTAAAAGGAGTACAAAATACACTATATAATCTACTAGATCTTGGAAAATAATTATTTCTTGCTTGTTTGTTGTTTTGGCCGAGCTCCAAGAAGAGAGAAAAGAAAAAGTAGTCTTGAGTTTTTAGATCTTGAAAATGAAGTGAAATGAGTAGTATATGTGATATATATTATATATATTAGACACTTTTATGACATGAATTAATGAGATTGCAAAAATTCAAAGTTTGTAAGATATTAGGAATGGGGGGGGGGGGGGGGGGGGGCATTTAGTGAAGAAAAGAAGGAAAAGTGGTATTTTGTGTAAGAGTTAGTAGGTATTTGGTAGTATATTAGTGTTTTTAGGTAATACCGGGTACCGAGTTAACTAAAAATAAATTTTAACGGAGTTAACCGGGACATAATAAAGTCATAAAAATTGTAAAAATATGTCGGGTATAAATATTGAGTGTTTGGATAATTATTATTTAATTTCTACGGAAACCGTCGTAATTTTAGTAGACTTACGATAATAATTGAATAAATTTTTAAAATACCGGGTAAATTAATATTATAATTTTTATATTATTAAAATGAATATAAAAATATATTGGGATCATAGTCGGGAGTGTCGGACGTGTTAGTCATATTATTGATCGCTTGTTAATGTTTATTTAGAAATAATTATACGTAAAAAAAAGTCAATTATACCAAAAGTATTAACTTAAATATCCTACGAGTGGAATAGTATGTAAATGCTATAATGATGATATGCAAGCCATTTCTAGTTCATATGAAGTGTCCCTACCGATAATTTCATGAATTCGCAGCTAAACCTGACTGGTTTCGCGAATTTAATTACCCGTAAACTAAATTTACGATGAAATGAATAAAGTACATGAATAGTGTTTTCTCTTCGGAAATGAATAGTGTCATGTGAATAGTGAAATTTTTGAATGTTTCTCGGAATATCAAACTGACCTCAAAAATGATGAATAGCAAAATGATGAATAGTGATCGGTGAATAGTAACTGATGAATAGTAACTTTCCGAGATGAATAATGAAATTTTGATATCTGAACAAGGACTTGAAATTACGAATTATGACAGTCTTCCCCTCTAAAAGGAAATTCGTCCCGAAGTTCAGTTTTGGTAGCTCTCTGAAGTATATTCGGTAAAAAGACGTGGATACTTGAGTTGCATTTGGTCTTCTCGTTCCCAAGTAAATTCGGGTCCTTTTCAAGAATTCCAACGAACTTTCACGATAGGAATTCGACTTTGCTTCAACTGTTCGACCTCACGGTCCATGATTTCTACTGGTTCTCCTACCAGGTTTAGGTTTGTCATTGGGTTCGATTACTTCCAATGGAATCATGAGTCACTAATCTGAAGTTGTTTCTCGGGATTTAAAATTATGAAACATGTTTGTGTAATCTTGCTACTTTCCAACAAGGCTTAAGTCTGAGGGTTACTGGCCTACTCTGTCTGAAATATTAAATGGTCCAGTGTACATTGAGTTTAACTTCCCGGATTTTTCTGAATGGTATTATGCCTTTCCTAGGCAGAACTTTTAATGTGACCCTACCACCAACTTGAAATTTTAAGGGTTTACAACTTATCGACTTGTAACTAATTCTTGATTTGCAGGAAATTCCTGGTTATTTCATGAGTACCTACAGGAATAGTGAGTTTGGCTTTTTCCGCATTCGGTCCGTCAATAGATGATCAGTGCTTCTTGAGGTTTACAATGTAATATGGGTAATATATGTTGCTGAACTCTGCCAGAACTCAAATTTGTATGTCAGATGGTCGATTCTAAAATGAATCTTAAATGGTCCAATATACTAGAGGTTCAATCTCTCGTGTTACCAAAATTGCATCATGCCTCTCCAAGGCAAAGCTTTCAACTTAGTTCGTTCTCCCACTTGAATCTAGTTGGTCTGCTGTTCAGGGATACCCAATCCGCATGATGTGCGTCATGCACCAACCTAACTTCTACCAGTTTCTCGTTGCTTGTAACTGGTTCTTGACTTGTGAAATTTCCTTTGTTGTTCCATAGTTTAGTTCTAGACAAGTGAATTTAACTTTCCGATTTCGGTCTGTAAATGGGTAATTGGTACTTCGTCCATAAAGTGCCTCAAATGGTGTAGTCTCTTTGCTCGTGCGATAACTATCGTTGCAAACGGATCTGATTTATGATAAATGGTCAGTCCAACCATTTCTAGAGTCAATCGCTAACTCTCTGAGCATATCTTTCCTATGTTTGAATTTGTCCTCTCGATCTGACCATTGGTCTGAGGATGATAGGCGGTGTTTACATCTAAATGGGGTTCCGAAGGAAATCTTAAAATGATTGCTAGAAGTCTGAGGTGATTCGATCACCTTGATCAGGAATAATTGAAACGCTTACAATGAATTTTGTGACTAATTATACAACATTATACTTTTCGAAAAGGGCGTTATACGAAGAAGATAGAATATGGGTAACAATTTTTGATTCCTTGTATTTTGGTCTAATGGATGCTAAGACATGTGTCTTTCTTTGCCTATTGTGCTTGGTCTCCATTACCAACTTTTGTAATCGATCTATGGTGTCCCTCCTAATTTTCTTCATCACATATTCTAATATTCCTTATTGTCAAATCACAAAGCCCTAAATGTATAAGCGATGTAGTATGGTGATTTGTTTTCAAAATTTATCTCACGATTTTGAGTTTTTTTTTTTTTTTTTTTTTTTTTTTTTTTTTTGTCGAAATCTTTTTCTGAATAAACGAATTAGGAATTGGAACAAATGGTTTACTAAATAATATCTTTCTTGATGATTCAAAATTCGATAGTTATGAAATGTGACGCGGTTTTCAAACATGTTGTGAGTAGGACTGTTTACCAAAGTTTGATGTTTAAATATTTCTCATTGTACAATGGTTCTGCTAAATATTGACTAAAAATGATCGTACTTGTTAGAAATAGGCAATTCAAAAATTATTTTCTACGAGATATGTGATTTGTATAAACACAATTTTGAAATCAACTTCATTTAAAAGTAAAAATACTAACAAGGATAAAATAGTAAGATAGGTAACGTTCGCATAAACGCATAGATGTCTAACGTTCGGTTCCTGATATTGGAAGATGCCTATTGGCGATTATCTGGCAAAACTACAAGCCTAGGTATTCAGCCAACTTAAGTCCTGAAATGGTTTATCGTTGAAATTGTCATCATGTTAGCAGAATGAATGTGTCCATTGATACTATGTCGATGAATGTCTATTTTATTTCCACATGAAGCTGGGGAGATATGCTTGGGCCTGATGCCTCTCTTGATGTATAGGTGAGGTTATCTAGAATTTCTTGAGGACACAACGCTTTAGGGGAATCTATATCGATATCCATAATTCGAATCAATCATTCTTGGCGTAAACTCACTGCAGGGAAGTTTGCGTTTAGATGAGGCCATGTTTAAATGAATTGCTTTACAGTCTCAATTAGGTGCTTGGATTATTTCTATAGTGTTTTTTAGCATACCTTCACAATGTGTTCGATCCTGTAGCTCAGTCTTGCTAGTACCTTTGAATGATAAAATTTGGCAACTAGGTCAAAAATGGTGATTCGGATGGTATCGTGGTATCTTAGGATTGTTGTTGGATTATGAATTTTCTTAGTCTAGGTTTAGTAGTTCCGTAATCCTTTTATTGTTTTTCTTGTATCGAGTAATCCTCCTAGTACTTGATAGGGAAAGTCTCTCCTAAAGAAGTCAATGGAAAGTCCAACTTAATGGCTAAGTGAGTGACAGGTGAGGTAAGTATCCAGGGGAAAGTTTGTCAGAAAGAGACATTTATAAAAGAGTTTACTTGTTTAAAACGCTTTTACATGAAGATTGTTATTAGCAATACTAAAAAAATAATTATTTACTTCATGGCATAATCCTTCCTGAATTATACATAGGTGATCAGGCTATGTATAATTGAGGACTAATGATGCGATCCTTGATTTAGTCAAAATAGTATTACTTTTCTCAAAAGTTTTAGATGGTGTTCAACGTTTTGTTTTGAAAAATGGTATTCTAGTCATTTCCTTTCAAGTAATATGAAAATTGTTTCGCGTAATAATAGTAAATAATTGGTGTAATGACAGAAAATCAATTTATAGGGTGGCAATATAATAGCTTATTTTAAAAATTCTGTAAAACAATTTCCCCATATGATAGTAAAATAGTTTGAAGTAAAATTTGTTGAATGGTTTATTGGATACATGGATGAATCTTATGGTATGGTAATAGTCTACTAATCCACTTATTTAAAGAATGTAAGCATCTTAGTTCATAACAGGGCAGTGGTTTATGATTATGAAGCGGTCGAGAATATGGTAGTGATATTGAGAGCGTGAAAGATGAATGTGTCTTTAAGGCATCTACAGTCAACTGAAGTGGATAGTCTATGTGTTAAAGGATATAGGGCAGAAATTGGTGCCAATGACGTGAGGTATTCAAGAATTTATACTAGGTAAAGTTAGCAGGTTCAAATGCGTAGTCCCTTTAGGCATGACTAAAATGTATAAAGAATGGAAATTGTTGTACGGGTGATCTGAGTCAAGTAGGTACCACATCGAATGATGTTTGATTTTTTTTTTTTTTTTTTTTTTTTTTTTTTTTTTTTTTTTTTTTTTTTGCCATGAATGAAAACTGATTGCCTTATGGTCAGGTGAAACTTCTCGATATCCTTTCATGAAAATGAGGTCTTGTCTCAATGTGACTAAGCTATATCGGTCTCCGAAAAGAATATAAATTTTGTTGAGTAATTGTACATTGATCTTTTAATCCAACAAGCTTATACTAGCGTGAGAGTCTTATAATATGGAATGAGCGAAAAAGTTGTAATTTGAAGTAGTGGTGTTAAGGCATGGTGTATCAATATTGGCAATCTCTGGTAGAGGGGTTTCTTTCGCATTTAAGGTCAAATAGTAAGTAGGTATAGTGGTTGCTTTCGAGATTAGTTCATGAGTTATGTGTGTTCCTTCTTTGAGATATGGTTTCTAAAATTAACAACATTTATTTGAGTGAAACATTGTGAAATTTGGTCATAAATGTATCTTGGAGTGACTTTATTTGAAGTTCGTAATGAATATAGTTATGTAAAAGATGTGACTACGAAATATTTTGTATTTTGATAAAAACAATATCTCATATATATATGTCTTTGGAAAAAGGGAGTTCAAGAAGATTGTTGCTTAAACAAAAATGAGTTTTAATCCAACCATTGAAAATCAATAATTTGTCGTACTTCGTAAGGTTTGCAAGAAATCGTTTTTTTTTTTTTTTATATACAAAAATTTAATTTGACTTTGACTTACTTGAATTGTTATTATCTCCGAAACACGAAAACTATGGCAGTCACTTTTATCTTGGTCAACATGACCATTTAATCGTAAAGACATCTTCGTCTTTATTAATTCTATTGTCTTACTTGCATCTTCCCAAAGTAGTAATTACATGTCAAATCTACTAATATGACCACCTTGGTCGGTAGAGTGTTGCTAGAGTGACTAATGATGTAATCATAGGCTTAGAATGTGGTGTAATCAAACTTGATAATGAAGGGAGAGTTGTGATGAGTTCCATTATGATGGTATAATACCGGTCAAGGCATCTTGTTGGTTTATTGTGTTATGGAGGTATGAGTCGATCATATCTAAGATAATATAGAGTCCTTGTGATAGCTGCCACCCTTGGGCGATTTGTTGCAATTCTTATTGTGTTTGTGAGGCTTGTGGTATTATTCAGAGTGTATCATCCAAACACTCGTGGGTAATCTTAAATAATTAGAGATCATCGTCTAACGATGAAGAGTAGTAGGTTGTCAAGCAGTAGAGGCTCTCAAACTCTCACTAACCTCAAACCTATAAGGTGGTGTAACGTGTGGTAGATGGTAATGGTATGTCAAATAGTGGTTTCTTCTTAAGCGGCCCGTCATATATGGGTGTAGGGTCTCTAAGATGTGATGGTGTTGGTGGTGCTTTAGATGATGAGAACAAAGTTGCTGACGATGAGATCCTAGTGGTGAGTTAGGAGACGATGTTGAAAATAGTGAATGGAATACTACCCTCTTTCGCGCTATCTTGCGACATCTAAGAGGTAAAACTGAAGTACGCACTATGGGACGACCAATAATGTAATAAGTAGTTGATGGTGGTGGTAGTACCTGAGTAGTAAGCGCCCTACTAGTGAAGGAAAGAAAACATACCATCTTCCTTGCAATAAGCATCCTAATAGGTCCATTAAGATTAAGTCTGAATATCCTACCAAACGGCATTCTATGTATGGGCTGGATGTTAGGAAAACCTTGTTCCTATAACAATTCAATGGTGCTAATGGCGGCGTAAGTGTACCTGGTAGTACAATGGTAGTGGAAGTTGACAAGGCATCTTCAATGTCGGAATCCGACGAAAGGATAACAGGGTGGGTATCTGAAGACATGTCACTTGTGAACCAGGTCAACATAATCATATATATATATATATATATATATATATATATATATATATATATATATATATATATATATATATATATATATATATATATATATATATATATATATATATATATATATATATGTATATATATGAGTATGGGTATAAATAACTCGCACAATGTGTGCATGAAACAACATGTATAATAAATATGCACCTATGATGAAATGATGAGATGCTATGATGATGTGGTTATAGTCTAGGGTCCATGATACATCCTAGTTCGCTATAACCTTAGCTCTAATACCAATCTGTCACACCCCCAAAATACCTGAATGGCAACGGAATGGAATACCTGGGGGTGACTGTCATAGCACCACAGTTACAGTTATATTGAACGACCTAAAGTGTCGTTTTGAAAATACATCGTTTGATTCATTTAAAATATTCAGAGTTATAAAATATAGGTCCCAAAGTCTTGAAAAGTTTACAGAAATAAGTTTAGTACAATCAAACGATAGTTCATAAGTACATGAAAATCCAAAATGAGACGCGTCATCCTTGTTACTCAATGATATGACTCCATGCATGTCATGAAGAATATGTCTTAGTTACCTGAAAATACATTGCGAAAACGGTCAACAATAATGTTGGTAAATAATCATAGGTCTGTAAGTTAAATCGTATGTACATTGGCCACAAGTATAAAGTAAACCGACAAAATGTCAAAAGTAATACATTGGCTCTTAAGCTCATGACCCCGAAGCTAAACGTTACTTGGCCCCAAATGAGTGTTTACCAGACACTCTAAATATATTAGACATGAAATGCATTCGTACCCGTTGGAGCAACCCAAACACGAATGGAGGAGTCACCCTCAATAGATCTATTCACTCACTCTCGCTTGTAGATTAATTAACGGTCCATGATAATAAAAGGGACTTGTCATGACGTGGTAATAAGGCAACTTAAGCAATGTAAGGAATTTAATACTTTGGCATGTACAGAAAAATAAGTAATGCAATGTATTCTCCCCCGTGGGATTTGAAATCAAATATGTAATTGAAAACGGGGCTATGAAAACTCACCTGAAGTGATAGTACAAGGTGATGAAATAATCGGGACAACAAGGCGCGAACACTAGCCGCAACCTAATATGAGTAATAACGATCAACTTTAGATCATGCCGTGATGTAATGAATGTTCATGCACATGATACCTATACCACTCGTAACTTGAAAATATTTGTTATTGTCAAAGTAAGGTATTTTCCATACTTAGGAAAAATAAGTCCAATTAGACTTATAGAAGCTTGTTGTAATATATCGTATATAAAATGTTAGTGTTATATTCCTCGTTTTAAAAACCTTAAAATAACGTCAATTAGTCGTATAAATAAGCCTTGGGTCATACGTACTTCATTGGTTAAGAGTATAATTCTTGAACAAGAAATCTAGAAAATATAGTATTTAGTACGTAGTTATATTATTTCTATTAGTGACTATAAATATATATATATATATATATATATATATATATATATATATATATATATATATATATATATATATATATATATAGTTTTGATGATTTTAAAACGTGTATATCTTCGTCGTTTTAAGTTCATTTTCCTCGTTCTTTATATCCACGGATTCGTCTTAACATGGATTAATATATTTTTGATAGTTCGGCTCCATTAGATTACGTCTAACGCCTCTCTTTGTCCGTCGAAAATCGTCCAACAGCACGTTATATTTTCAGAAAATAGTTTTCGTCGTTAAACTTGCAAAAATCATAACTCCTTCGTTATAAGCTCGTTTTAATCCGTTATTTCGCCCACGGCTTCGTTTTTGAAAGTATTTTCTAAATCTTTGGTCAAAAATTACCCATCATATACTGATTTTCCCACGTTTTTAAAATAGGGACAGTAGGTATATATATAGTTTCAAAAATCATTTCCATGGATCCAAACTAGTTTCAACTTCAACCAAAACACTTTCAATCACCACAAATCTAGTTTAATATTACCATACACCTTCTTAGGGTGTCATGAGTTCCTAAACATTATAAATCAAGTGGATCTAACAAGGATCTAACTATAATCTATTTCTAGGGATCAAAAGTTAGATATGTATAAAATGGAGTGGTATAAATAACATATGCATGTAGATCTTGTATATATATCATATGAATCTTGTAAAAACTTGGTAAAATTATAAAGATGAGTTTTATACACTTACTTGAAAGATTAGAGAGCTTTTGATGATGAAAACCTATGTAAACCTTGAGTTTGTATTTCAAAACCCTAAAAGGAGTACAAAATACACTATATAATCTACTAGATCTTGGAAAATAATTATTTCTTGCTTGTTTGTTGTTTTGGCCGAGCTCCAAGAAGAGAGAAAAGAAAAAGTAGTCTTGAGTTTTTAGATCTTGAAAATGAAGTGAAATGAGTAGTATATGTGATATATATTATATATATTAGACACTTTTATGACATGAATTAATGAGATTGCAAAAATTTAAAGTTTGTAAGATATTAGGAATGGGGGGGCAGCATTTAGTAAAGAAAAGAAGGAAAAGTGGTATTTTGTGTAAGAGTTAGTAGGTATTTGGTAGTATATTAGTGTTTTTAGGTAATACCGGGTACCGAGTTAACTAAAAATAAATTTTAACGGAGTTAACCGGGACATAATAAAGTCATAAAAATTGTAAAAATATGTCGGGTATAAATATTGAGTGTTTGGATAATTATTATTTAATTTCTACGGAAACCGTCGTAATTTTAGTAGACTTACGATAATAATTGAATAAATTTCCAAAATACTGTGTAAATTAATATTATAATTTTTATATTATTAAAATGAATATAAAAATATATTGGGATCATAGTCGGGAGTGTCGGACGTGTTAGTCATATTATTGATCGCTTGTTAACGTTTATTTAGATATAATTATACGTAAAAAAAAGTCAATTATACCAAAAGTACTAATTTAAATATCCTACAAGTGTAATAGTATACAAATGCTATAATGATGATATGCAAGCCATTTCTAGTCCATATGAAGTGTCCCTACCGATGATTTCATGAATTCGCAGCTAAACCTGACTAGTTTCGCGAATTTAATTACCCGTAAACTAAATTTACGATGAAATGAATAGTGTCATGTGAATAGTGAAAATTTTGAATGTTTCTCAGAATATCAAACTGACCTAAAAAATGATGAATAGTAAAATGATGAATAGTGATCGATGAATAGTAACTTTTCGAGATAATAATGAAATTTCGACATCTGAACAAGGACTTGAAATTACAAATTGTGACACCGACCTAGCCACCAAGGCTACCGAAACACCATTGAGCTCACCCAAGGAGCCAATGTGTCTCCCTTGCAATCCGACACCATCCGGTTGGTGCAAAGCGGATGTGCATTCCATGGACTTCGTTCCGAAGATCCAAATCAACATCTCAAGGACTTCCTTAATATCGTAGATTCTATAGACCTTGATGCTACAACTAGAGAGTCAACCCGATTACGCCTATTCCAATTCTCTCTACGTGATCAAGCTAGTCAATGGCTTGAGCGTTTACTCGCGGGATCTATCACCTCATGGGATGATCTCATCACTCGTTTCCTTGCTCAATTTTTCCCACCGGGGAGAACTACCAAGCTTAGAAATGATATCTTGATGTTCCAACAATATCAAGGTGAAACTCTATATGAAGCATGGACTTGTTTCAAGGACTTACTCCAAAAAGTCCCTCATCATGGCATAGATCTTTGGCTCCAAGTCCAAATCTTCTATGACCATATCGATCTCTCCACAAGGCGAACCATTGACCAATCGGCCAGTGGCAAGCTACATGATCTAAGTGCGGAACAATCATGGGAACTCATAGAAGATCTTGCTCTCTATGACAACGAAAGTTGGAATGATCCCCGTGATTTAAACAAAACGGTCAAGGCAATATCTTTGCCGTCGAACAATTCTAGCACTCCCGACCGTAGGATCATGGAACTTGAGGACCAAGTCAAGTTTCTCATGAAATCTTACGAAGCTCCTAAATCTTCAAGCCAAGTGAACAAAATCACTTCTTCATGCGAATTATGTAGTGGTCCCCATGACACTCGTGATTGTGTGGAACTCCCCGGAACAGCTTTTGCAAACTACGCATCCTCGCGTACCGACGAAGCGGGAGATAAGTGGTACACTTTCAAACCCGAGCCAAACCCTTAAGGTGATTCCTACAACCCTTCTTGGAAAAATCACCCAAACCTTAGGTGGAAACAAAACCAAACCAATTCTTCCAATCCGCCTAATCGTTACCAACCAAACGGACCACCCTCCAACCGTACTTTCAACAACAATCCTTCTAACAACTATGGTAGTACCAACAATCTTGAAGGATTGATGTCCAAGTTTATGGCATCTCAAGAAGCTCGCATATCTAAGTTTGAAGCCGATTTCAATCAAAAGCAAAGCGAGATGACCACCAAAATTGACACATTGTTGAAAGTTCTCAATGACCGAGAAATGGGAGCACTCCCAAGCGACACGGTCAAGAACCCGAAACTAAACGTTAATTCCATATCATCAGTTTCGTCACCCACTTCTTGTCCGCAATACTACTCGGTTAAATCAACGAGCACGTGTTTCAAACAAAACCAAATTCTTCAAAAGGACCAATCAAATAAAACACCCGATATAAAACTGGTCAAAAGCATAGTTGAAACACCTCCTACGCAAGACCTTGACGATGAATTCAAGGAGCTTCACCTTGAACGTCCCCTCATTGATGTCTTAGCCCGTGCTTCCTACTATAGTGCCCTCCTAGAAAAATATGAGAAATTTAAACTAGGTAAAAATGGGACCGCCTTCGTTCAAAACAAGTTGCCTAAAAAACTTGATGATCCGGGTATATTTGTTTTGCCTTGTAAGATAGGAAGATCCGAAGCTTTCGACACACTAGCCGATTTAGGGTCAAGCCTCAACTTGATTCCCTTATCCCTTTTCACCACTCTCAAGCTAGGAAAGTTAGAGGAGACGGAGGTATTAATTGGTCTAGCGGATGGGAGTATTGCCCACCCGGTTGGGATGATTAAGGATGTAGTTGTTCACGTAGGGAAGTTAACTATCTTAGCGGATTTTCACGTCCTAGACATGGTTAGTGACACTACATGCCCATTGTTAGTAGGAAGAGGATTTTTAACTACCGCCAGCGCCATGATAGATTGTAAGGAGTCTAAGATAGCAGTAGGTGAGGGCGATACTTGGTTGGTGTATGATGTCAAGAAACATAGCTATGATTGTGAGGATGAACCGACACCACATTGGGTAGAGATGAATAGGAGACCATCTAGATATGGACCTTGGATAGAAAGAAACTTTATAGGACCTCAACGCCCATTTTATCTAGAAATAGATTTCATCGATAAGACACATTCGGTGGAACAACTCATAGCTAGATATGAAGAGCTAGACCCTTTTGAGGACCCCCTAGTCTTTAGGAAAATGATTAAGTTCCTAAGCGTAATGCCTATTAATATAGAGATGAACAAGTGGAAAAGAGAGGGGTATAATTGTAAATGGAGGTAGGACAAGCCACCTAAGGAAGGTGACGGATCATGGCATATGAAGATGATTTTGTATGATCCGGATGGAGAAAAGTTTGAAAGGTCATACCGTACTAAGAAAACCGATAGGAAGTTGAAACCTAAGTTTGATCCCAAAGATGTCCTCAATGAGGAACTCACCCATGTCACTAGTAACCCATGACCTTGAGTCTAGCTACAAGACTCGTAAATAAAGAAAAGCGCTTCTTGGGAGGCAACCATGTTTTGTATGATTTTTATTTTGTTTGATTGTTATTTGCTTCCGTATGCATGTTTTATTTTTATTGTTGGTAGATCATGTTTCAAAACTAAAATGGTGAAAATACTTCACTTTGTTGTTTGGCTAAGTCTTAACTTTATTCAAAGGTATTTCGCAAAAGATAAGTGTAAGGGGAAACCCCAAATATGTTTTTAAGAAACAAACTCGATCATGATTCTCCACAATATTAAGTGAACATGTATATTCGTATTTGTTAGAGTCAAATGCTTGTATCGAGTCATAATGATGTTTTGCAGGATTTTCCAGGAAGTAGGACAGAGTTTTTCCAGAAATTTTCCGGAAACTTAACATAAGGATTTCAGCAGGTCACTTCTGACGGCGTCAGGAAGAAATTCCTGACGGCGTCACGTGTAAAATTCTGGAAATTTTACCAGTTTTGTTTTTCTAATGGAGTCTTAAAGTTTTTGTTGAATCTTTAGTTTTATAATCTCCAGGAGATCTGCAAACATCATTCCACAAGGATTGTATCTTATGTTATTTTCTAGGATTTGTTAGCATATATAGATTGCCGCCGATTTTACGCGAGGTTTCCTTGTCTGTTTTCTCAGGTTTAACAGGTTATATATGACAAGAAGATGATTTATATTCTGGAAGGGAAGCTTTGATTGTTCATTTTCTTGGAGGAAGATCTAACCTGGTTACCATATTATCCATACCGAGCGAATCAGGGGAGTATTTGATTTCATTCTTTTACCTGCTTTACTTTTACATTCTTTACTTGAACATTGGGGACAATGTTCATCCTATGTGTAAGGGAGGGTAAAATGATGATACCTTACAGATACACTTTCGCTTGAGTTTGTTTGTTTGAGGGTAGGTGTGTAATAAAACTATGAGAAATACTTGTTAGTGTAATTTTAGCGCCAAATTTAAAATTTTGTACAACATTTAGGAGTGAAACTTTAGCCATAGCAAGCGTCTCATGGATAGGAGATTGTATAACTAGCACAAAACCGTACTATTCAGAAAAATTTTCCACCCAAATATGTGAGGTTCGCCTTTAGATTTGATAGGAAAAGCATTTACTATTAGTGCTTATGAGTGTACCGGTAGCATTTAGATTCTAGAACTTGTGTTAGTGATGCATCCCGAGACCGCTAGTGAGACTACATTCGTGTAGTAGGATTTACTACATGATAAGAGGCATTAGGATCACCCTTGTGTTAAACTTGTATCATAATTACTTGACCATTTAAGTCATATAACTTGGCTAGTTAAGTCAATTAATTTTTCCCACACCTCAGCGTTGTACTCATTTTTAGTACACGAAACCCCTAGTACACCCCTCCGAGCCTATCCTTTCTTTTCAAACTTTAAGCATCTTACTTAAAGGAAGAATTTGTTACACCCCACTTAAATGTACAACCAAATCGCCTTAGCTTTCCGTGTATGCACTTATCTTTAGTGCTGATGAGGCGAAAAATGAACCATTTTTTATGGGTCATTTAAGCCCGGAATTGAATTTATTTGATCAAATATTGCCCTAAATCGTTCCTTTTGTGATTTTTGGTACTTTGGGAGTGAATTCTGGAAAAGGAAGCATTTTGGACGTTTTTGGAGCATAAAAGTGAAGAAAACGGCAAAGACTTAATTTTTCATGCTGAGAACAGTACCTGACGGCGTCAAGAAGGAAATTGTGACGGCGTCAGGAGTAAAATCCATGACGACCCAGAGAAAACCTGAAGGCGTCAAGAGAAGGGCGTCAAGAGTTATTTTGGTGACTGCTTGCAAATGGACTACACATGACGGCGTCAAACCTAGATCTAGGCAGTCCAAGGAGTTTATTAGCGGCGAGATGACGGCATCAGACATTTACTCTTGACGCCGTCACCTCACAAAATCTATATATACTTTTCTATTTTTCATTCATTAAGAGAGGAACTTGTGTGGAGAATACTAGGGTCGAACCTAATAAACCCTAGGTCGTTTGTAACATTATTTTCAAGGGTTTTCACCCCTTGAAACCTTTCATGTTCAATTAAGATAAGTCCTCTTTCAATTCATTCAATATGTCTATGTGTTGTTTGAATATATCTTATGCTTGTCTTGATTTCAACATGCTAGGATAGATCTTTCATGTGTTTGCTTAGATGTAATGAAACCAAGATGTTGATTATAGGTTGATTGCTTGTTTATAGTTGTAATGGATGAATGATTTCAATGTTAGGCTTAAGAAAACTGGCAGATCTCCATTGTGTAACTTGCTTGAACGTCTGAAGAAATATGAACCGATGTGTACTAGGTTTTTATGATTATATTTAATGCATGAGCGAATTCTAGTGATCCCATGTTAGGAGCTTCTTAGCCGGCTCGACATAGGAGTGAAGTAGGAGCTTATAGGATTAGGGAAGTAAGTACGCCACCCCATGAATGGTATTAAGGAATACAATCTGTCATCCATGCAACTGTAACAAGTAATTAACCTGTAAAAGATATCTAGGGAGTAGTGAAATCTAAGTAAACACAATTCTCCCATGTATTGCTCACACCTCTAGTTAATTTAGTTTATTTTCAATTTTAGTATTTTATTTTGATTGCATCTTAGTTATTGGGTTAGTTGAATAGCAACTAATTCAGCCCACTCCTTCAAAAAACAAGATTTTTAATTGCTTTTATAAAAATATAAAAATACAAAAAAGAATCATCCCTCATCTCTAGACCTTGTATTTAGGTTTTCTGTTCCTAGCGACACTATTCCCAAGTTGAACGATCAATCCCCCGGTACTTGTCACTATACTATACTACAACGATCAGGTACACTGCCTGGTGGGAGTTGTAAGCTTCTCAAGATCCCTCGAGAGGTAAAGCCTGGTGCAATTCCGACGCATCAAGTTTTTGGCGCCGCTACCGGGGAATAGTTATTGTCTAGGTTAGGATCTCTTTTTATTAGGTCTACTTGCTAGATTCCTTTCTAGTAAGATTTTATTTTTATTTTTTTTAGGTTCCCTTTTGTCTATCTTATTTCTTCGTGTTTTTGTTCGTAACTCTTTGCCATCCGACATCATGGACGATGGTAACATCTTTGAACCCATCAACCCACCACGACAAGACCACCCACAAAACCCACCACTAGCTAACCAACCTCTTAGGCCCCGAACCCTAGGAGAGTATTCCCGGCCTAGCCACCAAGGCTATCGAAACACCATTGAGCTCACCCAAGGAGCCAATGTGTCTCCTTTGCGATCCGACACCATCCGGTTGGTGCAAAGCGGATGTGCATTCCATGGACTTCGTTCCGAAGATCCAAATCAACATCTCAAGGACTTCCTTAAAATCGTAGATTCTATAGACCTTGATGCTACAACTAGAGAGTCAACCCAATTACGCCTATTCCAATTCTCTCTACGTGATCAAGCTAGTCAATGGCTTGAGCATTTACCCGCGGGATCCATCACCTCATGGGATGATCTCACCAT
Source organism: Artemisia argyi (assembly GCA_030686995.1). Taxonomy (NCBI): domain Eukaryota; kingdom Viridiplantae; phylum Streptophyta; class Magnoliopsida; order Asterales; family Asteraceae; genus Artemisia; species Artemisia argyi. The sequence goes on along the minus strand of CM060689.1, from coordinate 119,489,776 downwards.
CGTTTCCTTGCTCAATTTTTCCCACCGGGGAGAACTACCAAGCTCAGAAATGATATCTTGATGTTCCAACAACGTCAAGGTGAAACTCTATATGAAGCATGGACTCGATTCAAGGACTTACTCCAAAAAGTCCCTCATCATGGCATAGATCTTTGGCTCCAAGTCCAAATCTTCTATGACCATATCGATCTCTCCACGAGGCGAACCATTGACCAAGCGACTGGTGGTAAGCTACGTGATCTAAGTGCGGAACAATCATGGGAACTCATAGAAGATCTTGCTCTCTATGACAACGAAAGTTGGAATGATCCCCGTGATTTGAACAAAACGGTCAAGGCAATATCTTTGCCTTCGAACAATTCTAGCACTCCCGGCCGTAGGATCATGGAACTTGAGGACCAAGTCAAGTTTCTCATGAAATCTTACGAAGCTCCTAAGCGTTCAAGCCAAGTGAACAAAATCACTTCTTCATGTGAATTATGTAGTGGTCCCCATGACACTCGTGATTGTGTGGAGATAAGTGGTACACTTTCAAACCCGAGCCAAATCCGTATGGTGATTCCTTCAACCCTTCTTGGAAAAATCACCCAAACCTTATGTGGAAACAAAATCAAGCCAATTCTTTCAATCCGCCTAATCGTTACCAACCAAACGATCCACCCTCCAACCGTACTTTCAACAACAATCCTTCTAACAACTATGGTAGTACCAACAATCTTGAAGGATTGATGTCCAAATTTATGGCATCTCAAGAAGCTCGCATATCTAAGTTTGAAGCCGATTTCAAACAAAAGCAAAGCGAGATGACCACCAAAATTGACACATTGTTGAAAGTTCTCAATGACAGAGAAATGGGAGCACTCCCAAGCGACACGGTCAAGAACCCAAAACTAAACGTTAATTCCATATCATCAGTTTCGTCACCCACTTCTTGTCCGCAATACTACTCGGTTAAATCAACGAGCACGTGTTTCAAGCAAAACCAAATTCTTCAAAAGGACCAATCAAATAAAACACCCGATGTAAAACCGGTAAAAAGCATAGTTGAAACACCTCCTACGCAAGACCTTGACAATGAATTCAAGGAGCTTCACCTTGAACGCCCCATCATTGATGTCTTAGCCCGTGCTCCCTACTATAGTGCCCTCCTAGAAAAGTATGAGAAGTTTAAACTAGGTAAAAATGGGACCGCCTTCGTTCAAAACAAGTTGCCTAAAAAGCTTGATGATCCGGGTATATTTGTTTTGCCTTGTAAGATAGGAAGATCCGAAGCTTTCGACACACTAGCCGGTTTAGGGTCAAGCCTCAACTTGATTCCCTTATCCCTTTTCACCACTCTCAAGCTAGGAAAGTTAGAGGAGACGGAGGTATTAATTGGTCTAGCGGATGGGAGTATTGCCCACCCGGTTGGGATGATTAAGGATGTAGTTGTTCACGTAGGGAAGTTAACTATCTTAGCGGATTTTCACGTCCTAGACATGGTTAGTGACACTACATGCCCATTGTTAGTTGGAAGAGGATTTTTAGCTACCGCTAGCGCCATGATAGATTATAAAGAGTCTAAGATAGCGGTAGGTGAGGGCGATACTTGGTCGGTATATGATGTTAAGAAACATAGTTATGATTGTGAGGATGAACCGACACCACATTGGGTAGAGATGAATAGGAGACCATCTAGATATAGACCTTGGATAGAAAGGAACTTTATAGGACCTCAACGCCCATTCTATCTAGAAAAGGATTTCATCGATAAGACACATTTGGTGGAACAACTCCTAGCTAGAGATGAAGAGCTAGACCCTTTTGAGGACCCCTTAGTCTTTAGAAAAATGATTGAGTTCTTAAGTATAATGCCTATTAATATAGAGATGAACAAGTGGAAAAGAAAGGGGGATAAGTGTAAATGGAGGTGGGACAAGCCACCTAAAGAAGGTGACGGATCATGGCATATGAAGATGATTTTGTATGATCCGGATAGAAAAAAGTTTGAAAGGTCATACCGTACTAAGAAAACCGATAGGAAGTTAAAACCTAAGTTTGATCCCAAAGATGTCCTCAATGAGGAACTCACCCATATCACGTAGTAACCCATGACCTTGAGTCTAGCTACAAGACTCGTAAATAAAGAAAAGCGCTTCTTGGGAGGCAACCCATGTTTTGTGTGATTTTTATTTTGTTTGATTGTTATTTGCTTCCATATGCATGCTTTATTTTTATTGTTGGTAGATCATGTTTCAAAACTAAAATAGTGAAAATACTTTACTTTGTTGTTTGGCCTAGTCTTAACTTCATCCAAAGGTATTTCGCAAAAGATAAGTGTAAGGGGAAACCCCAAATATGTTTTTAAGAAACAAAAACCGATCATGATTCTCCACAATATTAAATGAACATGTATATTCGTATTTGTTAGAGTCAAATGCTTGTATCGAGTCATAATGATGTTTTGCAGGATTTTCCAGGAAGTAGGAAGAAGTTTTTCCAGAAATTTTCCGGAAACTTAACATAAGAATTTCTGCAGGTCACTTCTGACGGCGTCACGAGTTTACTCTTGACGGCGTCACGTGTAAAATTCTGGAAATTTTACCAGTTTTATTTTTCTAACGGAGTCTTATAGTTTTTGTTAAATCTTTAGTTTTATAATCTCCAGGAAATCTGCAAACATCATTCCACAAGCATTATATCTTTTTTTTTCTAGGATTTGTTAGCATATATAGATTGCCGCCGATTTTACGCGAGGTTGCCTTGTCTGTTTTCTCAGGTTTAACAGGTTATGTATGACAAGAAGATGATTTATATTCTGGAAGGGAAGCTTTGATTGTTCATTTTCTTGGAGGAAGATCTAATCTGGCCACCTTATTATCCATACCGAGAAAATCAGGGAAGTATTTGATTTCATTCTTTTTATTTATTTCACTTTTACATTCTTTACTTGAACATTGGGGACAATGTTCATCCTAAGTGTAAGGGGAGGGTAAAATGATGATACCTTACAGATACACTTTCGCTTGAGTTTGTTTGTTTGATAGTAGATGTGTAATAAAACTATGAGAAATACTTGTTACTGCAATTTTAACGCCAAATTTAAATTTTTTTACAACATTTAGGAGTGAAACTTTAGCCATAGCAAGCGTCTCATGGATAGGAGATTGTATAACTAGCACAAAACCGTACTATTCAGAAAAATTTTCCACCCAAATATGTGAGATTCGCCTTTAGATTTGATAGGAAAAGCATTTACTATTAGTGCTTATGAGTGTACCGGTAGCATTTAGATTCTAGAACTTGCGTTAGTGATGCATCCTGAGACCGCTAGTGAGACTACATTCGTGTAGTAGGATTTACTACATGATAAGAGGCATTAGGATCACCCTTGTGTTAAACCCATATCATAATTACTTGACCATTTAAGTCATATTACTTGGCTAGTTAAGTCAATTAATTTTTCCCACACCATTAGCGTTGTACTCATTTTTAGTACACGAAACCCCTAGTACAACCCTCCGAGCCTATCTTTTCATTTCTAACTTTAAGCATCTTACTTAAAGGAAGAATTTGTTACACCCCACTTAAATGTACACCCAAATCGCCTTAGCCTTCCGTGTATGCACTCATCTTTAGTGCATTATTGTTATTTGTTAAACCCTTAGTTAATTATCTAATTGATTACATGGTTGCTAAGTCGAGTCATATCCTTGTACATATTGTTTTGGGACGATTGGGACTCATGGGTAAAGTACTTATTTTATGGAGTAATGGGGAAAAAATCATATATTACCCCCATATGTGCGTTAATCTTAAAAGTACTCCAAGTGTTTTGATTTTCTTAATTCGAGTGTAAGGGTATATGATGAGGCGAAAAATGATCCGTTTTTAGGGGGTCATTTAAGCCCGAATCCAACTTTATTTGATCAAATATTGCCCTAAATCGTTCCTTTTGTGATTTTAGGTACTTGGAGAGTGAATTCTGGAAAAGAAGCCATTTTGGACGTTTTTGGAGCATAAAAGTGAAGAAAACGGCAAAGTCTCAAATTTCTATGCTGGGAACAGTGCATGAAGGCGTCAAGAGTTGCTCTTGACGGCGTCAAAGTCCCAAGAATAAAATACCGTAGTTGATGACGGCGTCACCAAGGCCGTCACATGTAAACTTGTCAAAACTTGCGCGCGGAGTAGCTGATATTGTTTTGGTCATAACTTTTGCATACGCACTCGGATTTAGGTGATTCAAAAGCCCACGCGAAGAGGACGAAGAGATCTATAATTTGATGAAAAAGTGGTCTTGACGGCATCAAGAGTAACGGTCTGACACCGTCAAGAAGGGCCGACAGAAAACATGCCTATAAATATAACTTCATAACTTCACTTTTTGTAAGCCCTAAACCCTAAGGTCGATTCCTGGGTTTAGGTGGGTGTTTTTCCAGCAACTTAGAGGGTTTCAATCACTCCATAAACATCATGTATTGGTTTGATGATTCTATCTCAACTATGTCTTTCATTATTCTTGTTGATTGTCCTTCTTTGATTATGTTTTGTTAATTCACCTTGTGTCTACTTATGATTGTGTGAAACTTGTATATAATTGATTAGATCTTATTGATTCCTTGTTGATGTTTGTGTCTATCTTCATCAATTAGGGCGTGACACTTCGATAGATCTAATTGGTTTAGTTTATAATCCTTGTTTCCTATTGATTCTTGTTTTGATTGAATGATTTATATGTTAGGCTTAAGAAAACTGGCAGATCTCCAAATGGTAACATGCTTGAACGTCTTAAGAAACATGAACCGAGGCGTACTAGGTCTTTATTGGTTGTATTTAATGCATGAGCCACTGTTTACAATCCCTATAGTTGTATTGGGCATGGTGTAGGAGGAGATAAGAGCTCATAGAATTGGGGAGTTATGTATGCCACCCCATGAATGGTATTAAGGAATATAACCCGTCAATTAAAACAAGGTTACAATTCAATAGGTAGGATTGGATAGCTAGCAAGGAGTAACATATCATAGGTAGACATGCTTCACTTATCTTGTAGAACCCTAGTTTACTTTTCTTGTTAATTAGTTTAAATAGTAGCTTTTGGGTTAGTTGATTAGCAACTAATTCCGCCCACTCTCCTAAAACCCGAGATTTTTACTTGCTTTTCATAAAATATAAAAATACAAAAAGAATCATCCTTCACCTTTAGACCTAATTGGATTAATTTCAATCCTAACGACACTATTCCTAGCTGAACGATCAATCCCCCGGTACTTGTCACTATACTATACTACAACGATCAGGTACACTGCCTGGTGGGGGTTGTAAGCTTCTCGAGATCCCTCGAGAGGTAAAGCCTGTTGCGATTCCCACGCATCAAGTTTTTGGCGCTGCAGCCTGGGGAATAGTTATTGTCTAGGTTAGGATTTCTTTTTATTAGATCTACTTGTTAGATTCCTTTCTAGTAAGATTTTCTTTTTATTTTTAGGTCTTCTTTAGTCTATCTTATTTCTTCGTGCCTTTGTTCGTAACTCTTCACCGTCCGCCATCATGGCAACCAACGAATTCTCCAACCTTAGGATCACTAGGAGTCGTAGTACCACTAGAGACCTTGTCTTGCCTTATGCAGAACCCGAAAGAGAAATGTGTAGGTTAAGACGAACTCACTCAACTCCTGAACCATCCAGCATTGCTATCGACTTTGATGCACCTCTTTCTGAGGAAAATTCAGAGAATCACATCACAACCCCTAGCTCCCACAACGAGATGAGTACCCCTATAATATCTCCTCCTAAGCATCTCAACGAGATGAGTACCCCTATAATACCTCCTCGTGGCTTTTCAAATGCCATTGTTTACCCAAACGAACACACCAACGAGGTCTTGCATGCAAACGATGTTTGGCTTGTCAAAAGTGTGTGTAAGTTCCACGGACTTGATGAGGAAAATCCAATCCAACACATCAAGGATTTCCTGAAAATAGTGGACACCATCCATACGGATGGGGCTACTAGAAACACATCCCGATTGCGATTCTTTCCTTTCACCTTATACGAAAAAGCCCAAGAATGGTATGACAAACTCCCTTCTGAATCTATCTTCACATGGGAGCAACTCATATCCAAGTTCTATGAGAAATTCTTCCCACCTGGAAAAACCTCAGCATTTACAGATAGGATCCTCCGTTTCCGGAAGGAGAAGGACAAGCCCTTCTATAAATCGTGGACTAGATTCAAATATTCAATAAGACAAGTTCCCCATCATGGCATTGAACTTTGGCTCTTGGTCCAAATCTTTTACGAAAATATCTCCTCTAATGACCGGAACGGAATTAACCAATCTAGGAAAGGAAGATTGGTCAATCTTAGTGCCGAAGAAGGATGGGATAGGATTGAAGAATATGCTCAAGACCAGGATGACACTTGGGATGAACCTGAGTTGACTGTCAGCATTTCTGAGATCACCTCGGATCGGTTGAGCAAAATTCACAAAAGAGTGGAATACATAGCTGGATCGCAGTCACCTAAACAGCTGTCGAATCCCTACCTGATCTGCGATTACTGTGGAGGCCCACATGAGGTAGAAGAATGCGGAGGAGCAGCCACAACTGAACATGCATGCTTGTCAGGAGGGGACATTTATGCTGATCCCTCCCTCTTACCTTTTTACCAAAATGACGATTACACCCTTTGGGGAAATCTGGTAAAGAGAAGAGAAGGGGAGGAAGGCCCTGAATTCAAAATCATGAGCGATTTCGAAGATGACCTTGGTCACTTCACTCAAGAAAAAGACTTGCAAATGAAAGGGCTTAACGAGCTTTTCGACGAGCAGCAGGAGGGTATTGGAGAATTTTTCAACAAGCTTGACTCGGCCCTAGATAATCTCCAAACGCCATTAGTGAGAAAAAAAGACCCCATGCTCGCGATAACCACACGAGCTGGAACGACAACCAAAGACCCTCCTTACCCAGACTCGTCCCCCATCACCCTCGATCCAGACAAACCAAGGGAGGAGGAGGAGGATGTCGGCATTATCACCCCAGACCAACCACCCGTGACGACCCCTTCCCCATCAGCCCTTCCTAACCCACCTGTGAGAATTCCATACCCATCCCGATTAAGGAACCAGAAAACTGAGAATGATAACAAGAGGTTCTTGTCATACCTAAAAGACTCAGTTGTCACCATACCTCTCCTTGATGCTTGCTATCACATGCCAAAGTATAGCACATACTTCAAAAAGCTGCTCGCTAACAGGAAGAAGCTCGAGGGTCTTGTAACCCTGAGGGAAGAATGCTCAGTGGTAACCCATCGAGGGCTACCAAAGAAGGTAGACGATCTGGGCAGCTTCACCTTGCCTTGCTCCATAGGACCTCTATCAATCAAGAATGCTCTCGCCGATTTGGGAGCGAGTATCAATCTCATGCCTCACTCTATGTTCCGTAAACTAGGATATTCTGGATTGAAGTCTACCCGTATGAACATCCAACTAGCCGATAGATCAGTCAAGTACCCCGTAGGGATATGCGAGAATGTGCTAGTCAAAGTTGGGAAATTCAAATTCCCGGTCGACTTCGTAATCCTGGATATGGAGGAGGATGACTTGGTACCTATCATCTTAGGTAGACCATTTCTTGCTACCGCTCGTGCAGTCATCGATGTCTACGATGGCAAATTAACCTTACGAGTGGGAGACGATAGCACAACCTTCGACATTAAGGATTCTATGGACCTCTCCCTCGAAGCAGCCAACCGGCTCTACTTTATCGGGGAAGTAGATGAACTCACAGATGTCATTGATAGTTGCATCGATGAACAAATCGATGAAGGCTGGCTACGGGACGAAAGTTTTCTGCCTTTACTAGAGGTGGAAAAGACGGAGGATGTTAATGCAGTCTCCTTCTACCCCAGACAAGAGGCAACGGAGCATCTCGAGCTCCGAAAGCCCGAAAACAAGCTCAAACCTTCTATTATCGAGCCCCCTGACGTAGATCTTAAAGAGCTCCCTAATCATTTGGAATATGCCTTTCTTCAGGGGGAGGACCAACTCCCGGTAATCATAAACTCTTCCTTGGAAAAAGAACAAAAAGTTAAACTCTTAGAGGTCCTAAAAAAATACAAGGGGGTACTCGCATGGAGTGTGGCCGACATTAAGGGGCTTGACTCAACTTTTTGCACCCATAAGATTCTTATGGAGGAAGATTATAAACCTACTGTGCAACCCCAGAGGCGAGTGAACCCGAACATTAAGGAAGTAGTAAAGAAAGAAGTTATCAAACTTTTGGATGCAGGACTGATTTACCCGATCTCGGATAGCCCATGGGTCAGTCCTGTGCAGGTTGTACCTAAAAAGGGTGGAATGACTGTAGTAAAGAATGACAAGGGTGAGATGGTGCCCCAGAGAACTGTCACTGGATGGCGGGTGTGCATCGACTATCGAAAGCTCAATGATGCCACGAGGAAAGATCACTTTCCCTTACCATTCATTGATCAGATGTTAGAGAGATTATCTGGACACGAGTACTATTGCTTCTTGGATGGATTCTCTGGATATTTTCAAATCCCCATAGCACCTGAGGACCAAGAAAAGACCACGTTTACTTGCCCCTATGGAACATTTTCCTACAAAAGGATGCCTTTTGGGCTATGTAATGCCCCCGCCACTTTCCAACGTTGCATGACCGCAATCTTTCACGAACTCATGGAAGACAACATGGAAGTGTTCATGGATGACTTTTCAGTCTTCGGAAACTCCTTCGACCGTTGTCTTGCTAATTTAGAAAAGATGCTTAAACGTTGTGAGGAAACCAACTTGGTGTTAAATTGGGAGAAGTGTCATTTCATGGTAAAGGAAGGAATTGTGTTAGGACATAAGATCTCCGGGAACGGAATAGAGGTGGACCAAGCTAAAGTTGAAGCTATATCTAAGTTACCATACCCCACGACTGTTAAGGCAATACGCAGTTTTTTGGGGCACGCCGGATTTTATCGGAGATTCATCAAAGACTTCTCAAAAATTGCCCGGCCAATGACTCAATTGCTTGTGAAGGATGCTCCATTCGATTTTTCCCAAGAATGCAAAGATGCTTCCGATCTCTTAAAAAGGGAACTCACTCAAGCTCCAATCATGATCACACCCAACTGGGAGTTACCATTCGAAATCATGTGTAACGCTAGCGACTTCGCTGTCGGGGCTGTATTAGGTCAACGACGTGACAAGCTTTTCCAACCTATTTACTACGCTAGCAAAACCATGAATCCCGCTCAAGAGAACTACTCCACCACCGAAAAAGAATTATTAGCCGTAGTATTTGCATTCGACAAATTCTGACAATATCTTGTCCTTTCAAAGACAGTCGTCTTCACTGATCACTCAGCTCTTCGATATCTGTTTGCGAAGCAGGATGCCAAGCCACGACTAATTCGGTGGATCTTGTTATTACAAGAATTCGATGTTGAGATTCGCGATAAGAGGGGGCAGAGAATCTAGCCGCAGATCATCTATCTCGTCTTGAAAACCCCTTGGATAAGCACGATAGAAGTGAGATTAGGGATTCATTTCCTGACGAACAACTAATGTCAATGATGGATTCGGAGCCATGGTACGCCGACTTTGCTAATTACTTCGCAAGTAGATGTAGGCTTGTTCCAGAACACCTGACTAAGTACGAGAGGAAGAGGTTCTTTTCCCAACTAAAATACTACTTCTGGGATGAACCCTTTTTATTCCGAAGGTGTCCTGACCACATTATAAGGCGCTGCGTTTCGGAAAATGAGGCAGTTAAGATTATGAGGGAATGTCACTCTGGTCCCTCTGGCGGGCATCATGGGATAAACGTTACCGCCCGAAAGATTCTCGATGCGGGATTCTATTGGCCCACAATTTTCCGTGATGTAAAAGAAATGGTGCAGGCGTGCGATGCATGTCAACGAGCCGGAAATATATCACATAGGGATGAAGCACCTCAGAACTTTATACAAGTTTGTGAAGTATTCGATGTTTGGGGGATTGACTTCATGGGACCCTTTCCATCCTCATGGGGAAACGAGTACATCTTAGTCGCCATTGACTATGTTTCGAAATGGGTTGAGGCACAAGCCCTTAGGACCAATGATGCAAGAGTAGTCATTCATTTCTTGAAAAAGCTTTTCGCAAGATTCAGGATTCCGAAAGCTCTCATCAGTGATAGGGGGACACATTTTTGCAATGCACAAATGGAAAAGGTCATGAAGAGGTATGGAGTACCCCATCGATTCTCCACCGCCTATCATCCAAAAACCAATGGCCAAGTCGAAAACACCAATAGAGCTATTAAAAGAATACTTGAAAAAACGGTTAGTCAAAACAGAAAGGACTGGTCATTCAAACTCGACGAAGCCTTATGGGCATTCCGAACTGCTTACAAAACACCTATTGGAACGACCCCATTCCACATGGTGTATGGTAAGGCATGTCATTTACCGGTAGAATTAGAACACAAGGCTTATTGGGCGCTTAAGGCATGCAACTTAGATTATACAACTGCTGGGAATAATAGGTTTTTGCAATTACACGAGCTTGATGAGCTTAGACTGGAAGCCTATGAATCCTCCATCACATATAAAGAGAGAGCTAAAAGATGGCATGATCAAAGAATTAAGAAACCCAAAGAATTTTCAGAAGGAGACAAGGTCCTATTATACAATTCTCGGTTGAGATTATTCCTGGGAAAACTTAAGTCTAGATGGTATGGGCCGTTCACGGTAAAGAATTCTTCTAAATTTTGAGCGGTAGTGTTAATTGATGATGAAGGTAGGGAATTCACGGTTAACATACAACGTGTAAAACATTACCAAGAAAATAACAATGAAATGATTAATGAGGAGGATGTGATGTTTGATGATGAGATCACGTGATAGCCCATGACTTTGAGTCTAGCTACAAGACTCGTAAATAAAGAAAAGCGCTTCTTGGGAGGCAACCCATGTTTTGTGTGATTTTATTTGTTTGATTGTTATTTGCTTCTGTATGCATGTTTTATTTTTATTGTTGGTTGATCATGTTTCTCAATTAAAATGTGGAAATACTTTACTATGTTGTTTGGCCTAGTCTTAACTCCAACCTAAAAGTATTTTTGCAAAAGATAAGTGTAAGGGGAAACCCCAAATATGTTTTCAAGAAACAAACTGATCATGATTCTCCACAATATTAAATGAACATGTATATTCGTATTTGTTAGAGTCAAATGCTTGTATTGAGTCATAATGAAGTTTTGCAGGATTTTCCAGGAAGTAGGACGAAGTTTTTCCAGAAATTTTCCGGAAACTTAACATAAGAATTTCTGCAGGTCCATTCTGACGGCGTCAGAGTATTACTCTTGACGGCGTCAGAGTATTACTCTTGACGGCGTCAGGAGTTAAAAATCTGGAAATTTTACCGGTTTTGTTTTTCTAACGGAGTCTTATGGTTTTTGTGAATTATTAAGTTTTATAATCTCCAGGAAATCTGCAAACTTCATTCCACAAGCATTATATCTTACTTTGTTTTCTAGGATTTAGGAACTTATATAGGATGCCGCCGATTTTACGCGAGGTTGTCTTGTCTATTTTCTCAGGATTTACAGGTTATGTTTGACAAGGAGATGATTTATATTCTGGAAGGGAAGCTTTGATTGTTCGTTTTCTTGGAAGAAGATTTAACCTGGCTAACCTAAAATCCATACCGAGCGAATCAGGGGAGTATTTGATTTCATTCTCTTTACTTTTTCACTTTTACATTCTTTACTTGAACATTGGGGACAATGTTCATCTTAAGTGTAAGGGGAGGGTAAAAAGATGATACCTTACATATGCACTTTCGCTTGAGTTTGTTTTGTTTGATAGTAGATGTGTAATAAAACTACGAGAAATACTTGTTAGTGCAATTTTAGCGCCAAATTTAAAATTTTTTACAACATTTAGGAGTGAAACTTTAGCCATAGCAAGCGTCTCATGGATAGGAGATTGTATGACTAGCACATAACCGTATATTCAGAAAAATTTTCCACCCAAAAATGTGAGGTTCGCCTTTAGATTTGATAGGAAAAGCATTCATTATTAGTGCTTATGAGTGTACCGGTAGCATTTAGATTCTAGAACTTGCGTTAGTGATGCATCCCGAGACCGCTAGTGAGACTACATTCGTGTGGTAGGATTTACTACATGATAAGAGGCATTAGGATCACCCTTGTGTTAAACCCGTATTACAATTACTTGACCATTTAAGTCATATTACTTGGCTAGTTAAGTCAACTAATTTTTCCCATACCCTTAGCGTTGTACTCATTTTTAGTACACGAAACCCCTAGTACACCCCTCCGAGCCTATCTTTTCATTTCTAACTTTAAGCATTTTACTTAAAGGAAGAATTTGTTACACCCCACTTAAATGTACTACCAAATCGCCTTAGCCTTCCGTGTATGCGCTCATTTTTAGTGCATTATTGTTATTTGTTAAACCCTAAGTTAACTTTCTAATTGATTACATGGTTGCTAAGTCGAGTCATATCTTTGTACATATTGTTTTGGGACGATTGGGACTCATGGGTAAGTACTTATTTATGGAGTAATGGGGAAGAACATCAATTATTACCCCCATATGTACGTTAATCTTAAAAGTGCTCCAAGTGTTTTGATTTTCTTAATTCGAGTCATTAGATTAGTTAATCGTAAAGTATGTAAAGATTCAAGTGTAAGGGGAATTCTCATCCCCTATAATGTATTATTTCGGATGGTAGGGTAAGAGTGTATGCAAAAAAAAAAAAAAAAAAAAAAAAAAAAAAAAAAAAAAAAAAAAAATCGAAAAAATCAAGAAAAAGAAAAAAAAATAGAAAAAGGAAAAAGAGAAAAAACATACGGACTACCATCCCGTTTCATTCTATGTTTATTTTATATTTTTGTTATTTTTCATTTATTAGCTTAAGTCGAGTCTAGTCTTGGCTTAGCAACGCCATATTGTACATGTAATTAACAAAGATTGTTAACTCGCCACCAGTAAAACTTCCTTTATCCAACAAAACCGTGTATTTCATATCCCTATACCTAACGTTACAACCCTTTAAAAGACCTCTTTGATAGTTTATCCTAGGTGCTTACGCCATGTGGTGGAGGTTTGATCCTTTCCCAAGCCTATGGTAATCTATTTTGGTATGACAAGTAGTGAGAGATATCTTCCATTTCCATAATGTTATATTACTTTATTACACCCGAGAGATGTGAGTATCTAAACACTATTTGTGAGGTGCTTGTGTATGATCTCCGTGCTTGTCTATTGGTCTTTAGTGGAACGATTATTTGTTGTAATTACTTTTATATTAGTGTTAAATGACCCCTAACTTATCTTTTGAGTAGAATAAAAGCTCATTTGCTTGAGGACAAGCAAATCTCAAGTGTAAGGGTATATGATGAGGCGAAAAATGATCCGTTTTTAGGGGGTCATTTAAGCCCGAATCCGACTTTATTTGATCAAATATTGCCCTAAATCGTTCCTTTTGTGATTTTAGGTACTTGGAGAGTGAATTCTGGAAAAGAAGCCATTTTGAACGTTTTTGGAGCATAAAAGTGAAGAAAACGGCAAAGTCTCAAATTTCTATGCTGGGAACAGTGCATGAAGGCGTCAAGAGTTGCTCTTGACGGCGTCAAAGTCCCAAGAATAAAATACCGTAGTTGATGACGGCGTCACCAAGGCCGTCACGTGTAAACTTGTCAAAACTTGCGCGCGGAGTAGCTGATATTGTTTTGGTCATAACTTTTGCATACGAACTCGGATTTAGGTGATTCAAAAGCCCACGCGAAGAGGACGAAGAGATCTATAATTTGGTGAAAAAGTGGTCTTGACGGCATCAAGAGTAACGGTCTGACGCCGTCAAGAAGGGTCGCCAGAAAACATGCCTATAAATATAACTTCATAACTTCACTTTTTGTAAGCCCTAAACCCTAAGGTCGATTCCTGGGTTTAGGTGGGTGTTTTTCCAGCAACTTAGAGGGTTTCAATCACTCCATAAACATCATGTATTGGTTTGATGATTCTATCTCAACTATGTCTTTCATTATTCTTGTTGATTGTCCTTCTTTGATTATGTTTTGTTAATTCACCTTGTGTCTACTTATGATTGTGTGAAACTTGTATATAATTGATTAGATCTTATTGATTCTTTGTTGATGTTTGTGTCTATCTTCATCAATTAGGGCGTGACACTTCGATAGATCTAATTGGTTTAGTTTATAATCCTTGTTTCCTATTGATTCTTGTTTTGATTGAATGATTTATATGTTAGGCTTAAGAAAACTGGCAGATCTCCAAATGGTAACATGCTTGAACGTCTTAAGAAACATGAACCGAGGCGTACTAGGTCTTTATTGGTTGTATTTAATGCATGAGCCACTGTTTACAATCCCTATAGTTGTGCTGGGCATGGTGTAGGAGGAGATAAGAGCTCATAGAATTGGGGAGTTATGTATGCCACCCCATGAATGGTATTAAGGAATATAACCCGTCAATTAAAACAAGGTTACAATTCAATAGGTAGGATTGGATAGCTAGCAAGGAGTAACATATCATAGGTAGACATGCTTCACTTATCTTGTAGAACCCTAGTTTACTTTTCTTGTTAATTAGTTTAAATAGTAGCTTTTGGGTTAGTTGATTAGCAACTAATTCCGCCCACTCTCCTAAAACCCGAGATTTTTACTTGCTTTTCATAAAATATAAAAATACAAAAAGAATCATCCTTCACCTTTAGACCTAATTGGATTAATTTCAATCCTAACGACACTATTCCTAGCTGAACGATCAATCCCCCGGTACTTGTCACTATACTATACTACAACGATCAGGTACACTGCCTGGTGGGGGTTGTAAGCTTCTCGAGATCCCTCAAGAGGTAAAGCCTGTTGCGATTCCCACGCATCAGTTCCTTTTGTGATTTTAGGTACTTTGGGAGTGAATTCTGGAAAAGGAAGCATTTTGGACGTTTTTGGAGCATAAAAGTGAAGAAAACGGCAAAGACTTAATTTTCCATGCTGAGAACAGTACCTGACGGCATCAAATAGGAAATTGTGACGGCGTCAGGAGTAAAATCCATGATAACCCAGAGAAAACCTGAAGGCATCAAGAGAAGGGCGTCAAGAGTTATTTTGGTGACGGCCTGCAAATGGACTACACGTGACGGCGTCAAACCTAGATCTAGGCAGTCCGAGGAGTTTATTAGCGACGAGATGACGGCGTCAGACATTTACTCTTGACGTCGTCACCTCACAAAATCTATATATACTTTTCTATTTTTCATTCATTAAGAGAGGAACTTGTGTGGAGAATACTAGGGTCGAACCTAATAAACCCTAGGTCGTTTGTAACAGTATTTTCAAGGGTTTTCTCCCCTTGAAACCTTTCATGTTCAATTAAGATAAGTCCTCTATCAATTCATTCAATATGTCTATGTGTTATTTGAATATATCTTATGCTTATCATGATTTCAACATGCTAGGCTAGATCTTTCATGTGTTTGCTTAGATGTAATGAAACATAGATGTTGATTATAGGTTGATTGCTTGTTTATAGTTGTAATGGATGAATGATTTCAATGTTAGGCTTAAGAAAACTGGTAGATCTCCATTGTGTAACTTGCTTGAACGTCTTAAGAAACATGAACCGATGTGTACTAGGTTTTTATGATTGTATTTAATGCATGAGCGAATTCTAGTAATCCCATGTTAGGAGCTTCTTAGCCGGCTCGACATAGGAGTGAAGTAGGAGCTTATAGGATTGGGGAAGTAAGTACGCCACCCCATGAATGGTATTAAGGAATACAATCCGTCATCCACGCAACTGTAACAAGTAATTAACCTGTAAAAGATATCTAGGGAGTAGTGAAATCTAAGTAAACACAATTCTCCCATATATTGCTCACACCTCTAGTTAATTTAGTTTATTTTCATTTTTAGTATTTTATTTTGATTGCATCTTAGTTATTGGGTTAGTTGAATAGCAACTAATTCCGCCCACTCCTTCAAAAAACGAGATTTTTAATTGCATTTATAAAAATATAAAAATACATAAAAGAATCATCCCTCATCTCTACACCTAGTCTTTAGGTTTTCTAATCCTAGCGACACTATTCCCAAGTTGAACAATCAATCCCCCGGTACTTGTGACTATACTATACTACAACGATCAGGTACACTGCCTGGTGGGAGTTGTAAGCTTCTCGAGATCCCTCGAGAGGTAAAGCCTGGTGCAATTCCCACGCATCAAGTGCATTATTGTTATTTGTTTAAACCCTTAGTTAATTATCTAATTGATTACATGGTTGCTAAGTCGAGTCATATCCTTGTACATATTGTTTTGGGACGATTAGGACTCATGGGTAAAGTACTTATTTTATGGAGTAATGGGGAAGAACATAATATTATTACCCCTATATGTACGTTAATCTTAAAAGTACTCCAA
The DNA here is from genome assembly GCA_030686995.1 of Artemisia argyi. Lineage (NCBI taxonomy): Eukaryota > Viridiplantae > Streptophyta > Magnoliopsida > Asterales > Asteraceae > Artemisia > Artemisia argyi. Next base: position 119,473,337 of record CM060689.1, on the reverse strand, counting down.
GTGTTTTGATTATCTTGATTCGAGTCATTAGATTAGTTATTTGTAAAGTATGTAAAAATTCAAGTGTAAGGGGAATGTACATTCCCTATGATGTATTATTTTGGATGGTAGGGTAAGAGTGTATGCAAATAAAAAATAAAATAAAAAAAAAAAAAAACCGAAAAATCAAGAAAAAGAAAAAAAAATAGAAAAAAGAGAAAAGAGAAAAACATACGGACTACCATCCCGTTTCATTCTATGTTTGTTTTATACTTTTGTTATTTTTCATTTATTAGCTTAAGTCGAGTCTAGTCTTGGCTTAGCAACGCCATATTGTATATGTAATTAACCAAGATTATTAACTCGCCACCAGTAAAGATTGCCTATATCCAACAAAACCGTGTATTTCATATCCCTATACCTAACGTTACAACCCTTTAAAAAGACCTCTTTGATAGTTTATCCTAGGTGCTTACGCCATGTTGTGGAGGTTTGATCCTTTCCCAAGCCTATGGTAATCTATTTTGCTATGACAGGTAGTGAGAGATGTTTTCCATTTCCATATTGTGATATTACTTTATTACACCCGAGAGATGTAAGTATCTAAACACTATTTGTGAGGTGCTAGTGTATGACCTCCGTGCTCGTATTTGGTCTTTAGTGGAACGATTATTTGTTGTAATTTCTTTTATATTAGTGTTAAATGACCCCTAACTTGTATTTTGATTAGAATAAAAGCGCATTTGCTTGAGGACAAGCAAATCTCAAGTGTAAGGGTATATGATGAGGCGAAAAATGAACCGTTTTTAGGGGGTCATTTAAGCCCGGAATTGAATTTATTTGATCAAATATTGCCCTAAATCGTTCCTTTTGTGATTTTAGGTACTTTGGGAGTGAATTCTGGAAAAGGAAGCATTTTGGACGTTTTTGGAGCATAAAAGTGAAGAAAACAGCAAAGACTTAATTTTCCATGCTGGGAACAGTACCTGACGGCGTCAAGAAGGAAAATATGATGGCGTCAAGAGCAAAATCCATGAAGACCCAGAGAAAACCTGAAGGCGTCAGAAGAAGGGCGTCAAGAGTTATTTTGGTGACGGCCTGAAGAAGGATTACATGTGACGGTGTCAAACCCAGATCTAGGCAGTCCAAGAACTTTATTGGCGGCGAGATGACGCCGTCAGAAATTTACTCTTGACGCCGTCACCTCACAAAATCTATATATACTTTTCTATTTTTCATTCATAAAAGAGGAACTTGTGTGGAGAATACTAGGGCCGAACCTAATAAACCCTAGGTCGTTTGTAACAGTATTTTCAAGGGTTTTCACCCCTTGAAACCTTTCATGTTCAATTAAGATAAGTCTTCTTTCAATTCATTCAATATGTCTATGTGTTGTTTGAATATATCTTATGCTTTTCTTGATTTTAACATGCTAGGCTAGATCTTTCATGTGTTTGCTTAGATGTAATGAAACCTAGATGTTGATTATAGATTGATTGCTTGTTTATAGTTGTAATGGATGAATGATTTCAATGTTAGGCTTAAGAAAACTGGCAGATCTCCATTGTGTAACTTGCTTGAACGTCTTAAGAAACATGAACCGATGTGTACTAGGTTTTTATGATTGTATTTAATGCATGAGCGAATTCTAGTGATCCCATGTTAGGAGCTTCTTAGCCGGCTCGACATAGGAGTGAAGTAGGAGCTTATAGGATTGGGGAAGTAAGTACGCTACCCCATGAATGGTATTAAGGAATACAATCCGTCATCCACGCAACTGTAACAAGTAATTAACCTGTAAAAGATATCTAGGGAGTAGTGAAATCTAAGTAAACACAATTCTCCCATATATTGCTCACACCACTAGTATAATTTAGTTTATTTTCATTTTTATTATTTTATTTTGATTGTATCTTAGTTATTGGGTTAGTTGACTAGCAACTAATTCCGCCCACTCCTTCAAAAACCGAGATTTTTATTTGCTATTCTAAAAACATAAAAATACAAAAAGAATCATCCCTCTTCTCTAGACCTAGTTCTTAGGCTTTCTAATCCTAGCGACACTATTCCTAAGTTGAACGATCAATTCCCCGGTACTTGTAACTATACTGTACTACAACGATCAGGTACACTGCTTGGTGGGGGTTGTAAGCTTCTCGAGATCCCTCGAGAGGTAAAGCCTGGTGCAATTCCCACGCATCAGTTACAATGGTGATCAAGATGACGCAGGGTGCATTATGGATGGCCTTGGGTTAGAGGTTTCATGGGAAACCAATAGGAGGTGTTCTTGGTCATTGGTTCTTGATATTTGGCTTGGAAGTGCACAAATTGTAAGCAAATCACTTAAATCTGAGTTTCTATTCATTAGTACTTGTTTATGTTTGATTATTGCTTATTCTGCTTTAATATAGCTTATTAGATAAGTTGTGGTTCATAGCATAGCTTGTATTGGTCATTGGTTCTTGATCTTTGGCTTGGAAGTGCACAAATTGTAAGCAAATCACTTAAATCTGAGTTTCTATTCATTAGTACTTGTTTATGTTTGATTATTGCTTATTCTAATTTAATATAGCTTATTAGATAAGTTGTGGTTCATAGCATAGCTTGTATTTCATATTTCATTTAGTTTCTTAAAAACCAAAAGTTCAACAAGTTGTTTGGATTTGACTCTGTAGTGTGCTCTAGTTGGTCTCAGTGGTTGAGACTTGTTCTTGCATGTTACTTAGCACCTAATTTGACCAAAACAACAAAGTCTCAGGTAGTTACAAGCCTCAAAGTCAAAATCACCAAGATATTGGCCTAAAATCTGTCTGTGTGGAATTTAGTGTGGCACAAGCTTCAAATCAACTCACAAATAGGTGTACTAGCATAAATTAGTCTTATTATAGCTTAAGATACATAAATTAATCAGTAAATTAGGATCAAATCTCACAAAAGTCAACCTAAGTTCAAAATCTCAAAAGTCAAATTGCAAGGTATTGTCAGAAAACCAAAAATTGAAGGATTTATTGTGATTTTTGTGTTAAGATTTGGACCCTGAGCTTTTCACAAGTTATTGTCTATCACCTAATCTACAAGTTCCCACCACCAGCTTATTTTTGTGATTTTTTGCTTGGCTTATACATTAGCTTAATTAGACCTGCAGTGCAAGTACATGCCCTGTGCACAGGTTTTTAGCCAAAATTCTAAGCTCCTTTGTGACTGACCCTCTGGACCCCACACCCTGTACCCTAGCTTTTTAGAAAGCTCTCCACCTCAGCTTATTGAGGGAGTGCTTATTTTGGGCCTCAGGTCTTTTGCCCCTAGCTTATTTGATCCATCTTTGTGGCCTGTCTCAGAAACATACACTAAGTGGCTCAGTGTTTGACCACAAGTTCCAAGCACCACCCAGTGCTCAATAATAAGCCATAAGCCTAGCTTATTGGCTTATTCCAGAGTTGACCAGTCCACCTTCAAGGTTCAAGGTTTACTTTGGACCCCCCTCGACTTCTGTGGACCCCATAGAGGTCCAAAATCCCTTAGTCAGGCCTGTTTTGGCCTTGTAGTTACGCAAGTGCTTATTGGTTCATTACAGCTTATCCATAGTGCTTATTTGTGTCCTTTTGCCTTATTTCAAGTTAATATACATCTGTTGTGGCTTATTTGTTCATTTCAAAGTTTTTTTCAAAAGTACACAAGTCCTAATAAGCTAGTTTGTCTACTGTTAAGCACAAGGGGGTGCACATAGCTTATTAATAAGCTATTTCAAAAGTGTCTTCATAAAAGTTTTCTATTTTTAGCTTATTATCATCTGTCAAAAAGAAAAACAAACAAAAAACAAACTTTAACAATAATGATAGCTTCTATTTAATAGAATTTATATTTTTAATTTTTCTTTTCAGCTTATTAATAAGCACTTCATCATTTTTATATTTTTTCTTAATTTTCTTTCATCTTAAAGTATTGTCAGTAATTTTCCTAGATTTTTCTCTTTCCATTTAATAATTATTAGAATTAATTTTAGTTTAATTAAATAATTAAGTAATATTAGTAATTAAATAGTTTTCTCAATTTTTAAATAACAACAACACCTTTTTATATTTTTCCTAAGTTTTATAAATCATTTAGTATTTTTAGAAAATAGTCTCTTAATTTCTACTGTTCATTTTCTAATTTTCTTAATTAATTTAGTTAAATTAGATAATAATTAATAAATAAGTAAGTAATTAGTAAAATTGTCTAAATATAATTTTTAGAAACTTTTTATAATTTTTTAAGATTCCTGTGATGGTTAATTAGATTTACAAATTTTTCTTTAATTTTCTAAGTTATTTTAGTATTATTAGTCATTTAAATTAGTTAAAATAGTTTAATTAATATAATTTGTATTTAATTAATAGAAAATCCACAAAAAGACAAAAATACATATTTTTAATTTTTAATTTTATTTTAAGTTATTTTAGACTTTTAGAAATTAATTTTGCAATTTCTTAGTTAAAATTTGTGTTATTAAGTTTTTAAGCTAATTAGTTTTAATTAAATAGTTAAATAGTTTTTATTTAAATAATAAAATAATCAAAAAATAATTTTCTTTTTAATTTCATTTTCTTTTATAATTAAGTTTGTAAAATTTTTAATTGCACCCCCTGTAGTTTTAAATTGTTCAAAACTCACATTTTCTTCAGTCTGTAAACAATTCTGATTTGTGATTTTTGTTTGAATAATCATATCTTTGTTTCTGATATTCTTAATACTGTTTCATTTGTCCAAATACCAAGTAATCAGTAGCATAATCAATTCCAAATCATCTTTGGTTACTGTCCTCAGTGCCACTCATTCCCTTAAACGTTTACAAATACAATTTCAATCTCGTTGGGACTTAACGACCCGGGGATTTCCCTGTACTTCCACGGATTTTAAACACTTGACTTTCCTCTCCCAGGTGGGCCTATCAACTGCACCCGGTTGACTGGTTGACTGGTTGGTTTGGGAGGAGTCAGTAAGGTAAAAGCAAAAGATACCTCCATATTCCTTCCGTATAAAATCCCAAATCACGAACTTGGTCTAAAGATAAAACCGAATCATGAACCGAATGCAATCGATTGACACGGTTTGATGTTACGATCTCACATCAGCAAAGTATACGATTGGTTGGTGGCTTATAAAGTCTAGGTTTTCTCTCCACCTTTGAGCTAGCTTTTTGGAGTGAGTTCTACACATAGTTTTGTGGCTTGATAGGACGTAGTATGGGATCGATTTGTATCATGCAATAGAGTACAAATTAAATCAGTACAAGAATTTCGTTGTACTCTTCTTATTGAATTAGCAATACCCGTCGATAAAATTGAATTAGCAATATATACCCGTTGATTTTATGGACGACGTTTCAAGTTTACAATTAAACATTAACTTTGGTATTTAATTAAGTATATAAGATAGAAATATTAACTTAGGTTTTTATTTTGGTCATCTTCAAACGATATAGCGTGGGTGATGGATCGTATGTTTATTGTTGATTATGTGATTCGGGAGGTCGGGTTTGGTGGAAGAAGAAGAAAACCATGGTTAGAGAGAGAGAGTAGAGAGAGAGGGAAAACAAGTGTTTTATTGATAATAAGGAAAAGTGAAAATAACACACACAAGTCTCACCCTCCTAGTGAAGTCTAGGAGGGCTTATATAGGGCAACATACACACTACTTTACAATAATGACGGTTTCAGTACCTGTGTATTTGCCTTACATCATAACTAATGTAATCCCGTAAATGTCGTTCCATTTACGTGTTAGGATCAAAAACTTTGATCCCAACAATCTTCCCCCAATGGGGCGACATAAGGGATTACTTACAACATTTCCTACAAGTACAAATACAAATAAAGAAAGGTCTTCATCGGCTCTTCAAGTGCTGAGGATGACTACAGTTGACGCTCTTTGTCTTCATCTTGTACCTCGGCTTGAGAACTTTATCTTTACTTGTAGGCAAATGATGTAATATGCATGAAATGGATTAACTTCCCCCCAATTCATGCTGCATGTCTTTAGCGGCTTCTTCGTACACTTCTTTTTGGCGAAGTTTCTGAATCAGCTTCCCCCCAAACTGACAACCGTCTTCAGCAGATTCGAAACTTTTATGTAGTCAACATGTCTTCTAACTATTGAAGTTTTAAGTACGCAGCGGAATTTGTAGATGACACCGTAAACCACACCAAGCAAATCTGACTAGTCACTTAATCACAGTTATGCTCAACGCGGAAGCTCCGTTCGGGGGTAACATGCAAGAAATCAGCAAGATCTTCTCACTTAAGTAGGCTACTTCGCACTTCACACCTCGCGAGAGTTGAAATGATTACACCAAAATCACAAAACTGAACCACTGATCATCTCTGCGGACGTCTCTCCGGTAGTAATAAAATTGTAAGCTCGATCATGTGAGTCTATTATGCGTCCCTGATGTGCACATTTCTTCCCCCTAATTGCAGAACCTCGTGGAAAAATGAGTGTTTTCGCAACGAAGTCAAGAAAAGTCAAATAAGCAAAACAACACCCACTCTCTCTTCCCCCACGATGTCTTCGCGGAATCGGAAGCATACACACTATGTTTACGATGGAAACGGAGGCAGCGTAACCCCATATGTCTAACTAACCGATTATGTGTGAAGTATTATAAATAGCCCGTGAGAATCAACAGCTGATAAACATCTCTACTTTTTTATACTCCTCTCAGCTAACTCTTTACCGACCCCATTATCATTCTGACGGCTTTTTGTAGTGACTACTGATGGAGAAAACCCAATATGACGAATTTGAGACTGAAGTAAAATAACCCGAACTTGTGACTTAAACTTGCACTATTGTCTGACTAAGAACCAATACTGAGAATTTCAATAATGGTAGGAAATCATATATCCATCCAACCTTCCTTAAATGTATATGAACGTCTCTTGAATCATCCACATCTTTTGGTGACACTTGAGCACTACAACGTAACTCCTTTAAAGTGATAGCTATACACTGTGAGCACAACAACGTAACTCCTTACATCAGGTATAACCAGACAACTCAAGTCTTGGTCATTTGTACGAATAAAAGCTCGAACAAGGATCTCGAAGAATCATGCATCCAACCAACCCCGATATCTTCAGATACTAAGTACACGCACCCGTGAAATCCCACTTCAATCTCAAATAAATAATAAAGAATTATCGTCGTAGTCACATCTTACGGTTAAATGCCCAATTCTAGCCTTTTTGACGGTTTAAACGAATCTTGATAATGGTTCATCACGATCTTGTCAAAAATATTGTATCCCCGTGAAAATTTGTATCACCAAAATACCACTCTTTTATTTTCCAATAATTATACCAAAAAAATTACACAATGTATACATTAGCTGTAATAACCCTTTTAGTCCAAATTTTTTATATAACCAGATCCATTGGTTGTATTATCCATTCAGCCCAAAAAAATAATTATAAGCTTCATCAGCCCAAGAAGCGTATAACAAGGCCCAAACAAATATGCCACATTCCAAATCCATATTCCAATTGGGTGAATGAGAGAAGAAGATACGATATGTGTTTTGCATAATATATATATTATGTCACACTTTAACCTAAAAAACACATAGACCACTTTATCATCCGCCTACCACAGATCTAGTTAACTGCGCCTCTCACCCAAATATTTTTTTTTTTTAATTTCATCATCAATCAACAATCAATCTAGACTCATCTCATCATCATCTACTCATCTTCATAACTAAACAAGAATCTTGACAAAAAACAAATAATCCCAAATGCAACCGGACCTCTTTTTTTTTTTTTTCATTTGTTGCTCGTATTTCGAATCGAGAAGGTGTTATAGAGGCTTAAAGATCCTTTTTAGGGTCGCAGGTAGGTTTGTCACCATGGTCCAACTGTCTTAATCTTCATCTCATTAGAACTTTTCGAAACATTGAAAATTTTCAAAGCTTTTTTCAACAAAATTTCGAAAGTCTTGAGACAATAAACATTTTGAAGCTTTTAAAAAAATTTTGAAGGTTTTTTTTTTTTTGATGTTTCGAAAATTTATTGACATTTCGAAAGTTTTGAAATTTATCGAAAACATGAATTTTGTCGAAAACATGACTTATCGAGAACCTCAGTTACGGTTATCGAGAACACGGTTTATGTTATCGAGAACCCAGTTTTCGAGATTGTGATTTCGACAGTTTAGGGTATTGGGTTCTCGACAACTACTTGTGTTCTCGAAAAACAGGTACATATCGAGAATTTCTTATACAAGAAATTCCGATTAGATTCCGGCGAGCATTTCCAGATTCTGATGAGCCTTTTAGCAGTTTCCGATGACCTTTTGACCACAGATTCGGCCTTTTTGACCAGTTTCTTTTTCGGACCAATATTCAAACCATGGTTTTGACTACAAATATTCACGGGATATGGTATCAAACAGTCACAAATATGATGTAGCACACAAAGAAAGGACGAAACAGTCACAAGCAGTATGTGACTTGTGTGACATAATAAAAAAGGACGAAACTTTTGACTATTTTTTGATACCAATACATGTAATAAACTGATAAACCAAAAGAATATGTAAAAAACAGTACCGACACATGGTTAAATCAACTTAAAAAATACAACTTTTGACAAGATAACACCACAAATCAACAAAATAATAACCTTGGCTCTGATGCCACTTGATGGATCGTATGTTTATTGTTGATTATGTGATTCAGGAGGTCGGGTTTGGTGGAAGAAGAAGAAAACCATGGTTAGAGAGAGAGAGTAGAGAGAGAGGGAAAACAAGTGTTTTATTGATAATAAGGAAAAGTGAAAATAACACACACAAGTCTCACCCTCCTAGTGAAGTCTAGGAGGGCTTATATAGGGCAACATACACACTACTTTACAATAATGACGGTTTCAGTACCTGTGTATTTGCCTTACATCATAACTAATGTAATCCCGTAAATGTCGTTCCATTTACGTGTTAGGATCAAAAACTTTGATCCCAACAGTGGGTGTTGACGAAATTATGTAGTTTCACTTTAAACCACCATGTTATCCCAAATAGTTATCATGAAGACTAAATATAGCACTAAGTTTATAATTAAACATTAACTTTGGTAATTTCAAGATGGATTGGAAGTTATGCTTAAATTTTCCTGTATTGGCTTCATTGATGTTTAAAGGATCAAATTATTGTGCTTATTTTCAAGGGTTTTGTTCTAGGCTTCTAGCTGTTCCATGCTTTATATCTTCATTAATTGAAATTGTTTTCTATTTAAAGGAAAAAAAATTAAAAAAAAGAAAAAAAAATAAAAAAATAAAGACAATTGTCACTTAACTAAGTGTATTATAATGTTTCTATTTTTGGTAATACACTTTGTTATTTTTTGATTTATTTTCTAAAAAATTAATATTGAAAAGTGTTTAAATGGTATTATGTTACTTATATACTAGTAGCATTTACATCTATATATTTCTGATATGATTAAGCATAGAGTAGTTGTTATTCTTCCCATTATATGTGCTTTAATTGAATTTTATTTAACAAACGTTGTATACAAACTTGGGTCTTGCGAACAACAATAACCTTCTCAGTATTGAACACCAACGAGACACAACATATGATTATACGAATAAAAGAACAAAATGCGAGACAAAAGCAAGGTTTAACAAGACCACCATCCCATTCTTTTAACTAGATGTCATGTGTATGTATATATATTAGGAATTACTCATGCAATGACCCATGTTCCTTTTTTATATCATACAATAGCTTATTTCTCTTGCATATTCAGATTTTAGATGACTCTCTAGCTTACAACTATACGTTGACAACGAAACTAGAACAGAGAATGAAATAGCCATAATAAAGTTCATACTTGCATGTTCCCCCTTACTGAAGAATATTTATATCCATGACTGCAATTTGAGTCATGATGAGAATGAAAACATCAAGATGAATTAGGAGTTGGCAAGGAGGTTGTTGAAACTCCATCGAGCTTCCCTCATAGCCGGGGTAGAATTCTTTTACTGTTTCTAGTTTATGTATGGGTTGAATACCCTACGACAACTATTTTCGTATAAAGTATGTTGCTATTTAGTTGTTGGTTGTGAATATGTTTGTATTACGAATGTTTACTTTACATACTGCATATGTTGGTCACCAAAGAGTGGTAAATGAGAGTATTCAGTGCATCGAATAAAGGCATTGTTTGACAAATGCAATGCTAAGTTTGACTTTAGAAAGTCAAACTTGCAAATGGTAAAGGTTATTTGGCATTTGCATTTTGACTAACTAAAGACAAACTTGCCAATCCATTATTAAATCCAATTTAGAATGTACACTTTTAACTTTCTAATGTCAATCTTGCAAAAACATTATTAAAGAACTCACATTTACCATTGTCAAGTTTGAGTTTAGAAAGTCTAACTGAAAATGGTTAGTGACCTTTACCATTTTTAGTTTAACTTTCTAAAGACAAAATTGCCAATGCCACTTAAGAGACAAAGGTGGTCAAAAATATTTTTACACAATACGTATGAAAATGTAGACAACCTTTAGGACCAACTATGAAATAAAAAACGTTATTAAACCCCTCACTGCCTCTTCCCTGAGACGGTATTTACTTTTGCGCGTAAACCAATAAACCCATCCAGAACCTTTTCCTCACACATTTCCCCATGGAAGATTTCCCAATGTTGAATGAACTTATGAAAGTCGCCGATTCATCACCTTTACATCATCGTATGGGCATGTGGTTTAGTCAAGAAGCTGTTAAAGAAGGGTTTTTTAAAAACCTTATTCGTGCCGTTATTTATCATCTAAAGAGGCTGATACCAAAGCGTAGGGAGCTGATTGAGGAGAATGAAGCTCTGGGAGAGTGTGGTGTGGCGCATGACAGTTTGGATGCGTTAAGAAAAACCCAGGCTAGGCACATTGACCTACTTGCACGTTTGATCAAGATTTATGGTGAAGCTGATGATGGTATTCGCATGAAGGAAGGTTATGTTCAGAAAATGGGCGAAAAAAATTAGTGAAATGGGGTATTTTGGGTATTTCCTGGGGTAGGTTAATGGGGTCTCTTGGGTTTTTGTTTTAGGATTTTAAGATTCTTCTTGTAGTCTACGTGCCACTATTATGAATATATAAATCTACGTTTTATCATTTAATCTTCTTGTATTGTCCTATTTTTGTGTACTGTTTGTATGACCGAAAACAAAACACCCCTTTATATCAGCAAACCTGATACGTGGGAATCGCACCAGGCTTTACCTCTCGAGGGATCTCGAGAAGCTTACAACCCCCACCAGGCAATGTACCTGATCGTTGTAGTATAGTATAGTGACAAGTACCGGGGGATTGATCGTTCAGCTAGGAATAGTGTCGTTAGGATTGAAATTAATCTAACTAGGTCTAAAGGTGAAGGATGATTCTTTTTGTATTTTTATATTTTTTAGAAAAGCAAGTAAAAATCTCGGGTTTGAAAGATTTGGGCGGAATTAGTTGCTAGTCAACTAACCCAATACTAAAGATGCAATCAAAATTAAATACTAGAAATGAAAATAAACTAAATTATACTAAGGTTGTGAGCAATAAGTGGAGAAAATGTGTTTACTTAGATTTCACTACTCCCTAGATATCTTTTACACGTTAATTACTTGTTATAGTTGCGTGGATGACGGATTGTATTCCTTAATACCATTCATGGGGTGGCGCACTTAATTCCCCAATCCTATGAGCTCTTATCTCCTCCTATGCCATGCCCAGCACAACCATAGGGATTGTAAACAGTGGCTCATGCATTAAATACAACCAATAAAACCTAGTGCACATCAGTTCATGTTTCCTAAGACGTTCAAGCATGTTACCATTTGGAGATCTGCCAGTTTTCTTAAGCCTAACATCGAATTCATTCATCCAATACAACCATAAACAAGTAATCAACACATAATTAACATCTAGGTTTCATTAGATCCAAGCAAACACAAGATAGATCTAGCCTAGCATGATGGAATTAAGACAAGAACAAGATATAGACAACCAACACATAGACATATTGATTGAATTAAAAGAATACTTATCTCAATTACACATGAAAGGTATCAAGGGCTTAGAACCCTTGAAAAACCTGTAAAATTCGTACTAAGTTCGTACTTAGGGTTTCTCCAAAACTTCTCTTTTTTTAATGTGAAAATTAGAAAACTATATATAGGAAATAGGGTCTGACGGCGTCAAGACAAATTTTGTGACGCCGTCATCTCGCCGCCAAAATAAATCTCGGACTGCCTTGATCCAGATCTGACGCCGTCAAGTGTTATATGTTTCCAGGCCATCATGCATTTTCCTCTTGACGCCCTACTTCGTGACGCCTTCAAATCTGTATTGTATCGTCATGGAAATTACTCTTGGCGCCGTCAAGATTTTCTTCTTGACGCCGTCACCTACTGTTCCCAGCAAGGAAAATTAAGACTTTGGCGTTTTCTTCACTTTTATGCTCCAAAAACGTCCGAATTGCTTCCTTTTCCAGATTTCTCTCCCAAAGTACCTAAAATCACAAAAGGAACGATTTAGGGCAATATTTGATCAAATAAATTCAATTCCGGGCTTAAATGACCCCCTAAAAATGGTTCATTTTTCGCCTCATCATATACCCTTACACTTGAGATTTGCTTGTCCTCAAGCAAATGCGCTTTTATTCTAATCAAAATACAAGTTAGGGGTCATTTAACACTAATATAAAAGTAATTACAACAAATAATCGTTCCACTAAAGACCAATAGACAAGCACGGAGGTCATACACTAGCACCTCACAAATAGTGTTTAGATACTCACATCTCTCGGGTGTAATAAAGTACAAATTACAATATGGAAACGGAAGATATCTCTCACTACCTGTCATAGCAAAATAGATTACCATATGCTTGGGAAAGGATCAAACCTCCACCACATGGCGTAAGCACCTAGGATAAACTATCAAAGAGGTCTTTTTAAAGGGTTGTAACATTAGGTGTAGGGATATGAAATACACAGTTTTGTTGGATAAAGGAAGTTTTACTGGTGGCGAGTTAACAATCTTGGTTAATTACATGTACAATGTGGCGTTGCTAAGCAAAGACTAGACTTGACTTAAGCTAATAAATGAAAAATAACAAAAACATAAAATGAACATAGAATAAAAAGGGGTAGTAGTCCGTATGTTTTTTCTCTTTTTCTTTTTCTATATTTTTTTTCTTTCTTTTTTTTCTTTTTCTATCTTTTTTTCGATTTTTTTTTTTTTTTTTTTTTTTTTTTTTTTTTGCATACACTCTTACCCTACCATCCAAAATAGTATATCATAGGGGATAAGCGTTCCCCATACACTTGAATTTTTACATACTTTACAATAAACTAATCTAATGACTCGAATTAAGAAAATCAAAACACTTGGAGCACTTTTAAGATTAACGCACATACGGGGGTAATAAATGATGTTCTTCCCCATTACTCCATAAAATAAGTACTTAACCATGAGTCCCAATCGTCCCAAAACAATATGTAAAAGGATATGACTCGACTTAGCAACCATGTAATCAATTAGATAGTTAACTTAGGGCTTAACAAATAACAATAATGCACTAAAGATGAGCGCATACACGGAAGGCTAAGGCGATTTGGGTGTACATTTAAGTGGGGTGTAACAAATTCTTCCTTTAAGTAAAATGCTTAAAGTTAGAAACGAAAAGATAGGCTCGGAGGGGTGTACTAGGGGTTTCGTGTACTAAAAATGAGTACAACGCTAAGGGTGTGGGAAAAATTAGTTGACTTAACTAGCCAAGTAATATGACTTAAATGGTCAAGTAATTATGATACGGGTTTAACACAAGGGTGATCCTAATGCCTCTTATCATGTAGTAAATCCTACCACACGAATGTATTCTCACTAGCGGTCTCGGGATGCATCACTAACGCAAGTTCTAGAATCTAAATGCTACCGGTACACTCATAAGCACTAATAGTAAATGCTTTTCCTATCAAATCTAAAGGCGAACCTCACATATTTAGGTGGAAAATTTTTCTGAATATACGGTTATGTGCTAGTCATACAATCTCCTATCCATGAGACGCTTGCTACGGCTAAAGTTTCACTCCTAAATGTTGTAAAAAACTTTAAATTTGGCGCTAAAATTACACTAACAAATATTTCTCATAGTTTTATTACACATCTACCATTAAACAAAACAAACTCAAGCGAAAGTCCATATGTAAGGTATCATCTTTTTACCCTCCCCTTACACTTAAGATGAACATTGTCCCCAATGTTCAAGTAAAGAATGTAAAAGTTAAAAAGTAAAAAGAATGAAATCAAATACTCCCCTGATTCGCTCGGTATGGATAATAAGGTGGCCAGGTTAAATCTTCCTCCAAGAAAATGAACAATCAAAGCTTCCCTTCCAGAATATAAATCATCTTCTTGTCATACATAACCTGTAAATCCTGAGAAGACAGACAAAAACAACCTCGCGTAAAATCGGCGGCATCCTATATAAGTTACTAAATCCTAGAAAACAAGATAAGATATAATGCTTGTGGAATGAAGTTTGCAGATTTCCTGGAGATTATAAAACTTAATAATTCACAAAAACCATAAGACTCCGTTAGAAAAACAAAACCGGTAAAATTTCCAGATTTTTACACGTGACGCCGTCAAGAGTTAATTCATGACGCCGTCAGAAGTGACCTGCAGAAATTCTTATGTTAAGTTTCCGGAAAATTTCTGGAAAAACTTGGTCTTACTTCCTGGAAAATCCTGCAAAACTTCATTATGACTCAATACAAGCATTTGACTCTAACAAATACGAATATACATGTTCATTTAATATTGTGGAGAATCATGATCGGTTTGTTTCTTAAAAACATATTTGGGGTTTCCCCTTACACTTATCTTTTGCAAAAATACTTTTAGGTGGAGTTAAGACTAGGCCAAAACAACAAAGTAAAGTATTTCCACTATTTAGTTTAGAAACATGATCTACCAACAATAAAAATAAACCATGCATACGGAAGCAAATAACAAACAAACAAAAATAAAATCACACAAAACATGGGTTGCCTCCCAAGAAGCGCTTTTCTTTATTTACGAGTCTTGTAGCTAGACTCAAGGTCATGGGTTACTACGTGACCTCATCATTGGTTCCACTCTCTAGGTCGTCTTCTAAACCAATTTTGTATTCCGGACCTAGTTGCAAGCATTCTTTGTAGAAACCAAGCATCCTATTCTTTACATACTCTACTCCTCTACGTCTATCCTCCTCATTCCTATAATAAGCCGCTTGCTTGTGTTCCTTTTCGAAATTAGAGAGAAGGCGGTATTACTCAATCTTGTAGGGCATTTGATAAGCAACCTCATCATTCTCTTTCTTGAATCTAACTATCCCTAGAGTCGGGTCATAACTCATCCTAGTGGCTTCAACAAATGGTTTTCCAAATATTACTTGGCTTAGGCAATCATCTATCACCGGACGAGTGTCTTCTACTATCATAAAATCGATCTCATAGGTGAGAGTACCTATAATCACATGCAATCCCTTCACTCTTCCTACAAAATTACTTATTAAATTCCTATTGGGCATCATCCTAAAATCGAGTTGTTTCTTCATCACCCAATTGTAATAAGTCCTAGTCATGATGTTTACGGGGGATCCAAGATCAATGTAAGCTTTCCATATATGCATGTGCCCGATATTGCATGGTATGTTAACGTTAGAGGGGTCTCCCATTTTGATAAGGGGGTGCCAAGGATATATGGTCTCTCGGGACTATCGAATAAATCCTTATGGTATTCCCGTTCTTCCTTGGTGGGCAACTTATCAAAGTACTTTTCTTTAGGCTCTACTTCCTCTAATTCCTCTTCCTTTTTAACCTCAACTTCCTTACTTTCATCCCTAGTCTTGGTTTCTACTCCAACTTCATCTTTGTCCCTTCTATGTCCTTATCTATCGGCTTAATGGTGACAACATTGACAAAGTGGACATGTTTGGATGATGAGGGGTCCTTAATTTGGATTCCGTTATTGGTGTCCCTAGTGTCCTTCCTAGGTGTGGCTAACGCTTGGTTGTTGAGGGCCTTCAACAAGTTGTCAATCTTGTTGGTCATCTCCGTTTGTTGTTGGTTGAATTCGGTTTCAAACCTAGCTATGCGAGCTTCTTGAGATGCCATGAACTTTGACATCAATCCTTCAAGATTGTTGGTACTACCATAGTTGTTAGAAGGATTGTTGTTGAAAGTACGGTTAGATGGTGGACCGTTTGGTTGGTAACGATTAGGCGGATTGGAAGAATTGGGTTGATTTTGTTTCCACCTAAGGTTTGGGTGATTTTTCCAAGAGGGGTTGTATGAATCACCGTAAGTGTTTGGCTCGGGCTTGAAAGTGTACCACTTATCTCCCGCTTCGTCGGTACGCGTGGATGCGTAGTCCGCAAAAGCTGTTCCGGGGAGTTCCACACAATCACGAGTGTCGTGGGGACCACTACATAATTCGCATGAAGAAGTGATTTTGTTCACTTGGCTTGAAGGTTTAGGAGCTTCGTAATATTTCATGAGAAACTTGACTCGACCTTCAAGTTCCATGATCCTACGGTCGGGAGTGCTAGAATTGTTCGAAGGCAAAGATATTGCCTTGACCGTTTTGTTCAAATCACGGGGATCATTCCAACTTTTGTTGTCATAGAGAGCAAGATCTTCTATGAGTTCCCATGATTGTTCCGCACTTAGATCACGTAGCTTACCACCGCCCGATTGGTCAATGGCTCGCCTCGTGGAGAGATCGATATGGTCATAAAAAATTTGGACTTGGAGCCAAAGATCTATGCCATGATGAGGGACTTTTTGGAGTAAGTCCTTGAAACGAGTCCATGCTTCATAAAGAGATTCATTTTGACGTTGTTGGAACATCAAGATGTCATTTCTAAGCTTAGTAGTTCTCCCCGGTGGGAAAAATTGAGCAAGGAAACGAGTGGTGAGATCATCCCATGTGGTGATGGATCCCGTGGGTAAACGCTCAAGCCATTGACTAGCTTGATCCCGTAGAGAGAATTGGAATAGGCGTAATCGGGTTGTCTCTCTAGTTTCAACACCTAGGTCTATGGAATCTACGATTTTTAGGAAGTCCTTAAGATGTTGGTTTGGATCTTCGGAACGAAGTCCATGGAATGCACATCCGCGTTGCACCAACCGGATGGTGTCGGATCGCAAGGGGGTCACATTGGCTCCGGTGAGCTCAATTGTGTTTCGGTAGCCTTGGTGGCTAGGTTGGGAATACTCTCCTAAGGTTCGGGGCCTAAGAGGTTCTAGTGGTAGGTTTTGTTGTGGTGGGATGACGGGTTCAAGGATGTTCCCATCGTCCATGATGTCGGGTGGTGAAGAGTTACGAACAAAGACACAAAGAAATAAGATAGACTAAAGAAAACCTAAAAATAAAAATAAAATCTCACTAGAAAGGAATCTAGCAAGTAGACCAAATAAAAAGAGATTCTAACCTAGACAATAACTATTCCCCAGACTGCGGCGCCAAAAACTTGATACGTGGGAATCGCACCAGGCTTTACCTCTCGAGGGATCTCGAGAAGCTTACAACCCCCACCAGGCAGTGTACCTGATCGTTGTAGTATAGTATAGTGACAAGTACCGGGGGATTGACCGTTCAGCTAGGAATAGTGTCGTTAGGATTGAAATTAATCTAACTAGGTCTAAAGGTGAAGGATGATTCTTTTTGTATTTTTATATTTTTTTAGAAAAGCAAGTAAAAATCTCGGGTTTGAAAGATTTGGGCGGAATTAGTTGCTAGTCAACTAACCCAATACTAAAGATGCAATCAAAATTAAATACTAGAAATGAAAATAAACTAAATTATACTAAGGTTGTGAGCAATAAGTGGAGAAAATGTGTTTACTTAGATTTCACTACTCCCTAGATATCTTTTACACGTTAATTACTTGTTATAGTTGCGTGGATGACGGATTGTATTCCTTAATACCATTCATGGGGTGGCGCACTTAATTCCCCAATCCTATGAGCTCTTATCTCCTCCTATGCCATGCCCAGCACAACCATAGAGATTGTAAACAGTGGCTCATGCATTAAATACAACCAATAAAACCTAGTGCACATCAGTTCATGTTTCCTAAGACGTTCAAGCATGTTACCATTTGAAGATCTGCCAGTTTTCTTAAGCCTAACATCGAATTCATTCATCCAATACAACCATAAACAAGTAATCAACACATAATTAACATCTAGGTTTCATTAGATCCAAGCAAACACAAGATAAATCTAGCCTAGCATGATGGAATTAAGACAAGAACAAGATATAGACAACCAACACATAGACATATTGATTGAATTAAAAGAATACTTATCTCAATTACACATGAAAGGTATCAAGGGCTTAGAACCCTTGAAAAACCTGTAAAATTCGTACCAAGTTCGTACTTAGGGTTTCTCCAAAACTTCTCTTTTTTTAATGTGAAAATTCGAAAACTATATATAGGAAATAGGGTCTGACGGCGTCAAGACAAATTTTGTGACGCCGTCATCTCGCCGCCAAATTAAATCTCGAACTGCCTTGATCCAGATCTGACGCCGTCAAGTGTTATATGTTTCCAGGCCGTCATGCATTTTCCTCTTGACGCCCTACTTCGTGACGCCTTCAAATCTGTACTGGATCGTCATGGAAATTACTCTTGATGCCGTCAAGATTTTCTTCTTGACGCCGTCACCTACTGTTCCCAGCAAGGAAAATTAAGACTTTGGCGTTTTCTTCACTTTTATGCTCCAAAAACGTCCGAATTGCTTCCTTTTCCAGATTTCTCTCCCAAAGTACCTAAAATCACAAAAAGAACGATTTAGGGCAATATTTGATCAAATAAATTCAATTCCGGGCTTAAATGACCCCTAAAAGTGGTTCATTTTTCGCCTCATCAAAACCCAAAGACAATGGTTTGGGGGCAAAATGCAAAGGCTTTTGATCATTAAATGTTATTGTATGGACAATGGTGTATTTATTATCAAAAAAAAAATGTATGGTGTTAGTGTTGACAGTGGGAGGGAACAAGCGAATAACACAAACCAAACACCCATTTTATTTACTGTTTATATTGGCAAAAACCAAATACCCTATCATATGAGGAAAACTAAACACAGTGGCTATAATTTTGTATCAACAAAATGAAACACCACTTTACGGTTGTGTCAAAATAAGGTCTGTTGTTGTTGACTCTAGTTTTATCACAGCGGGAAATAATAAAAGAGAAATGGGTTGCGAAGGAAAGTTCACAGTTGGTCCAAAAACTATCACTCTTGGGTTGATTAACTAAAGTGTGGTCATAAAAGTGAGTTGCCTATTATACCCTTGCATTTCTATCTAAAACTTTGCGTTGACCGAGACCAAACTGGTCAAGGGACGCAATCGGCTTCAAAAACCCGACTTTTGGACTCATGGCGACGATTTTGCAAACTTAGGGGCCATGGCGATATTTTTGGAAAAGTTCAGAGACCAACGGTGTATTTTTGTCTTTAAACAAGTAACATGTATAGTTGACGCTTAACTTTTTTTTATTGAAATACTACAAACTTACAAAAACCATATCAATCCAATTGATCCAATCCCAAGAAAAATCAGTAATTTAAGATCCGTTTGGTTTACAAGTTGGGGTAAAATAAAATTTAATGTGAAAATATTGTTTTAATAATAAAATAACGATAAAACGTCAAAGAAGAGTTATGGATCTCACAAGTTTGGTGTGAAATCCAGATTCTTTAGTGGGTTTTCTAGAACCTCACAATATGTGTACATCACAAGCATGCATATGTGTTGTTGTACTACATGCATTACAAATGTGATTTTGTGATGTTTACATCTTTTGATGGTGTTCATAATTTCATATTACCCATTTTTAAAACCCATGACTGCAAAACAAACTAATTTTTTTTACTTTCACTCCATTGCACCTAACATAAACCTCTATACTAAACGAACCTTTAATAACTATAATACCCGACATATGGGTTAGGTCGGTTCAAATAGTCACAAATAACACACCACATTATATTATAAATAAAAGCATTTGTTAAAAATAGTAAAACTTTTTATTAGACAATTATCTAAAGTTAAGGAGCTAAATCAAACAATCAACTAACACAAATGTTAGAAACTTTGTTAAAAAAGTTAAAATAGTTTCATGAAATAATTAAACAAAGTCAAGAATAAAAATATTATTAAAACATTTCAAAAAATATGTGCAAACCTTGTAGGGTTGATCATCAGTTCATTTTATCGAACTGTTTGATTTATTTGGTTCTGTTAGTTCGTTAAATTTTTTTATCGGTTAAACTAAAAATCGAACTCAACCAAATTTAAATTGTATTAAAATAAACCGAAAACCAAATTTATATTCAGTTCAGTTTTCGGATTGATGTGAATTACATGATTAAAAAATGGTTATATAGATTTTTAGCACCAAATTATATATTATTTTTATTTAATTATGTAGATTTTTAGTAAAAAAAAATTGTGAAGCTTAAATAATATTATATTTATATTAGGAAAGAGTTTTAATAAATTCTGTTACATAAAAAGTATATATATTTATGTGAATTCTGTTTTTGGTTCGATTTTTATTTTGTCAATATCATATTCAAACCGAAACCCAAATAAATATTCGGTTCTGTTCAAAAAATTTGATTCAATTCGATTCGGTTTCGGTTTACAGTTACATTTGTGAGCACCCCTAAACCTTGGGCCAAAAACGGGTCATGTATTGGATTGTTAAGCCCAAATTGCTGAACCCTAAAACATATTTACTGATAATACAAAAAAACATAACAGCAGCAGCTGCGGCATCATCATCCTGAGCATAACATATTTTCTTGAAATGTAAGTATTCATCATTTTTAATATGGTTTCTGTTATTAGTAGTAACATACCCACAACTTATATTATATAATTCCCACTTTAGTTTTCTTTTTTAAATACAATTATTAGTACATAAATTTGTTTTAGGGGTTTATTTGTGGGCTTATGTCATTTTGTTTTCTTTTAATAAGCTTGATTTTTTAGACTTATTTCGAAACCTATGGGTTTGAAGCTTATTAAAAATAAGCAGAAATCACGTAAGCTAAAAGAAACACCCTCTTTGCTAAGATTTCTGGGAAGTTCAAAATGGAACTTTTATTCGCAAATTTTGGGCATTTTAAGGGGTTGTTTGGATTAGCTTTTTTTTTGGGGCTTTTCGGCTTATTGAAACTTGCAGGGGTGGATAATTTCAAATCTGTTTAGCTTATTATTTTGAGCTTATGTACTTAAATAAGCTAATGAGTTTGAAATAGGTGAACATAGGGGGTGTTTGTTTAAGCTTATATGTTTCTTATGAGCTTCTTTGTGTTTCGGCTTATATTTCATAAGCCTCAAATTTCTGGCTTATTTTGGGACTTCTGAGTGTATATAAGTTTACAGTAAAACTTCTAAATTAATATTCGATAAATTAATAACCTCGATAAAAATTAATAATTTGTCCGGTCCCAACTTGGGACCAATACAAATGGACCCCAATCGATAAAATAATAAGATAATAATTTTTTGAAACTCCAGTGTATATATGTCCCAACGAAACTATAAATTAATAATTACTAAAAATTACATATCTATGTATATATGCGTGTGTGTGTGTGTGAGAGATACACTTCAAACTAAGATTGTTTAGTAAAAAATGAATTCATTGCGACTTGTTATTTTTTTGTTGAACTTCAAATCTTTATTGAGTTTATATCAAAAACTCCTTATTGCACTAAAGTGTTGGTGTGTTGTCTTCTCTCGTATTGCAACAAAAAGTGTTAATTTTATTTTCATAAAGTGTGAATATGAATTCATAAAATTTTAAGTGGAACTTGTTTTTCAAATTTATTTTTCATCTCTAACGAGTATACATTGTATCTAGTATATTACACGGGAAAATTTAAAGATCATATGTAAAACCTCTTTAAATTAATAAATTATTAATTTATCGATATAATAATATCTCGGTAAATTAATAAAATATCCCGGTCCTAACACTATTAATTTATAGAGGTTTTACTGTATTATGATATCATGAACTTATATAAGCCCATAAGTCTCAAAATAAGCCGGAAATTTGAGGCTTATGAAGTATAAGCCGAAATCAAATAAGCTCATAAGCCCACATATAAGCTTAAACAAACACCCCCTTATTTGCCATTGCAAGTGTCACTTTTTTTTTTTTTTTTTTTTTTTTTTTTTAATTTGCCGTTGCAAGTCACTTATTTATTTGGCAATTTTTCTTGCTTTTTTCAATCTCAGAAAAAGCTGGTTATTCTTTGGTATTATATGATTTAGAGTTTGATTAAATGTGGTATTTTTTTGTTTTTAATGATTGTTATTTACGAGCAGATATATCACAAGATGTATACATCAATGAAGAAGATTTCTAAGGATAAGGGCGTCGATCCCACTGAATTTGAGCAGACTGTTGCTCAGGTCATTTTCCATTTAAGTTTTTATCTTTCGCGAATATCATAGTTGATACGTTTAGCTATTCGGTAAATATCATAGAATAGCAAACAACTTTGCAAATTGTACCACTTTTTGTAATTATACTTATGTAAAGTAAAGTATGTTGCTATTTTATGACATTTGCGCTAATTATTATTGTCCGTGGTTATGAATTGTTTTTCATCTATTAGCATGTGAATAATGCAGGCATTGTTTGACTTGGAGAACACACACCAAGAGCTCAAGAGTGACTTGAAGGACTTGTACATTAACTCCGCAAGGTAAATGCCGTGCCTTTGGATTGGAAGTTAACATAGACTTTGTTTTTTTATTTGTTGATTTATATGGTCTTTGTTATCTGATTGCAGCCAGATTGATGTTGCCGGTAACAAGAAAGCTGTTGTGATCCATGTTCCATATAGATTGAGCAAACCCTTCCGCAAGATCCATACCAAGCTTGTGAGAGAACTTGAGAAGAAGTTCAGTGGAAAGGTATTGATGCTTTAATTTGATTTCTTCTTTGTTGTATAGTTTGTTATCATAGCTTAATAACTATGATAACATTATGAATTACAATTACTATTAGTGTAGCATTGTTGCCTCATAATTTATCAGAAAGGGCAGCTCCTGAAATACAAAAGCCATATCGAGCTTCAAATGTAACAACTTTTAATAACTATTGAAATAAAATTGAAAATGAAAAACATACAATATTGTATTTACCTCAGCAATATCGCATAAAACAACGCTATATTCGCAATCTTGATGACTCTAAGGAAGTCCAAATGGTGCTTCCTTCTCTGACACAAAGATTCTAAAAAAGATGTGGGGTCGGGTGTAGACCTCATACGAGTCACTACTCTAGTGTGAAAGATGAAACTCACGGGAAATGGGCACGGGTACTTCTAACCATCACCCGCACCTGTGGTTTTTTTCTAACCGGTCACCCGCCAGCAGGTACAAAACCATGATATGAAAACTAACTATGAAATATGCATAATAACACACCATATCAATTTGCCTAATACCAAGTCTAAAAAATAGATATGTCTGAAACTAGCAAATTAAACATCATTTCACCAAATCACTACTATAGTATTTCATTTCAAGAGATAAGTAGGAAAGTTTAATACATCTTTCGCAAAACACAAACTTCCGGCCTACTTGGGCCTCTTAGCATCCTATTTCTAGAGAGTTGGGTAGTTATTAAATATATATCAACAACCTCACTATTGTTTAGATACTATAATAAATTTTTGTTTAACACAAATGGGTTGACGGGTACACCAACGGGTATTTTGGCGGGTACACCTGCGGGTATTTTAAGTGTGTCATGGGTTTACCCATGATGGTATATATTATCCTTCAGCCGCCCGCCACCCATGATGGGTACAAATTTTCACCCACGACCCACTGCGGGTGAAAGTTAACAGGGTTACCCACCCATTCATGTGCGGGTACCCACGGGTTATAGGTTTTTTCTCGTCCATTGACATCCCTACTAGTGTGGAATTTATATGATTTAATCTCACAAAAGTTTGACGCGAGTATTTGTCCACTAAATGAAAAGAAGGAAATGTCAAAACGTATGTTTTAGTTATGAATGATCATAGTATTGACTTGAGTTTGTTTTAACTAATGTGTCTCTTCAAACTTGTGTTTCCTAAGACTAGATTTACATGTTTATAACAATTGAGTCATTCAGTTATGTTCCATTATCTGGAAAATCAATGTTTGTAGACTTGTAGTCGTGTCTTCAAATGTTTGAGATACAACCCTGCACCTATTTATACAATAAACCAGATTTTAGTTAGTCGATGTGAATCATAATGAAGTGTAAACATTGAACTTTTGAGTTTAAATTTTCATTTTTTTTTAATTTATTCTACAGACTCATTGAAACATGGGTTTAGAGTATGACTATGTGTTGGGTTGTTTGAAAATATCTTTCAAATAGAATACGTGTCTGAAAAACCTCATCTGATTGACATTGAAGAAGCTACTATACGAAAATTGATTTTTTGAATAACGTATGATTCCCTTCTCCTTTTTGACTGAACGGAAGTAGCCCTCGCATCAACACTGATGTGGGGTCAAAATCATATCAGTTCCCAGTCTCAACTACATTAGGGCCTGGCGGGGTCTACACTAGCCATCAAGGTTGCAAATATAGTTGTGGTTAATCTAACATCGCTTAGGTGGATGACGTGTTCTGTTTTATTATAATAGTTATTAATCATAACTTGTGAAGCTCACTATGTCAGGTGTAGCCTTGTAGAATAACATTATGGATCACTATTAATCTAGCTAGGCATGAGCATTTCGACCCGAATCCCGGAACCGTACCGGTACCGTACCAAAACGGTACCGTTCCCGATATACGGTACAGTACTGTACCGGGACTACGAAATAAGGTGAAAAAAAATCGGAACCACTAATTCGGTACGGGACCGGTACGAAATCGGGAAATTCCCGAATAAAAACAGGAAAAACCCGATTTCCCGGTACCGGTATCTGAATCCCGTTCGGTACGGTACCGGTACCACTATTTATGCTCGGAAAAAAAAAAATCGGTACCACTAATTCGGTACGGGACCGGTACCGTAGCACTGTAGCTAACATGATTTCAAAGCTTCATGCCTCCATATGTGGTCTATAGATTATTGCAGAGTATGTAAAACCATTTTGTGCCTCAATTCAACTGGTGTGGAAGAAATTGTTTTACTGACTCTCAATCTAGTTTATGAAATGACTACATAGATTCACGTGTATCACGTTTTTTGAAGCTTCAGTTAATTTAGTTAACTTAAGTTTTCCTCAAGTTTATGCAACGAAAGTGCCACTTATATTAGTGCCTACATGTTTGCCATTGTCAATAACTGAGTTGTACATGGTCACTCGATGATGTCAGGATGTGGTTTTCCTTGCCACTCGAAGGATTGTGAGGCCACCAAAGAAAGGGTCTGCAGCTCAGAGACCCCGATCCCGAACGCTTACTGCTGTGCATGAGGCCATGCTTGAGGACATCGTCCATCCTGCTGAGATCGTTGGAAAACGAATTCGATACAGACTCGATGGCTCCAAAATCATCAAGGTAAATTTGTTGTATTTTCACTGGAGGTGGTTCTTTTGTCCCATTTCTTTTTGAAAGTTGCTGAACATGTATCTTTAAAGCATTCTGACAAAAATTGCTTGGGTCAACCTGACTGGACCAATTTTGACTTGTACCAAGCTTTCTAGCTTTGGCCATCACTCGACCTGCTCAACGTGTGTTATTTACTGTTTATGGTTTTAGTATCCATCATTTTGATTGGTTTTCTGTCATGTTCAGGTCTACTTGAACCCAAAGGCTCGCAACGACACTGAATACAAGCTGGAGACATTTGCTGGAGTTTACAGGAAGCTTTCTGGGAAAGATGTTGTCTTTGAATACCCCATGACCGAAGCTTGAGTGCTCTAAAATCACTTTGTTATTTTAATATTTAAATATGATGATGATATTAGTTTTCTATTACTGGTAACTCTTGGGTTTCTGAAATTTTGACCTTCTATGTGGAGAAAAAAAATTACCTTGCTATATTGTTTATGTATCTGAAGTTTCAAGAAAGTTGGCTCTGCATGCATGTTTATTGATATGAATGTTACCTCCTATATATGAAGTCATTTGATAGATGAGACCCCATATAACTTATAGTTCTATATATAACACCTGTTCGTTTAAACAACAGATGTACTATGTATCATTTCTAAATCATAAACATATACGTGTAGTAGACATTGGTGATAGTAGACACGTGTCTATTTTCGTATACTGGATGCACAAGGTCCATATTTCCACGTCGGCATGAATGTTTGTTACCTTACTGAATGGCCATGGCATGATGACTCTCCCAAATGGGTTCATTAGATAGTAATTTAAGAATCTTTAAGTAGCTTTCCTAATGAAGTCCAACATTAGTTATGGAAGTATATGGTATTTAGATATTCTGAAATGGTTGATCAGTATGAACAAAACAATATTTAAAGATGAAAACAATATATTTTTTCTCCAAGTTGAGGTTTTTAAATGAAAGTCAGAGGTCTATATAACTAATAAATGTGTCTGAAAATTGTTTATCATTGGTGTCATAATCAAAAGATTAATTTGCTGGTGTTTGTTGGTTTCTGCTGTCAATAGTTAGTTTTATTTTTAACTTTTCGTCTGTATTATATAATCAGCCAGATTTATAGTATAAAAGATATAAAATGACCAACATAGTATCCCATATAAGGCTATTGCTAAGCATGTTTAACTGCTTATAACATATAGTAAATCACTGATAAAAACACATCTCCTAAAAATATTAATTATAAAGTTGTAACACCCTAGGGAAATCTCATATCGGCTGTGGCCTGGAGAGATGTTTGGTTTATAAGATAACATTCGTCTTACAATGACACAACGCGTTTTGTGGTCTACTGCAATGGAGTTCTCAGGAATTGGCAGTCAAGTGTGCTCATATGAATTGTACCGGTTTGGGTGACTGCCGGAGAGTCTTCACATGAGGGGCCACAAAGCAAAGCCGTGAGCTTGCGGGCAAAGCGGACAATTTGTAATATGAGTAGGCGGGATGTTACAAAGTTGTTCTTATCTATAGCTCCAGAAAAGTCATAAAATAATGACAAAACACCACTGACCCTACTACTAGAATTTGTTTTGCATTAAGAAATTAAAGGTACAAAGTCAACTATTCACCCCTCCCTCCATTATTCAAAATCTGATGTCCTCTTCCTTTGACACATTACAAGTCAGAAGCTAAGATTTTATAATGTTTAATACTAACTTATCACTTATGTATCATGCATGACATCATGTACATTACTATAATAGGCATATAATGAAAAATATATATAATCCATAAAGCATCTTGTCAACAACATCATCTAAAACTGTCTCTTTGACATTTGAATAAGATTGCAAGAGATATATTGGATTGTCTTAAAAAAATATGAACTAATTTGATTTGCTACAATGACTATTCATTATTTGATCATCTTATGTTATTTAACTTTGCTTCAAATTCTTATCCATCCATCACTTTCACTTCCTCTATGCACAGATTCAAGTAAGTTTTGACCAATTCTTTATGCAAGCAGAATTTAAATTTGGTTATAAATGATTCACTCAGTAGTATTATTATGTATGATCATTGATTTGTGTTAATGATCCTGAATTGTGTGAATCAGGAGCACCAGTTACGCCCAAGATTCCTTTGGTTTTCTGTTCTTATAATCAGTGTTCATGCTGCGATGCAAGCCAAGATTTGAGTATAAGGAAACAGTTTGAATCAATGAATGTATCTCAGCCTGGCTGTGCTTCACTTCTCAAATCGATCCTTTGCTCGGTATGACCTTGTTTTTCATGCAAAAATTTGTTGACTATGATTTGATAAGGGCAAAGCCTGGTTAGGCTCGGATGTCTGGTCTAAAAGGACTAGTCCCTTGACCAAGCACCTAGACGTAATTTGGTCTCTTTCTATGCTAAATAAAACTAATATAGGGTCTCCCTTGTAGTAGTTTACAACTAGATGTTGAAATCTTATTTTAGAACTTTTTAATTTGATGGAAGTTTCATATTTGCAGCAATGTGATCCGTTTTCAGCAGAACTATTCACGATCACAACTGGTCGTCGAGAAGTTCCTGTGCTATGCAACTCAACAGTTTCATCAGATTCATCACAAAGTAGCCAAGCCAAAATCAACTTCTGCAAAACCGTATGGGATTCCTGTCAAAATGTGTCCATAAAAAACTCCCCGTTTTCACCTTTGTTACAAGGCCAAGCTGCAATACCAGCAAACACCACTAGCAAACTCACTGATTTCTGGCCATCAGTAAATGAATTCTGTAACATAGCAGGTGGATCTTCAACCGATGGTTCAGTCTGTTTCAGTGGCGAAAAAGTTAGCTTCAACAGTACTAAAAACATCACTGACAATTCCCCAAAAGGGATGTGTTTAGAGAAGATTAGTAATAATTCTTTCATTGATATGGTGGCTCACACTGATGGATCAAACCGTGCCTTTTTTGCTAACCAGAAAGGTCAAATATGGTTAGCCAGCATTCCAGAAATGGGTTCTGGTGGTTCCTTAGATATCGATGAGTCAAACCCATATCTTGATCTAACTGATGAGATTCATTATGACAGTGGTTCAGGTCTGATGTCCATAGAGATACATCCGAATTTCACTCAAAATGGGCGTCTTTTTGCTTCGTTTAACTGTGATAAATCTGATAGGCCTGGATGTGGTGGAAGGTGTGCCTGTAACTCTGATGTAGACTGTGATCCAGCAAAACTAGAACATGCTAATGCAGTGCAGCCGTGCCAGTATCAAACTGTTGTGGCTGAATATAACACGGTACATGTTATAATCTTACCCATAGTTACTGGATAAACGGCTAAGGGTCAAAACAGTTAAGTTCTGGTTGACTTGACCCACCAACACCCTTTCGACCATTTTTTTTAACTTAAAGTTAAACAAGGGTAAAAACCATCCAATTTTAAACCCTTGAACGGTTTTACCCTTAAACTTTCTTTCGCAGGGTTACACACCTTAACAGCTTAACTTTTGTTTATATCAGATTTACTTATCACAACATTCATAATTTTATGGACTAACCTACTCGTAATTATTTTGATATAGTGATGTAGTCCACAAGCTTTATTTCTCTAGTGGTTTATATATGAATGTTTGGAATGACACCTCTTGTTTTACGCCAATATTATAGTGTTAGTTACTCTATATTCTCACCAGATTCCGAGCGTTTCAACCGGAGAGGCAAGGAGGATCTTCACTATGGGTCTTCCGTACACGGGGCATCATGGTGGACAAATTCTTTTCGGACCCAGAGACGGGTATTTATACTTCATGATGGGTGACGGAGGAGGCGCAGGCGATCCTCAAAATTTTGCCCAAAAAAAGAAGTCATTATTGGGGAAAGTTATGAGGTTCGATATCGATAAGATTCCAAGTAAGTCTAAAGTCTCCCTAACGTTACCAATTTTAAAACTTAATGTTAAAATGTTGGTACTAAATCTAAAAAATCAAAGCCACTTTCCAAACCAGAAAATGTAGTTAAGTCATTTCAGCCCAAATACTTGTATATTGGTTAAAAAGTAGTGTCAGCCATATAATGGCACACATCTAGTACTTTTTATAGTTTGATCTTCCAAATGTGCAATGGATTACCTCACTGACAGAATTTTGCCTGATGAAACTGTAGGTCAAGAAGAAATCACACGATTAGCGTCATGGGGAAACTATTCTATTCCAGGGGACAATCCATATGCTGAAGATGATGAGTTGCTACCAGAGATATGGGCGCTAGGATTACGCAATCCTTGGCGTTGTAGTTTCGATTCAGAAAGGCCGTCCTATTTCGTTTGTGGTGATATAGGCCAGGTATGCTATTTACTATATGTGGCAAAATGAACGGGTCATGTTGGTTGTGTGCTGACTTTACAATATTTACATTACCTTTTGCATACAACAAGTTACTAGTATAATTGTAGGCATTAACAATACATTTTAGACGATTTTGACCCGTTTAGCCTATCTAACCCATTTTCTTGGACTCGTTTACTCAAGTGTTCTATTTACCTGATGTTTTGTTTTGTTTATCCAAGAATGAATATGAAGAGGTGAATATGATCATAAAAAATGGGAACTACGGATGGAGGATTTATGAGGGACATGGCCTTTTCACTCCTCAAGAGACTCCGGGAGGGAATACATCAGCCAACTCCATAAATCCAATCTTTCCGGTGATGGGTTACAGCCATTCTGATATTAATAAGAATGAAGGTTCTGCTTCTATTACCGGAGGGTATTTCTATAGGTCCAAGACTGATCCATGCATGTATGGAAGGTAACAAAGACCTCTTAATATATTTTTCTACTTTGTGTGTTTCATCTTCATTCTTGGTTGTTCGGATGTGCATGTTCAAAGTGATAGTATTACATAAATCCAATCTTTCCAGTGATGGGTTGATTTGATTTTCACAACCAAATATCTGGATTGGCCTTAAAAGATGAGAAAATTAAAACATGATTTGTGGTACACTGCAAAACTATTAATTGCGACTTTAATCAGGGTTCTCAGTACATATAAACACCACCTAGCCTTCATTTCTTCTTGTATCATTCTGATAGCCCATCTTTATACCAATCATAACTGAGAGATCAACTAGAGATGGTGTTACTATTTTCCAGAAAAGAAGAGAACAATTTCTTCAAGCAATTAGGTATAAAAATAAACAGTGTTACTTAATCTATTCAAGACAATTACTTATTTACATGATATGGTCTCAACTCTCAAGTCACCATTTATATAGTCTGTCAGTGTTAATATTTTGCTTCTTCTTGCATTGTGCAGTTATGTGTATGGAGATCTATATGCTACTGCAATGTGGGCAGGCATTGAGACCCCTAGTGATAGCGGGAATTTTACATCAAGCAAGATTCCATTTACGTGTGCTTCAGATTCTCCTATACCATGCAGCATTGTTCCTGGAAGTACACTACCGGCACTAGGTTACATCTTTTCATTTGGGCAAGATAACAAGAAGGACGTGTATCTATTAACTAGTAGTG
The DNA here is from genome assembly GCA_030686995.1 of Artemisia argyi. Classification (NCBI taxonomy): domain Eukaryota; kingdom Viridiplantae; phylum Streptophyta; class Magnoliopsida; order Asterales; family Asteraceae; genus Artemisia; species Artemisia argyi. The sequence goes on along the minus strand of CM060689.1, from coordinate 119,442,195 downwards.
GTGTATATAGAGTTGTTCCTCCAAGTCGTTGCAACTATGAGTGCGCCATAGAGAGAACAACGGGTCCAAATCAACGTCCATCACCTTCTCCTTCAAAGGCATACATGTTGCAAGGTTCTTACAAGAACCTATTGTTTATTCTTGTTTCTACTTTTGGGTTGCTTTTTATTGGTTTTTTGCCTACTAGCTAGTGTATAGTAGAATGTGAAGGTGGGTCCCACTCAACGTCTTGCATTTTCACCTATTCAATTCAACTACAAAAGTTTTCATATAACGAAATCCAAATGTTAGGCTGCATGCAGAAGGAGACCACGATCGATTATAGTGATCGATTACATTCGATCGTCCTTATTGCCACGATTCGGTTGTCAGACGAAAAAAACCCAAATGGGTCGTGTAGCCGATCGACAATCGTCCCTTTTTTTTTTTGTTTGTGTGTAATTAAAAGAGGTATTTTGTGGGGTATTATTTTGTAGTGTAGGTCGTCTTACTGGGGCATCTAATCGCCCGTCTGGAAAGAGAAAGCTGACGTGGCAGGGAAAAGTAAGGGGATTGAATCCCCTTACTGCATGCAGCCTTAAAAGCTACAGTATAAAATACCATCATACTTTCAAAAATGTACCAAGTTGAACCATTTACTTTTTTATTGCTTACTTGACCAACGAACTTTCGAATTTTTATTCGACTTGAACCATATCTTATTTATTAAAAAAAATAAAAAGAAATTACACGTGGATAATTAGAAAAGATATGGTTCAAGTCGAATAAAAATTTGAAAGTTCGTTGGTCAAATAAGCAATAAAAAAATACATGGTTCAACTTGGTACATTTTTGAAAGTACGATGATATTTTATAGCTTTTACCCTTACTTTTCTTCTGTCAAGTATTGTATTTATAGATTGGTATATTTGTTAGTTGATAAGTTAAGGCCAAGCCCAAAGGCTTAGAGTCTATTAGGTAGCTAACATAACCCAATAAGCTAACATAACCCAAAACCTAATGAACCCTAAGCTTTTTGGTTTGGGCCTTAACCTATCATCTAACAAGATTTAATATCCAAGTTGGCTATATTTAGTTCTATTAGAGGGTTGTGTTTGTTTAGCTTGTTCATTAGCGGAGTTGGACACGATTATAATACGTTACCAATTTAACTATGATGATCACCGGTTAAAGAAATCTTGAAAACCTACCATTTAATTTGCAACACTATTATGGTCCTATTACACAATTAACATAATTAAGAAGCATTGCAACACCTAGTAATTTTCACTTTGATGCGAAAATTTTTTGGTAAGTCATGGACTGATTGTTGTAAGGGTGAGATCGTGATCCTCTAGAAAGTGAACATAATTTAAAAAGTCATCATATGGTGACAAGTGTCCCTTTTAACTTATGTCAGATTTTTGTTGGCTATTTCTACTCTTAACTGATGAGCATTGTGATATAACTGATGAATATTATGTGTTTTTAGCAAAATAAATAAACTGATGTACATTATGATTTATTTTTAGAAAACTGATGAATTAATGAACATGATGATTTCTTTTAGAAAACTGATGAACTGAAGAAAAACGTGATTTTTATAGGAAACTGATGAACAATGTGATTTTTTTTTAGAAAATTGATGAACTGATTAACAACTTGATCTAACTAATTAACATTGTGATGTAACTGATGAACAATATCAAAGCAAACTGATAATATTGCGATGTTGCTCAGTTAAAAAACTGATGAACTAAAGAACACTCTTTTTATTGATGAACAACGTATACACTGAACAACGTTTTCTATTGATGAACATCGGGTATAATGAACAACTCTTTTTATAAAAATTACAAACTAAACAACTAGCTGCATAAAAATTACAAACTAAAAATCTATAAGGCTGCCCACAGAAGGACTTCGCGATCGAGTATGGCGATCGATCCCCACTCAATCGCTTTACTGTGGGATTCGATCGCCCCACGATTTTTTTTTTAAATGGGTCGTCCTGGCAATCGAGTAAAATTCACACATTTCTTTTGCATTCAATTTTTACTACCGTTGTAATATTAAAGTTGGAGTAAAAAAATGGTATATATATATTCTTTTAGCACTATAAATACCTCATATTAACACAACATATTACACACTTCAATCCACAAAATCTTCCAATTCTCTGTATTCAAAATGGCTTGCAAACTCCCTCATACCGTCAAGCAACTTCAAACGTATATATAAAAAAAAAACAAGCTGACAAAGACGACAAGGAACGCCAAGAGGCTATTATCGAAGTGATTAAAAAGTTTGAGCTCGCAAAGGCACTCAAAAGACGTTTGAGAGAACGATACGTTGAGTGCAAAGACATATTGGAAGAACGCAAAGTTGTGATCGATCAGTTTCTGTACGATGAATATCGTAAAGACGCTGCCGTTACTGAGAGTTTTTGGTCTTGTGTGAATCAGATACAGGCCCAAATCTCCAACAAGTTACGTTGGAGTTTTGAGGAAAATGTGGAAGCTGCTGCCGTTGAGCAGCAGCAGCAACAACAACAACAACAACTACTACAACAACAACAACAACAACAACAACAAGGTACGTCAGCTTCATCTGATGCACCTCATCTGGATCACTTTCAGCTAAGTTTTGAGGAAAATGTGGCAGCTAATGATGGTGGCTGGAACTCTGACAAGGAGCGGGAGCTGAGCAGGTTGGAAGCTCAATTAGAAGTAGAGTAGTTTGCGAGCTTTGATCCTTACGACGACGGTTACGACTCCAACAACTCTCAAACCTGGGATCACCCGGACTACAATTGAAGTTTAAGTTTATGCTTATGTGATGTTTATGTAATGTTTTCAATCGATGTACTATTTTAATTATTAATGAAATTAATGTTTTAATTATTAAAATGTTTGTTGTTTAAAATGTAAAAAAAAAAATGAACTTGGTCGCCCTTACTGGGACACCTGATCGCTTGCAAGTCGTTGGAGAGAGAATGCTGACGTGGGAGGGGGGAAATTGGGGGGATTGAGTTGCCTCACTGTGAGTAGCCTAAACTAAAAAACTAGCTTTTTTGTTCCTTGACCAATGCAATATCGAAAGTGGCCTGATCATGTTTACTCTTAAACATGTACTCCTTTCACGAAACAATCTGTAAAACCTCGAAAAAATCTTTATAATTAATAACGATTAATTATATATTAATCTCTGTCATTATTGTAATCACCATTTTTATGGGGAAATTTAAAATTTTCTTATTATATTAAAATGGTCACGATTACGATAGTGCAAAAATTCACCAAATGACAAAACAAGTTCTCGACATGTTTAATAAAATATTAAACTTACTAATCTTAATTATACACTAATTACAAATCAAACGGGCCCTTAATAAATTTCCCCAAGCCCAATACTCGTGCACTGTTCATCCGGCCCAAGACTAAAGCCCAAATAATGTTTTATGATTTCACTTACTCGACTAGACCCCCTCCAAAACGACCCTCGTTCTCTCTATTTTTACACACGACTCACGAATATTTTTGCACCATCTCGTTCACTACCTAGCCAACTATTAGTGTGTCAAATCCCAAGTTCATTGGACGACGTTTGATACGTTTTTAAGAGGCAAAGTGTTTGACGAATATTCATATTAATCGATCCATATATTATTCAAATCTTAACCGTTTTGATTCCCGTTTGTTCCTACTTGTTCCTAATAACATTTATAACATATTTTCATGTTTAAATGTCATCTATGATCAGCTATAATCAAGTAGTACAAGATTATACAAATCGTGTATAGAATAAATTGGTTGTCGACATCTTGGTGAATCACCAAGGACATACCCCTTGTTTTATGCACTCTCAATCCATATTATAGGAATATAAATCACCCTATGAACCTATGTTTACTGAAAATGTAGAGTTCTTATGTTTTCCTTGAAAATTTTACACCATATGTGTAATAAAACGAGACCATATATACTACATATGCATGCATCCTTTCCATCATTCATCGTACACTTTCACAACTTTATTTATTCCTAATAATCCTCTCTTGAAGGCCAGAAGTGGTTACAATATCATTTGGACGCAAGAAAGGAGTATCGGGTTTAAGTTACATATATATTATTTTGGGTAGTAGTCGATTTGAGTGTTTCCTTGTGTTTCCTTCGTTCATACTCGTTTCTCCACCACCCTAGAGGTGTAGTAAGTCGTTTCAAACTCATTCCAATTCATTTCACACGTTAAACATGTTTCATGCATCATATTTATGTTTTATAAATCGTATATAAGTTTTTTATATATATTTACGTACGTATAAAGTTGTAGCAACACAAACGTGGCTAGCCTCTATCTTGGAAGGCCTAGGAGTCACGTAGCACACATATTTCATGTTAATTTTTACTTCACATGCATATTACAAACTCATTTTGAACCATACTCACTCGCATGAAAACTACACATAAACACTTATAAACATTTCTAACTTTTTCACATATATTGAAACGTCCCTTACATGCTACAAAACAATCGTATAACTTCAAATATCGTGTAACAAGTATACCATATTATTACTCGACCTAATAGACCACCTAGAAAACTATTATTTTCGTTTATATAACTTGTAAAAATACTCACGTTTCGACACTCAAACTCACTCAATTTGATCGACAGTTACCAGGTTTTAAAATGATATTATAAAAACTTAATATTTTTCGATTGGGCTTATTCAAAGCTCAGCAAGAAATAACGAACCATAAGCCCACTAGGCCCATATGAAACATTTTTGGAATCACAAAAGTAGCCCAAGTTCAGGCCCAAAAAAATTTCCATGCCCTCGCCTCCAAATTTTCTAAATGGGCTTTTGTTTGACTCGTTAAGGCCCATAAGCTAAAAAAATAAGCTTTTCATCAAATAAGCAGTTAAAATAAGCTTATTATTGACTTAATAAGCCACGGAAATTTTTAGAAAATTTTTATAATCATTTTTGTAATTTTGGACTAAAAATGTAACGCGACGACACCTAGAAGGACTAAAAGTGTAAATATTGAAAAGTAAGGACTAAAACTGTAAAAACAGAAACTTAAGGATAAAAATTGATGAAAGTTAATATTCTAAGCCTAGTATTGATTATTGGACAATTAGAGGACTATAGTTGTAATTTATTTATAAAAAGGACTAACGGTGTAACGCAAACATCGTTAGAGTAGAAATGGTAAAATTGGAAAAAGGACAAGGACTAAACATAATCTATTTGACATTCTTATTTATTTTCTATTTTTGTAAATTTATTCCGTATTGCATTTAAACTTTCATTTTTATTTATATATATTATTTAACGTAACGTTAATAATATATATAACGATATTTCAAAAGTTGATATTTTTACTTGCGATTTAAAAGGTAAAACTTCGATGGATAATTTAAATAAAGTATTTTATCATATCATGCATGGCATAATAATTACACTGCACATCATTTATTCGTTATTCGTTCGTATTTACCAAATAGTATTTGGTTAAATTCTCAGATACATTTATTTATCAGGTTCCGTATCAAAGACGTTTTCATAATCATTCTCATAAATCTCATCCTACTTTACTTTTCATCATTCCCGTATCAATCAAGGTGAGTCATAGCCCCATTTCCAATACTTGTTTTTAACTCATTGGGGGAGATACATGCTTACATATACTTTGATAATTTGATAAGTATATGAATAAATTACATGATTCAAATCAATTTCCTTATTAATAATTATCTGATATGGTTTATAATTTAAGATGTGATATATACAATACTTGACGAAATACTTAATTGAAATACTGATACTCATATGATAATGCTTCCAATTTGATTATTGTGGTATGTGATATATATATTTTACTGATGAATTACTTGACTGAAATACTGATACTCATATGATAATGTTTCCAATTCGATTATTGTGATATGTGATATACATATGTTACTGGCGAAATACTTAAACTGAATTACTGATACTCAGACGATAATATTCCCAAATTGATTACTGTGGTATGTGATGAGGCGAAAAATGATCCGTTTTTAGGGGGTCATTTAAGCCCGAATCCGACTTTATTTGATCAAATATTGCCCTAAATCGTTCCTTTTGTGATTTTAGGTGTTTGGAGAGTGAATTCTGGAAAAGAAGCCATTTTGGACGTTTTTGGAGCATAAAAGTGAAGAAAACGGCAAAGTACCAAATTTCCATGCTGAAGATACAAGGTGACGGCGTCAAGAGTAATATCTTGACGGCGTCAGACATGAAGATTAAAATACCGAAGGTGGTGACGGCGTCAAACGCCTTCATGACGGCGTCAAAGTGGCAAGAATAAAATACCGTGGTCGGTGACAGCGTCACATAGGCCGTCATAAGTAGATCAAGGCCGTCCGAGGAAGTATATGGCGGCGAGGTGACGGCGTCACATGTAACTCTTGACGCCGTCAGCCTACTTTTCCTATATATAGTTTTCTAGTTTTTTCATTAAAAAGAGAGAAGTTTTGGTGAAACCCTAAAGACGAATTTGGTGCCTCTTTTACAGGTTTTTCAAGGGTTCCAAACCCTTGATACCTTGCATTGTAATTGAGATAAGTGTTCTTCTAATTCAATCAATATGTCTATGTGTTGGTTGTTTATCTCTTGTTCTTGTCTCAATTCAATTATGCTAGGCTAGATCTCTCTTGTGTTTGCTTAGATCTAATGAAACCTAGATGTTGATTACTTGTCTATTCTTGTTTTGGATGAATGATATTATATGTTAGGCTTAAGAAAACTGGAAGATCTCCAAATGGTAACATGCTTGAACGTCTTAAGAAACATGAACCGAGGCGTACTAGGTCTTTATTGGTTGTATTTAATGCATGAGCCACTGTTTACAATCCCTATAGTTGTGCTGGGTCATGGTGTAGGAGGAGATAAGAGCTCATAGAGTTGGGGAGTTATGTATGCCACCCCACGAATGGTATTAAGGAATACAATCCGTCATCCATACAAGTATAACAAGTAATTAACGTGTAAAAGATATCTAGGGAGTAGTGAAGTCTAAGTAAACACAATTTCTCCAATTACTGCTCACAACCTTAGTATAATTAGTTTGTTTTCATTTTTATTATTTTATTTTGAATATATCTTAGCTTTGGGTTAGTTGAATAGCAACTAATTCCGCCCACTCCTTCAAAAACCGAGATTTTAATTGCTTTCCAAAAAATATAAAAATACAAAAATAATCATCCCTCACCTCTAGAACTATTAATTAGGTTTTCTAATCCTAGCGACACTATTCCTAAGCTGAACGATCAATCCCCCGGTACTTGTCACTATACTATACTACAACGATCAGGTACACTGCATGGTGGGGGTTGTAAGCTTCTCGAGATCCCTCGAGAGGTAAAGCAAGGTGCGATTCCCACGCATCAAGTTTTTGGTGCCGCAGCCTGGGGAATAGTTATTGTCTAGGTTAGGATTTCTTTTTATTAGGTCTACTTGCTAGATTCCTTTCTAGTAAGATTTTTATTTTTATTTTTAGGTCTTCTTTAGTCTATCTTATTTCTTTGTGCCTCTGTTAGTAAACTAACCTCATTGACTATTCCGTTGACCATTATGGAAAACGCGAATCCACCCCTTTCCCCTGAAGAAGTGGCTGTGTTACGTGAACAGATTGAGAGTGAGATTAGGGAGCTTAGAGAGCTTAATAGGTTGGTTAAGATTGAACTCGAACATACATTTAGCGACCTAGCAACCGCCTTGTATTCAGAAAAGGACCTAGGGCCTAATGACTTTGTAAGTGTTGTTGAGAGACTAGAAGAGGAAGAAATGGATCCGAGGCTTAATGATTACTTTAATCTATACCCCACTAAGGAGGAGATTGCATACTATAATAATCTTATTGATAACCCGCGATCTCCCTTCACCATAATTGAACCTAAGATCAAGAGAGGCGATCCTAAGAATGCTAAGATACCATGTATGATTGGATATAGGCACATTAGCAATGCTTACATTGACTTTAAATCTCCAATCAACATTATGTCCTCAACAGTTTATAATGATATAGTGAACACAAGACTTGAACCTAGAAGAGATCCCAAGTACCCCGGTGGAGTTTGTAACTTTGTCGGGAGAGTTAAAGGTTTACGTGTCTTTGTTGGTAATTTCACTTTTGTCACCGACTTTATGATTGTGGAGGATCTTGCTAATGTTATTGATTGTCGATTATCCAATGTTGTGTTTGGCAAACCATTTGTTGAGGAGTCTAAGTTAGAATATGATGAGGTAGAAGGCACAATCCGATTTGCAAGTAACACCGATAGTATCACTTATAGGATGCCCAATAGGATGAAAGAATTTCGCTTTATATCTCGTTTTGATAAGGACAACGTTGGTGCTTTTGAGGATATTGATGAGAAGGATAAGAAAAAGGGCATGGACTATGTATGGGAAAAAAGGAGTCTTTACTACAAAGATTGCTTGGCCCTTGGACCAAGGTATAAAGTCGATGAAGAATTTGCCCAAATGATTATGGGGGCGATTGAGAAAAAGGTGATTGGTTTCTACAAGGAATATCTACAATCGGAGAGTGGAACCAATGATGAGATCACGTAGTAACCCATGACTTTGAGTCTAGCTACAAGACTCGTAAATAAAGAAAAGCGCTTCTTGGGAGGCAACCCATGTTTTGTGTGATTTTATTTGTTTGATTGTTATTTGTTTCCGTATGCATGTTTTATTTTTATTGTTGGTTGATCATGTTTCTCAACTAAAATGTGGAAATACTTTATTATGTTGTTTGGCCTAGTCTTAACTCCAACCTAAAGCTATTTTTGCAAAAGGTAAGTGTAAGGGGAAACCCCAAATATGTTTTCAAGAAACAAACCGATCATGATTCTCCACAATATTTAATGAACATGTATATTCGTATTTGTTAGAGTCAAATGCTTGTATTGAGTCATAATGAAGTTTTGCAGGATTTTCCAGGAAGTAGGACAAAGTTTTTCCAGAAATTTTCCGGAAACTTAACATAAGAATTTCTGCAGGTCCATTCTGACGGCGTCAGAGTATTACTCTTGACGGCGTCAGGAGTTAAAAATCTGGAAATTTTACCGGTTTTGTTTTTCTAACGGAGTCTTATGGTTTTTGTGAATTATTAAGTTTTATAATCTCCAGGAAATCTGCAAACTTCATTCCACAAGTATTATATCTTACTTTGTTTTCTAGGATTTAGTAACTTATATAGGATGCCGCCGATTTTACGCGAGGTTGCCTTGTCTATTGTTGTCAGGATTTACAGGTTATTTATGACAAGAAGATGATTTATATTCTGGAAGGGAAGCTTTGATTGTTCGTTTTCTAGGAGGAAGATTTAACCTGGTCAACCTAAAATCCATACCGAGCGAATCAGGGGAGTATTTGATTTCATTCTCTTTACTTCTTAACTTTTACATTCTTTACTTGAACATTGGGGACAATGTTCATCTTAAGTGTAAGGGGAGGGTAAAAAGATGATACCTTACATATGCACTTTCGCTTGAGTTTGTTTTGTCTGATAGTAGATGTGTAATAAAACTACGAGAAATACTTGTTAGTGCAATTTTAGCGCCAAATTTAAAATTTTTTACAACATTTAGGAGTGAAACTTTAGCCATAGCAAGCGTCTCATGGATAGGAGATTGTATGACTAGCACATAACCGTATATTCAGAAAAATTTTCCACCCAAAAATGTGAGGTTCGCCTTTAGATTTGATAGGAAAAGCATTTACTATTAGTGCTTATGAGTGTACCGGTAGCATTTAGATTCTAGAACTTGCGTTAGTGATGCATCCCGAGACCGCTAGTGAGACTACATTCGTGTGGTAGGATTTACTACATGATAAGAGGCATTAGGATCACCCTTGTGTTAAACCAGTATTACAATTACTTGACCATTTAAGTCATATTACTTGGCTAGTTAAGTCAACTAATTTTTCCCACACCCTTAGCGTTGTACTCATTTTTAGTACACGAAACCCCTAGTACACCCCTCCGAGCCTATCTTTTCGTTTCTAACTTTAAGCATTTTACTTAAAGGAAGAATTTGTTGCACCCCACTTAAATGTACACCCAAATCGCCTTAGCCTTCCGTGTATGCGCTCATTTTTAGTGCATTATTGTTATTTGTTAAACCCTAAGTTAACCTTCTAATTGATTACATGGTTGCTAAGTCGAGTCATATCATTGTACATATTATTTTGGGACGATTGGGACTCATGGGTAAGTACTTATTTTATGGAGTAATGGGGAAGAACATAATATATTACCCCCATATGTACGTTAATCTTAAAAGTGCTCCAAGTGTTTTGATTTTCTTAATTCAAGTCATTAGATTAGTTAAATGTAAAGTATGTAAAGATTCAAGTGTAAGGGGAATTCTCATCCCCTATGATGTATTATTTCGGATGGTAGGGTAAGAGTGTATGCAAAAAAAAAAAAAAGAGAAAAAACATACGGACTACCATCCCGTTTTTATTCTATGTTCATTTTATGTTTTTGTTATTTTTCATTTATTAGCTTAAGTCGAGTCTAGTCTTGGCTTAGCAACGCCATCTTGTACATGTAATTAACCAAGATTGTTAACTCGCCACCAGTAAAACTTCCTTTATCCAACAAAACCGTGTAATTCATATCCCTATACCTAACGTTACAACCCTTTAAAAGACCTCTTTGATAGTTTATCCTAGGTGCTTACGCCATGTGGTGGAGGTTTGATCCTTTCCCAAGCCTATGGTAATCTATTTTGCTATGACAGGTAGTGAGAGATATCTTCCATTTCCATAATGTTATATTACTTTATTACACCCGAGAGATGTGAGTATCTAAACACTATTTGTGAGGTGCTTGTGTATGATCTCCGTGCTTGTCTATTGGTCTTTAGTGGAACGATTATTTGTTGTAATTACTTTTATATTAGTGTTAAATGACCCCTAACTTGTCTTTCGAGTAGAATAAAAGCACATTTGCTTGAGGACAAGCAAATCTCAAGTGTAAGGGTATATGATGAGGCAAAAAATGATCCGTTTTTAGGGGGTCATTTAAGCCCGAATCCGACTTTATTTGATCAAATATTGCCCTAAATCGTTCCTTTTGTGATTTTAGGTGTTTGGAGAGTGAATTCTGGAAAAGAAGCCATTTTGGACGTTTTTGGAGCATAAAAGTGAAGAAAACGGCAAAGTACCAAATTTCCATGCTGAAGATACAAGGTGACGACGTCAAGAGTAATATCTTGACGGCGTCAGACATGAAGATTAAAATACCGAAGGTGGTGACGGCGTCAAACGCCTTCATGACGGCGTCAAAGTGGCAAGAATAAAATACCGTGGTCGGTGACGGCGTCACATAGGCCGTCATAAGTAGATCAAGGCCGTCCGAGGAAGTATATGGCGGCGAGGTGACGGCGTCACATGTAACTCTTGACGCCGTCAGCCTACTTTTCCTATATATAGTTTTCTAGTTTTTTCATTAAAAAGAGAGAAGTTTTGGTGAAACCCTAAAGACGAATTTGGTGCCTCTTTTACAGGTTTTTCAAGGGTTCCAAACCCTTGATACCTTGCATTGTAATTGAGATAAGTGTTCTTCTAATTCAATCAATATGTCTATGTGTTGGTTGTTTATCTCTTGTTCTTGTCTCAATTCAATTATGCTAGGCTAGATCTCTCTTGTGTTTGCTTAGATCTAATGAAACCTAGATGTTGATTATGTGTTGATTACTTGTCTATTCTTGTTTTGGATGAATGATATTATATGTTAGGCTTAAGAAAACTGGCAGATCTCCAAATGGTAACATGCTTGAATGTCTTAAGAAACATGAACCGAGGCGTACTAGGTCTTTATTGGTTGTATTTAATGCATGAGCCACTGTTTACAATCCCTATAGTTGTGCTGGGTCATGGTGTAGGAGGAGATAAGAGCTCATAGAGTTGGGGAGTTATGTATGCCACCCCACGAATGGTATTAAGGAATACAATCCGTCATCCATACAAGTATAACAAGTAATTAACGTGTAAAAGATAACTAGGGAGTAGTGAAGTCTAAGTAAACACAATTTCTCCAATTACTGCTCACAACCTTAGTATAATTAGTTTGTTTTCATTTTTATTATTTTATTTTGAATATATCTTAGCTTTGGGTTAGTTGAATAGCAACTAATTCCGCCCACTCCTTCAAAAACCGAGATTTTAATTGCTTTCCAAAAAATATAAAAATACAAAAATAATCATCCCTCATCTCTAGAACTATTAATTAGGTTTTCTAATCCTAGCGACACTATTCCTAAGCTGAACGATCAATCCCCCGGTACTTGTCACTATACTATACTACAACGATCAGGTACACTGCATGGTGGGGGTTGTAAGCTTCTCGAGATCCCTCGAGAGGTAAAGCAAGGTGCGATTCCCACGCATCAAGTTTTTGGTGCCGCAGCCTGGGGAATAGTTATTGTCTAGGTTAGGATTTCTTTTTATTAGGTCTACTTGCTAGATTCCTTTCTAGTAAGATTTTTATTTTTATTTTTAGGTCTTCTTTAGTCTATCTTATTTCTTTGTGCCTCTGTTAGTAAACTAACCTCATTGACTATTCCGTTGACCATTATGGAAAACGCGAATCCACCCCTTTCCCCTGAAGAAGTGGCTGTGTTACGTGAACAGATTGAGAGTGAGATTAGGGAGCTTAGAGAGCTTAATAGGTTGGTTAAGATTGAACTCGAACATACATTTAGCGACCTAGCAACCGCCTTGTATTCAGAAAAGGACCTAGGGCCTAATGACTTTGTAAGTGTTGTTGAGAGACTAGAAGAGGAAGAAATGGATCCGAGGCTTAATGATTACTTTAATCTATACCCCACTAAGGAGGAGATTGCATACTATAATAATCTTATTGATAACCCGCGATCTCCCTTCACCATAATTGAACCTAAGATCAAGAGAGGCGATCCTAAGAATGCTAAGATACCATGTATGATTGGATATAGGCACATTAGCAATGCTTACATTGACTTTAAATCTCCAATCAACATTATGTCCTCAACAGTTTATAATGATATAGTGAACACAAGACTTGAACCTAGAAGAGATCCCAAGTACCCCGGTGGAGTTTGTAACTTTGTCGGGAGAGTTAAAGGTTTACGTGTCTTTGTTGGTAATTTCACTTTTGTCACCGACTTTATGATTGTGGAGGATCTTGCTAATGTTATTGATTGTCGATTATCCAATGTTGTGTTTGGCAAACCATTTGTTGAGGAGTCTAAGTTAGAATATGATGAGGTAGAAGGCACAATCCGATTTGCAAGTAACACCGATAGTATCACTTATAGGATGCCCAATAGGATGAAAGAATTTCGCTTTATATCTCGTTTTGATAAGGACAACGTTGGTGCTTTTGAGGATATTGATGAGAAGGATAAGAAAAAGGGCATGGACTATGTATGGGAAAAAAGGAGTCTTTACTACAAAGATTGCTTGGCCCTTGGACCAAGGTATAAAGTCGATGAAGAATTTGCCCAAATGATTATGGGGGCGATTGAGAAAAAGGTGATTGGTTTCTACAAGGAATATCTACAATCGGAGAGTGGAACCAATGATGAGATCACGTAGTAACCCATGACTTTGAGTCTAGCTACAAGACTCGTAAATAAAGAAAAGCGCTTCTTGGGAGGCAACCCATGTTTTGTGTGATTTTATTTGTTTGATTGTTATTTGTTTCCGTATGCATGTTTTATTTTTATTGTTGGTTGATCATGTTTCTCAACTAAAATGTGGAAATACTTTATTATGTTGTTTGGCCTAGTCTTAACTCCAACCTAAAGCTATTTTTGCAAAAGATAAGTGTAAGGGGAAACCCCAAATATGTTTTCAAGAAACAAACCGATCATGATTCTCCACAATATTTAATGAACATGTATATTCGTATTTGTTAGAGTCAAATGCTTGTATTGAGTCATAATGAAGTTTTGCAGGATTTTCCAGGAAGTAGGACAAAGTTTTTCCAGAAATTTTCCGGAAACTTAACATAAGAATTTCTGCAGGTCCATTCTGACGGCGTCAGAGTATTACTCTTGACGGCGTCAGGAGTTAAAAATCTGGAAATTTTACCGGTTTTGTTTTTCTAACGGAGTCTTATGGTTTTTGTGAATTATTAAGTTTTATAATCTCCAGGAAATCTGCAAACTTCATTCCACAAGTATTATATCTTACTTTGTTTTCTAGGATTTAGTAACTTATATAGGATGCCGCCGATTTTACGCGAGGTTGCCTTGTCTATTGTTGTCAGGATTTACAGGTTATTTATGACAAGAAGATGATTTATATTCTGGAAGGGAAGCTTTGATTGTTCGTTTTCTAGGAGGAAGATTTAACCTGGTCAACCTAAAATCCATACCGAGCGAATCAGGGGAGTATTTGATTTCATTCTCTTTACTTCTTAACTTTTACATTCTTTACTTGAACATTGGGGACAATGTTCATCTTAAGTGTAAGGGGAGGGTAAAAAGATGATACCTTACATATGCACTTTCGCTTGAGTTTGTTTTGTCTGATAGTAGATGTGTAATAAAACTACGAGAAATACTTGTTAGTGCAATTTTAGCGCCAAATTTAAAATTTTTTACAACATTTAGGAGTGAAACTTTAGCCATAGCAAGCGTCTCATGGATAGGAGATTGTATGACTAGCACATAACCGTATATTCAGAAAAATTTTCCACCCAAAAATGTGAGGTTCGCCTTTAGATTTGATAGGAAAAGCATTTACTATTAGTGCTTATGAGTGTACCGGTAGCATTTAGATTCTAGAACTTGCGTTAGTGATGCATCCCGAGACCGCTAGTGAGACTACATTCGTGTGGTAGGATTTACTACATGATAAGAGGCATTAGGATCACCCTTGTGTTAAACCAGTATTACAATTACTTGACCATTTAAGTCATATTACTTGGCTAGTTAAGTCAACTAATTTTTCCCACACCCTTAGCGTTGTACTCATTTTTAGTACACGAAACCCCTAGTACACCCCTCCGAGCCTATCTTTTCGTTTCTAACTTTAAGCATTTTACTTAAAGGAAGAATTTGTTGCACCCCACTTAAATGTACACCCAAATCGCCTTAGCCTTCCGTGTATGCGCTCATTTTTAGTGCATTATTGTTATTTGTTAAACCCTAAGTTAACCTTCTAATTGATTACATGGTTGCTAAGTCGAGTCATATCATTGTACATATTGTTTTGGGACGATTGGGACTCATGGGTAAGTACTTATTTTATGGAGTAATGGGGAAGAACATAATATATTACCCCCATATGTACGTTAATCTTAAAAGTGCTCCAAGTGTTTTGATTTTCTTAATTCAAGTCATTAGATTAGTTAAATGTAAAGTATGTAAAGATTCAAGTGTAAGGGGAATTCTCATCCCCTATGATGTATTATTTCGGATGGTAGGGTAAGAGTGTATGCAAAAAAAAAAAAAAGAGAAAAAACATACGGACTACCATCCCGTTTTTATTCTATGTTCATTTTATGTTTTTGTTATTTTTCATTTATTAGCTTAAGTCGAGTCTAGTCTTGGCTTAGCAACGCCATCTTGTACATGTAATTAACCAAGATTGTTAACTCGCCACCAGTAAAACTTCCTTTATCCAACAAAACCGTGTAATTCATATCCCTATACCTAACGTTACAACCCTTTAAAAGACCTCTTTGATAGTTTATCCTAGGTGCTTACGCCATGTGGTGGAGGTTTGATCCTTTCCCAAGCCTATGGTAATCTATTTTGCTATGACAGGTAGTGAGAGATATCTTCCATTTCCATAATGTTATATTACTTTATTACACCCGAGAGATGTGAGTATCTAAACACTATTTGTGAGGTGCTTGTGTATGATCTCCGTGCTTGTCTATTGGTCTTTAGTGGAACGATTATTTGTTGTAATTACTTTTATATTAGTGTTAAATGACCCCTAACTTGTCTTTCGAGTAGAATAAAAGCACATTTGCTTGAGGACAAGCAAATCTCAAGTGTAAGGGTATATGATGAGGCAAAAAATGATCCGTTTTTAGGGGGTCATTTAAGCCCGAATCCGACTTTATTTGATCAAATATTGCCCTAAATCGTTCCTTTTGTGATTTTAGGTGTTTGGAGAGTGAATTCTGGAAAAGAAGCCATTTTGGACGTTTTTGGAGCATAAAAGTGAAGAAAACGGCAAAGTACCAAATTTCCATGCTGAAGATACAAGGTGACGACGTCAAGAGTAATATCTTGACGGCGTCAGACATGAAGATTAAAATACCGAAGGTGGTGACGGCGTCAAACGCCTTCATGACGGCGTCAAAGTGGCAAGAATAAAATACCGTGGTCGGTGACGGCGTCACATAGGCCGTCATAAGTAGATCAAGGCCGTCCGAGGAAGTATATGGCGGCGAGGTGACGGCGTCACATGTAACTCTTGACGCCGTCAGCCTACTTTTCCTATATATAGTTTTCTAGTTTTTTCATTAAAAAGAGAGAAGTTTTGGTGAAACCCTAAAGACGAATTTGGTGCCTCTTTTACAGGTTTTTCAAGGGTTCCAAACCCTTGATACCTTGCATTGTAATTGAGATAAGTGTTCTTCTAATTCAATCAATATGTCTATGTGTTGGTTGTTTATCTCTTGTTCTTGTCTCAATTCAATTATGCTAGGCTAGATCTCTCTTGTGTTTGCTTAGATCTAATGAAACCTAGATGTTGATTATGTGTTGATTACTTGTCTATTCTTGTTTTGGATGAATGATATTATATGTTAGGCTTAAGAAAACTGGCAGATCTCCAAATGGTAACATGCTTGAATGTCTTAAGAAACATGAACCGAGGCGTACTAGGTCTTTATTGGTTGTATTTAATGCATGAGCCACTGTTTACAATCCCTATAGTTGTGCTGGGTCATGGTGTAGGAGGAGATAAGAGCTCATAGAGTTGGGGAGTTATGTATGCCACCCCACGAATGGTATTAAGGAATACAATCCGTCATCCATACAAGTATAACAAGTAATTAACGTGTAAAAGATAACTAGGGAGTAGTGAAGTCTAAGTAAACACAATTTCTCCAATTACTGCTCACAACCTTAGTATAATTAGTTTGTTTTCATTTTTATTATTTTATTTTGAATATATCTTAGCTTTGGATTAGTTGAATAGCAACTAATTCCGCCCACTCCTTCAAAAACCGAGATTTTAATTGCTTTCCAAAAAATATAAAAATACAAAAATAATCATCCCTCACCTCTAGAACTATTAATTAGGTTTTCTAATCCTAGCGACACTATTCCTAAGCTGAACGATCAATCCCCCGGTACTTGTCACTATACTGTACTACAACGATCAGGTACACTGACTGGTGGGGGTTGTAAGCTTCTCAAGATCCCTCGAGAGGTAAAGCAAGGTGCGATTCCCACGCATCAGTATGATACTTGATTATATGATGCTATCCTGAATGATCCCATTATTACCTTGATATTGCCTAAGTTACCTTATCGCCATAAAGTCCCTCAATCATGAGCCATTAATCACTGTTATGTGAGCGCGAATATAGTGAACAGCTTCGAAACCTGTTAAGGATTGACCTCCTGTCCCACTAATACTTGACGGAATGCCATTTGCACATGGTTAGTCGTATTGGTCGTGATACACTATATTTGAGTAAAAATAGGAATTGGCAAATCACCTATTACACGAGGGCGAAATTTATCATTGATTTGATAAAACACCCCTTTTGTTAACGTCTTGCGTGTCATGAGGTTTGGTGCAATATCTATAAGGAAATGTATGTTTTCAACATATATTTAGATACAGCTGTATAGGAATTTGACTATACTTGAATTGTATATGTTATTAAATTAGCATCATGAGTTTCCAGCTCATGTTAGGATTATTGATCCCTTATTTGAATTTGATTGAATATTTATATGATTTATCTGTGATTATAGACAATATTACTCAATACTTGTTCCATTACTATTTGTATTTATCATTTCCAAATATTCCTGAAATCTATCAAAATAAATGGTTTTCCATAAAACTCTATGAACTCACCAACCTTTGTGTTGACACTTTTAAGCATGTGTATCTTAGGTAATTTAACGGAGCAGGACAAGACACGGAGTGGGCATTTATTACTCTGATAAATTAAAATGGTGTAAAAATCAAATATGCCATTCTTTTAAGTCTTTATATCTTTTAATAAGATTTTAAATCAAATGGTTCATCTTTTATCAAAAATATTATTTGAATAACAAATAACTTTCAAAACGCTTCTTTTAAGCTGTTTTATGAGATTATAACTTCGATCCTCCCCGTAACACCCAAATTACTTTTCCGCTGCTACAAACTTAAATTTGGGGGTGTTACACAATCTTACTAACAACATTTCTATACTTTTTCTTCAACCGTCTCAACTTCTCAATTAACTGGTTCTTTTTAAATTCTTATTAGATTCTAATTGCAGTTTCCCTTTAATATCATCATAAAACGATGTTGTATCATGATGATGACTTGATGACGTCATCATTCCACGTACTGTTATGTAATCATAATAGCCTTCTAATAACTCAATCTCATCTTCAACTGTCCATGGCCTCTGAAACAACCGCCGTGAGTCAATGGTGACAGTTGTTGTTGTTACCAGTGCGGCGATGATTGGAGTTACGGCTGCGCCGATGGTGACTTCACCAGAATCGTCTTCTTCTTCTTCGTCGTTGGTTAGGTTAACATCTTTTTCTTCATCGTCGTTAAGATTGATGTCGTCATCTTCTTTGATTAGATCTGTGGCCGGAATATATGGATGCACTAGTTGAATGTATTTGTATTTGTGTACGTGATGAGTGTCTAAATACTCATCATTTTATACTAATCTGAACTGCCAAAACATACAAAAACACTCAAATATGTATCAAAATACTTAAAATATCTTATAGGTGTGTTTTATATGTTTCAAATGCAAAATATGCAAAAACAGATGAAAAACGTACAAAGTTTGCATAATTGGCAGTTTCAGTCCCTCAAGTTTCATAAATTGGCAAAACTAGTCCCTGGTTATTCTAAAAACATGAAAATGTCACCAAAGGTCCTTTTTAATCATAAAGTTACATATTTAGTCCTTTGGTGCAAAGTTTCATAAAATTACAAGTTTAGTCCCTGTACTTTGGAAATTGACAGAAAAGGTCCCTGGGATGTAAAAACTTTGAGAAATTCAATTTTGGTCCCTTTACTAATAATCTTTTGCAGGTTTGGTCCTTATGTGAAAAGTTTGGAGAAATTACAAATTGGTCCCTCAAGTTTGAAGGTTTGGCATAAATAGTCCCCGGGGTTTAAAAATGGAAAAATATCAAAAATACTCCTTGTACTATTCATATATGGCAAATTAGGTCTTTGTGATAATTTTGGAATAATGCCATACTAGCCCCTAAACTTTCACCAATTTACAAAAGTGGTCCTTGTAATTTCTAAACTAACCAAACGGATCACCCTTATTAATAAAAACCCAAAACCAAACTATTACCCAATCCACTAAACTAAACCCAAAGCCCACCCTTTTCGTAGCCCAATCCTTAGCCAGTCCACCCCCTCAGTCAACCCGGTCAACAAACCACAAAACCAAAAACCACCCCGTTTTCCCTCCCAAACCACCATCACCACTCAGACCAATACCACCCCCTCCACCTCACCGGTTTCTTGCTCCCCACTCTCACCACATCACCCTCCACCTCACCACAACCATCCAAACCCATTTAATGCCCTATAACTCCTCCACGTTATCTACAGGACCCTGGGGAGACTTTGGCGCCAAGAAAAGATTTGAATGGTGGGGATTGCTTGGACTTAATCAATGGCTAGGATGTGGTGGGAAATCACCCATTGGGTCCCACCAACTCAGAAGAGGGCTACAAATGGGAAAGAAAGCAGAGGATGAAATTTATTAGATTAGAGTAGTATAGTTTAGTGTCGAATAATTTAATTTAGCATTTTCATGTAATCTTAAAGCTTTTAAACACTCAATTAAGTTGTCTCAGTGTAATTTTAATCTTTGTCAATCATCAATTTCAATTTTCAGTTGCTATCTCAGTTTATGTTTTCTCATAAAATTCTCAAAAATCTCACAAAGTATTGTTTGTTGTTATTTGTTGTTGTAATAGATTCATAAGCTCATATAAAGCTCTGAAAAAGCTTTATTAAGTCTTAGAAACTCTTAAAAATCAGTTTAGATTAGAAAAGCAAAAATACAAGAAAAACAAGAAAAATAAATAGAAAATAAAAAAATAGAGTGAAGGAAGAATTGAAGCTGAGCAAGGTGTGAATTTGGATTGATCTGGTATTAGAATCCTTATGGAAGGTTGTTAGGGTGTTCACAGTTCTTGGTTCATTGTGTCTCAGTCCAATTCCCATTGTAAGCTTATTATTCAATTTTCACTTTCTATTATAGATTAGCCTATAATCTGTTATTTTGGTGTTTTTATATCACTTTAGTGTTGGTAGTTGATAACATAATTTAAAATGTCATGTATGCTAATCATTTTCTGTAGTTGTTCAATATTTCATTTTCACAGTCCATTAGGTTTCTTTGCCATTAATTAGTTTTATGTTGTTATTATTGTTAATTTCTACTCATTAGATCTCATTATAAGATAATTTAGAGTTCTGGATTAGAATTGAAGTTTAAAATAATAAGTTGCTTTGAAATTCGTTAAAACTCTTTCTTAAAGGAGTGTTTGGTTCTGTATGCAAATCTGTATACAGACCTGTTTCACTTGTTGTTCATTGTTGTTACATGATACTTTAGGTCCTAATAGTTTATACTAGTCATAAAATCAAGCACTCACAAGCAAAAAGTCAAAGAACCTATTTAATCCACCCTCACAGTTAACTGTGAGGGAATTGGTTTCCATAAGTCCTCATATTAGCTTGTAAGTTGAACTTATAGCTTAAATTAGTTTCATAATAGCTTAATACATCTTATTTGGTTAGTAAGGATCACTAGAATTTCACATAAGTCAAACTAGTAAGTTCTATCAAAAGTCAAAACTTGCACTTCACAGATTTTCTCAAATCTTAAGGGATTTTTATAGATTTATGTGGTGAGATTCAGGCTATGATCTTTTGAGGTTTAGTAACCTCCCACCTTGTCTTTAAGTTCATACACTCCCTGTATTTTTGTGATTTTCTATCTGGGCCCCACACAACCCTCAAGTGAGCTGCAGGGCAACAAGCTCCCCTGTGCAGCAGTTCTCAGTCACACACCACCACTTTGGTGGTGTTTTGTGATCAACTCAGTGGGCCCCAGTAGCTCTAGTTAGGTTCCCTCAACCCCCCTCCTAGTAGAGAACTTAGTTTGACCTTTTGTTTGACCTCTAACCCAGTGGACCCCACCTAGATTAGCCATTGAACCTTGTCCCCAGTCTGTGTAGATTTTAGGTTTTTGGATTAGCTTATTTAGCTTATTGGCTTATCTACTGAGCTTATTTAGCTAAATTAAGCTTTGACAAGTTCAAACAACCTATTAGAACCAGATTCATCCAAGGTGGGTCCCACATAAGCTCATTTGAGCTTATTTGCTCATTAAGTCAACTAAAGTCAACTGTCTAGGATTATAGCTTATTACTAGCTTATTATTAAGTTCTAAAATATTTGTTTTTATTAAAGTTAGTTGTTTTTATGTATAACATAGTTTTGTAAAAGAAAAATCCAAGAAAAACAATATAAAAATAAGTGATAGTTTCTATTTAATACAATTTAATTTTAATTTTCATTTTTATATTTTTATTAAGTAATCTGTGTTTTTATATTTTTATTAATTTCCTTATAGGTTAAAGTAATTTAAATAATTTTATTAGATTTTTATATTGTCATTTGGTATTAATTAGAATTAATAATAGTTTTATTAGTAATTAATCAATAAATAAATTTTAAATAGCATAATTAATTTTTATATAGTAACACCTAGTTTTTATATTTTTTATAGCTTTTATAAGTCATAATATAATTTTAGTAATTTTTCTAGAATTTATACTGTTCATTTAATAGTTTTTATAATTTAAATAGTTTAATTAGATATTAAATAATAAATAGAATAATAATTAGTAAACTAGTTTATAAATATATAAAATAAAGTTTTTATAATTTTTTAGGATTCCTATGATGGTTAATTAGTTTTATAAATATTTTCATAATTTTCTAAGTTAGTTTAATATTATTTGTAATTTGAAATAGTTTAATTAGTATAAATTATATAAATAGTTTTTAATTAATAGAAAATTCATAAAAAGACAAAAAGATTTATTTTTATTTTTTATACTTTCTTCAAGTTCATTTTAAGTTTTAGAATTTATTTTTATAAATTTTTAGTTTAATTTGTAGTGTTTAATATTTTTAGTTTTTATTTAAATTAATTTTAAATAACTAGTTAAATAAGTTTTTAAATAATTAATAATAAATAATATAATAATCTAAAAAATAGTTTTATTTTTAGTTTAATTTTATTTTAAGTTTAAGTTTATAAGATTTTCAATTTTAACCCTTGTAGTTTATTTTTCTTATAACTCACCTTTTTCTCAGTACGCAGTCGCGTCTGATTTTAAATTGGTGTACGTTTATACGTTTTAGATATCTAGGTTTTACGTAATCGTTTTAATAGTTAATTTAAGTTATAAAACCCTAGTTAATCACACACACACACTTTTATACCATTCCCTGTTCAAATTCACTAATCACAGATTCGTTTATAATAAAACATCGCACACCTCGTTGGGACATTACGACCCGGGAAAACACTGTATTCCTCGGAAGCATTTGCCTTAGACGTTTGACTTGGTTGACCATCACCTGGTAAACTTAGTTGACTGTTTGAGGCGAATCAAAATTTGGCGCCGCTGCCGGGGAGGTTGTGCGCTTATTCTAAACGATTTTGCGTATTAGTAAACCTGAATACACATCCATTGTATATTTACCATCTTTTATCCATATTTTTATAAAACAAAACACAAAAATATTCACCTTTACACCCTTACCTATTTGATTCTTCATTTCTCATCCCCAAAACCCTTTGATTCTACTTTCTTCCACTTGTCCCATAATTAATTCTAATGGCATCTCTCGATGACGATTTCTTTAAACAATGGGCCTATAAAAGCAAAGTTGAAAAACTTATGGCCTTGTCAAAAATGTCGAGATGTTATGTTGATTATGATGGACCTTCGATTCCTATTCCCTCTCCGGTGAGGGAAAGAGATCATGAAACCGAGGTGACAAAGGACCTTGTACTTTCCTCTGACGATGGAGGTGCTAAATACGTCCAAACCACGGTTGTCCAAAAACCTGAGCTCACAAATGCTCCTAAACCTTCAAGAATCAATCCTGATCTTTCACGGTTTACGGTTAAAAGTTTTTCAAGCAAATGTACAGAGCTTAGGGCAATTACTGAAAAGAACGATTTACCTAACCTTCACAATTATCAAAAACAAAAACCCGAGACCATAACGGAAGTGGTGGAAATTCCTAGCTCTCAGAGCACACCACTTGTCCCACCTCCAGATTTTGTTCCTTGTGACGGTTGTGGTGAGCCTCTTTTCGGTTTTCCATGTCGTTGGTGTACATGTGTACAATGTGGTAATGATATCCAAAACGGGAGTTGTTTGTTTTGTGGATCGAGTAATTCATTTGCTTATGATCCTAATCAAAACTCATTCAACGACTCCTCAAATTTTTCAAACTACCCATCACATTCATACGAGCAAGAATCATATTATCCAAATATCAATGATGCTTCGTATCAAAATACACCAAACCAGACTCAACAGTTTTACTGTTGTGAGTACTGTGGAGGTCCACACTTTAGCTCTGATTGTCAAACAAGGAATCCATTTCCTTGTAACAATTACGACTATTCGTTTCAAGACCCACCTCCACAGTACCAAATGAACCAAGCAACTCCTCAAAACCAGCAAGATCCTTATTTGGAGGTTCTTGAAAAACTTAAAAACATTAGGGAGGAGTTAGCTAATATGTCGCTTCGCCATGATCCAAGTTCTTCTTGTGTATATTGTGGGGGTCCTCATAATGATGATCAATGTCAACCTTCCGGTTTTGACACATCCACACCTCCACAATTTCCACTCATTCAAAATTCTCGTGATAAATCTATCACAGAATTACTTGCTGAAGAACGAGATTCTGGGAAAAGCATGGAAGATTTAATTGCTGAGCAAAGAGTAGCCAAAATACGTGCAAATATTCGCTATGCTGCTTTTTCTGAGTACGATGATGACAGTGATGATGATGATAACATTGTTATCATCCAAAAAGATTCATCATGTTCATCAGTTGAGACTCCTTCCATGCATATACAGGGAGAAAAGAATATAAATGAATCACCAGCAGTAGAAATAATGGAACTTGTAGACTCCATTACTGCTAGTCCTTCTCATCTCCCTGAGTATGATGTTATCACACCCGAGGTTCCCACTCACTCTCTGAACATGGGGAACGAGCATCTTGACACTGTTCCTGCAAAGGAATCGGACGAATTCATAAAGTCTAGTGTTGAGAACCTTGTCTCAATCCCAAGAGAGTCACAGGGAATTCTTGATCCTATGTGTGATATCTATACCCACCCTGATAATCCAAATGATCAAATTGAGAATGTCTCTAATTCCAGTAATGATTGTATATCTTATGGAGACATTGAGTTTGTTGAGGCATCACTGCCTCATTCTGATGTTGATTCTCTTCATGAGGATTTTACAAAGGAACTCACTCACATCATTCCACTTCTATCTGGAAGTAATGATGATATTCTTGATTTTGAAGCCGATATGGGAGAAACTAAAAATCTTTTAAACTCTAATCCCAACATCGAGCTTAGTACTTCACATACTGATGAAAATTCTTTATCTTCTGGAGACATCAGTTATGTGGACGAATTTCCTTCTGAGCTTGTCAACTCAGAAGAAGAGAATGATGAAGTTATTGACACTGAAATTAAAAATGAAGCACTACGTGCAACATTATTAAAAGTCAGTCTTCTCATTTCTAAGATCGAGGCTTTTAATGCAAAGCCTATTTCATCTCCTATCCCCGTCAAGGATAGTGAGATTTTGATCAATGATTCTATTCCGGAATTGCAAACATTCCATTTTGATCAAACGGAAGAAAAGATAAGTGGTATCACCACTTCTCATTCTTATAATTCTCTTCCCGTTTATGAATCATTTACTTTTGAGGAGTTCCCCAATGAACTCACTCAACTCAATCCCGAATATGAATCATTCACCTTTGATGAGTTCTCCTGTGAACTCACTCATATCATATCTCCACCGGAGTATGATAGTTTCTATTTTGATCTAGACATACCCATAATATGTCTTGATCAAACGAGCTTAATAGAGGAGATTCATGAAACAAGGAATTCTCCTATTGAGGAAGAAGAGTTAATCATGATTTTCATCATGACTTTCTTTCTTTTCTTCATATATTCTGTTCCCTATCCTGTTCTTCACTCTTTCGGGAGTGAGGATATTATCTTTGACCCCGGCATTTTCATTTATAAATTATGAGCCGTGTGTCATTATATCTTATCGGTGTGGAACTTTCACGTGCTTCAAATGTTTATTCAAACATCTTGAATGAAAGTCCGATTGAGATTGTCTCTTCCACTTGCTTCCCCATGGACAAATAAATTCGGGGTCGAGTCAAGTTAGTGAGTCGGTAATCAAAAACATTAGCATGTACATAGGTTTTCACCCATGTTTCACCCTAAGTGTGGGGGAGATATCCCACATGTTGTATATATATATATATATATCCTCTAAAAAAAAAAAAAAAAAAAAAAAAAAAAAAAAAAAAAAAAATGTACATATAGTGATAGCTTCTATTTAAGAAGTTTTATCTAAAAAAATAATTGTATGTATATACATCTTAAATAAAGGCTATAGAATATTTTCTTTTTACGTTCTAAGTGTCGGTTTAACACCCGGTATTTTGAATATTGAGGACAATATTCAGTTCTAAGTGTGGGGGGAGATTCGTCTAACGAATTTAAACACATGTTCCATCAAGAACCCCCATTTTAGCCAAAATTTTAAAAATTTTCTCGCTTAGAACGCAATAAATGGTATCAATCCTCCATGTCTAACCCACAACAGGATTGGCTAATCCAGGAGCAAACGGTTCTTGGTAAAGATAACTCAAATCCGTTTATGGCTTGCAATTTGCCAAAAATTGTATGGTTCCTCAACTCCCCATTATCCTCAAAAGCTAATGAGTTGGCTAGCCCGCAAGATTATGGCTTGTGGTAAAGGCTGTGGAAAATCCATAATTGGTAATCAGCTCACCAAGATGTTGACTATTCCATCAAGAGTTGGCTAGTCCAGAAGCAAACGGCTTTTGGTAAAGACTAATCAAATCCGTTGACAGCTGGTGATTTGCTCAAAATCACACGGTCATCAGGTGTGCCATAGTTTTTACACCTGGCTACTCCAGAAGTGATGGCTTTTGGTAAAGAGTTTTTCAAATCCATTAAGTTTTTCTCAATAGATTGCTAGGGACTAGCAATAGTTTAGTGTGGGGGATTGATGAGTGTCTAAATACACATCATTTTATACTAATCTGAACTGCCAAAACATACAAAAACACTCAAATATGTATCAAAATACTTAAAATATCTTATAGGTGTGTTTTATATGTTTCAAATGCAAAATATGCAAAAACAGATGAAAAACGTACAAAGTTTGCATAATTGGCAGTTTCAGTCCCTCAAGTTTCATAAATTGGCAAAACTAGTCCCTGGTTATTCTAAAAACATGAAAATGTCACCAAAGGTCCTTTTTAATCATAAAGTTACATATTTAGTCCTTTGGTGCAAAGTTTCATAAAATTACAAGTTTAGTCCCTGTACTTTGGAAATTGACAGAAAAGGTCCCTGGGATGTAAAAACTTTGAGAAATTCAATTTTGGTCCCTTTACTAATAATCTTTTGCAGGTTTGGTCCTTATGTGAAAAGTTTGGAGAAATTACAAATTGGTCCCTCAAGTTTGAAGGTTTGGCATAAATAGTCCCCGGGGTTTAAAAATGGAAAAATATCAAAAATACTCCT
The DNA here is from genome assembly GCA_030686995.1 of Artemisia argyi. Taxonomy (NCBI): domain Eukaryota; kingdom Viridiplantae; phylum Streptophyta; class Magnoliopsida; order Asterales; family Asteraceae; genus Artemisia; species Artemisia argyi. The sequence continues at coordinate 119,415,058 of CM060689.1, read as the reverse complement.
TGTACTATTCATATATGGCAAATTAGGTCTTTGTGATAATTTTGGAATAATGCCATACTAGCCCCTAAACTTTCACCAATTTACAAAAGTGGTCCTTGTAATTTCTAAACTAACCAAACGGATCACCCTTATTAATAAAAACCCAAAACCAAACTATTACCCAATCCACTAAACTAAACCCAAAGCCCACCCTTTTCGTAGCCCAATCCTTAGCCAGTCCACCCCCTCAGTCAACCCGGTCAACAAACCACAAAACCAAAAACCACCCCGTTTTCCCTCCCAAACCACCATCACCACTCAGACCAATACCACCCCCTCCACCTCACCGGTTTCTTGCTCCCCACTCTCACCACATCACCCTCCACCTCACCACAACCATCCAAACCCATTTAATGCCCTATAACTCCTCCACGTTATCTACAGGACCCTGGGGAGACTTTGGCGCCAAGAAAAGATTTGAATGGTGGGGATTGCTTGGACTTAATCAATGGCTAGGATGTGGTGGGAAATCACCCATTGGGTCCCACCAACTCAGAAGAGGGCTACAAATGGGAAAGAAAGCAGAGGATGAAATTTATTAGATTAGAGTAGTATAGTTTAGTGTCGAATAATTTAATTTAGCATTTTCATGTAATCTTAAAGCTTTTAAACACTCAATTAAGTTGTCTCAGTGTAATTTTAATCTTTGTCAATCATCAATTTCAATTTTCAGTTGCTATCTCAGTTTATGTTTTCTCATAAAATTCTCAAAAATCTCACAAAGTATTGTTTGTTGTTATTTGTTGTTGTAATAGATTCATAAGCTCATATAAAGCTCTGAAAAAGCTTTATTAAGTCTTAGAAACTCTTAAAAATCAGTTTAGATTAGAAAAGCAAAAATACAAGAAAAACAAGAAAAATAAATAGAAAATAAAAAAATAGAGTGAAGGAAGAATTGAAGCTGAGCAAGGTGTGAATTTGGATTGATCTGGTATTAGAATCCTTATGGAAGGTTGTTAGGGTGTTCACAGTTCTTGGTTCATTGTGTCTCAGTCCAATTCCCATTGTAAGCTTATTATTCAATTTTCACTTTCTATTATAGATTAGCCTATAATCTGTTATTTTGGTGTTTTTATATCACTTTAGTGTTGGTAGTTGATAACATAATTTAAAATGTCATGTATGCTAATCATTTTCTGTAGTTGTTCAATATTTCATTTTCACAGTCCATTAGGTTTCTTTGCCATTAATTAGTTTTATGTTGTTATTATTGTTAATTTCTACTCATTAGATCTCATTATAAGATAATTTAGAGTTCTGGATTAGAATTGAAGTTTAAAATAATAAGTTGCTTTGAAATTCGTTAAAACTCTTTCTTAAAGGAGTGTTTGGTTCTGTATGCAAATCTGTATACAGACCTGTTTCACTTGTTGTTCATTGTTGTTACATGATACTTTAGGTCCTAATAGTTTATACTAGTCATAAAATCAAGCACTCACAAGCAAAAAGTCAAAGAACCTATTTAATCCACCCTCACAGTTAACTGTGAGGGAATTGGTTTCCATAAGTCCTCATATTAGCTTGTAAGTTGAACTTATAGCTTAAATTAGTTTCATAATAGCTTAATACATCTTATTTGGTTAGTAAGGATCACTAGAATTTCACATAAGTCAAACTAGTAAGTTCTATCAAAAGTCAAAACTTGCACTTCACAGATTTTCTCAAATCTTAAGGGATTTTTATAGATTTATGTGGTGAGATTCAGGCTATGATCTTTTGAGGTTTAGTAACCTCCCACCTTGTCTTTAAGTTCATACACTCCCTGTATTTTTGTGATTTTCTATCTGGGCCCCACACAACCCTCAAGTGAGCTGCAGGGCAACAAGCTCCCCTGTGCAGCAGTTCTCAGTCACACACCACCACTTTGGTGGTGTTTTGTGATCAACTCAGTGGGCCCCAGTAGCTCTAGTTAGGTTCCCTCAACCCCCCTCCTAGTAGAGAACTTAGTTTGACCTTTTGTTTGACCTCTAACCCAGTGGACCCCACCTAGATTAGCCATTGAACCTTGTCCCCAGTCTGTGTAGATTTTAGGTTTTTGGATTAGCTTATTTAGCTTATTGGCTTATCTACTGAGCTTATTTAGCTAAATTAAGCTTTGACAAGTTCAAACAACCTATTAGAACCAGATTCATCCAAGGTGGGTCCCACATAAGCTCATTTGAGCTTATTTGCTCATTAAGTCAACTAAAGTCAACTGTCTAGGATTATAGCTTATTACTAGCTTATTATTAAGTTCTAAAATATTTGTTTTTATTAAAGTTAGTTGTTTTTATGTATAACATAGTTTTGTAAAAGAAAAATCCAAGAAAAACAATATAAAAATAAGTGATAGTTTCTATTTAATACAATTTAATTTTAATTTTCATTTTTATATTTTTATTAAGTAATCTGTGTTTTTATATTTTTATTAATTTCCTTATAGGTTAAAGTAATTTAAATAATTTTATTAGATTTTTATATTGTCATTTGGTATTAATTAGAATTAATAATAGTTTTATTAGTAATTAATCAATAAATAAATTTTAAATAGCATAATTAATTTTTATATAGTAACACCTAGTTTTTATATTTTTTATAGCTTTTATAAGTCATAATATAATTTTAGTAATTTTTCTAGAATTTATACTGTTCATTTAATAGTTTTTATAATTTAAATAGTTTAATTAGATATTAAATAATAAATAGAATAATAATTAGTAAACTAGTTTATAAATATATAAAATAAAGTTTTTATAATTTTTTAGGATTCCTATGATGGTTAATTAGTTTTATAAATATTTTCATAATTTTCTAAGTTAGTTTAATATTATTTGTAATTTGAAATAGTTTAATTAGTATAAATTATATAAATAGTTTTTAATTAATAGAAAATTCATAAAAAGACAAAAAGATTTATTTTTATTTTTTATACTTTCTTCAAGTTCATTTTAAGTTTTAGAATTTATTTTTATAAATTTTTAGTTTAATTTGTAGTGTTTAATATTTTTAGTTTTTATTTAAATTAATTTTAAATAACTAGTTAAATAAGTTTTTAAATAATTAATAATAAATAATATAATAATCTAAAAAATAGTTTTATTTTTAGTTTAATTTTATTTTAAGTTTAAGTTTATAAGATTTTCAATTTTAACCCTTGTAGTTTATTTTTCTTATAACTCACCTTTTTCTCAGTACGCAGTCGCGTCTGATTTTAAATTGGTGTACGTTTATACGTTTTAGATATCTAGGTTTTACGTAATCGTTTTAATAGTTAATTTAAGTTATAAAACCCTAGTTAATCACACACACACACTTTTATACCATTCCCTGTTCAAATTCACTAATCACAGATTCGTTTATAATAAAACATCGCACACCTCGTTGGGACATTACGACCCGGGAAAACACTGTATTCCTCGGAAGCATTTGTTTTAGACGTTTGACTTGGTTGACCATCACCTGGTAAACTTAGTTGACTGTTTGAGGCGAATCAGTACGTGTTTTTAGTGTCCGTTTTTTATAAAAGAGAAATTCACGGGGAATAGATTTATGGGAAGTGAGAAAGAAGATATATGGGAAAATGAAGATAACTGATTACTCATGTAGGCCTTTGCAGGTAAATGGTGTTGTTTTGTCAGCGCTTATAATGCGTCATTTTTACCTTAAGTGCCACCTTTTGCCTCATAATTTAATTCGACTCGTTTATTTATTCTTTGGCTCAGATATATAGTATTGGATACAAAATACAGTTGAATTATATTCCGCACAGTTTTTGCCACACCAAAATTACGACTCAATGGGTGAGCGAATCATCATGGCCAAGAAACTATATCCAAATCAGAGATGTTCTTTTCATAAAAGGATAGTTAAAGAAATCATATGTGTGAAAACGTAGAGGGGGGGGGGGGGGTGAATACGTTACCGTTTAAAAACTTTATTACTTGTTGTATCAAATATCCATTCTTAGCTTGTTCTAATATGAAATATGTTAAGTGTAGTTTATGACTAGCATAAACTAAAGACAAGTTATCACACAAGCATAAACAACAAGTCACAACACAAATAATCACATAATGCAAACAATATAGAAAAGCAATAAGTAAAAGGAAAGTGCAAACCGAACACGAGGATTTATAGTGGTTTGGTCACGGATCTCCTCTCCGCCCTACTCCACTCCTCGAGTACCCAACTCGAGAGTTACTTCACTAGATCAACAACCTCCCTTCTCGGCGGAGAAAACCTTACACGTCGCTTACAAGATTACCGACACTAAGCTAGATGTCGAGTTCTTTTACAAGGGTACAACCACTCCCATCGTCGCCTATACAATATTTCCGACACTAAGCTAGATGTCGAGTTCTTTACCAACGGTACAACCACTCCCGCTATGTTTTGTGGCTCAACATAAAAACCTTGTATTTTATGGCACAAACACATAAACCATCTAATCTATATTGTGATGATACAATGATGATCCAAGACATAAAAGTCTAATGGATATGAATGACTAATCTACATGAACTTCTTGAATAAGAAGTCTTCAATCATTGAGGATGTCAAGTAACCTTGAATCTTCATATGTTGGAATGCTTGAATGAATAGTGACTTCAAGATCTTGTAACCTTCTTGGTGGATCATGAAGTATGATATGCTTACAACAAAGATGAATGTTAGAAGCATTATGATCATTATAGAAAGGATGATCTACATGGTTTCCTACTTATCTATGTATGTGTGTTTTTTCATCTTTTCATCAACATCCTAAGTAAAACATGAACTTCTATTTATAGGCAAAACAAGTAAAGAAGTTTTCCAAAACCATGTTCTATAAACCATGTTCCAAAACCATGGGTTACTATTAGAGTCAACATTGACAAGACATATGCATATACTTGAAACTAAATGTTGACAAGACAAGACATATATGTTTCCTAGTCAACTTACAAGGACTATGACACATCTTACAAGCTCTTTGACCAAGTCATTTTCCAAAGATGTTTCCAAGTCAACTACAATCTATGACACATCTTAAATGATCTTTGACAAAGATAATTTCCAAATATAGTTTTCCATTTTATGAAAAATACATTTAGACAAATGTATATATTAACTTAAAAAGGTAAATTACTTGTATAAAAAAAATATATTAGATAGCTATATAATATTTAGTAAGTTACTAAAAATGTTTTATGTACTTATGTTGATACAAGACACATTTTTATATATTGTAAACTTACTAATATTATCTAGACACCTAATGTGACACTTATTCTATTTAACACCTAAAATGTACTTTGACACCTAAAATACTTAAAGACTCCTAAAGTATTTTAGTCATTCTAAGGGGTTTGATCATAATACCACATAACAAACATGTACGAACATGTGTTGTAGCATACGATGACTCGAGACGTTGAGAGATGTTGAGACAAAATATGATTACGAGTAACTTGTACATTTTACGTTATGTATCAAGTTATAAGTTTGTCATCAATCAAAATAAACGAGATTGTATAGATTAAATATCGTAATATTTGCACTAACAATCTCCCCCTTTTGATGATGACAAAATATGTAAACGTGATAGAACGTAAAATGTAAAAAGTTACTTGTGTCCGCATTACTTACTTGTATCCGTAACACACCTTCTACATTTCCTTCTCCGTTTACACTCTTCTCCCCTTTTTGTCGAAACAAAAAGGGGTGTGTCCTTGGAGTTAACTTAATTTCTCCCCGAAATGGCGAGCTTGCATCATCCCTAGTGAAGTTAATTCTTCAACTCCAATTTCCTAAGGTTGTTGCGTCCCTTAGGTTGTTAGCGGATCCATGGATCAAATTAAGTTCCTTGACCTACATCAAGGTTAGTGTTGTGCAACATAAAAATTATACGAAAAATGCATGATGAATAAAATGCATGTTGGACTATATTGACTTATCTCCTTCTTTTTGTCGAAACACAAAAGTGTGTCGAAGAATGAGAATAAAGAAAAACGCGTGCATGCTTCCCCTAGATTGTAGCTCCCCCTTGATCAATACTCCCCATTGCTAGGGTCCCAACGTATATGACACAAGAAATAAGAAAGCTACAAAGACAAAGGTTAGTGCATGATTAGCTCCCCCTTGATCAATACTCCCCATTGCTAGGGTACCAACGTATATGATGCAAGGATGGAGAATCCTACAAAATAAAGGTTAGTATAAGACAATAATATTCCTATGCTTGACGGAAGCTCCCCTTTATTTAGGGCGTCAATATGAACCTACAAAACAAAAGTTAGTATAGTGGAAGTTTTGTCTTTAGACAAGCATGTCCTCTACAACAACGTGTATAGAAGATGCAATATGAGTGCTTGATGGATATTCCTCCTACATCAAGAAGCACCTATAATGAAAAAAGGAAAATATTCTATGCTGATGAGGCAAGAAATGATCCGTTTTTAGGGGGTCATTTAAGCCCGAATTCGAATTTATTTGATCAAATATTGCCCTAAATCGTTCCTTTTGTGATTTTAGGTACTTTGGGAGAGAAATCTGGAAAAGGAAGCAATTCAGACGTTTTTGGAGCATAAAAGTGAAGAAAACGCCAAAGTCTTAATTTTCCATGCTGGGAACAGTAGGTGACGGCGTCAAGAGCAATTCTCTGACGGCGTCAAGAGCAGAAGTCCATGACGACCCAGTACAGATTTGACGGCGTCACGAAGGAAGGGCGTCAAGAGTAAAAAGTCATGACGGCCTGGAAATGTTTAAGTCTTGACGGCGTCAAATGTAGATCAAGGCAGTCCGAGAATAGTTTTGGCGGCGAGGTGACGGCGTCACAATGTTTGTCTTGACACCGTCAGACCTATTTTTCTATATATAGTTTTCTAATTTTCACACATTAAGAGAGAAGTTTTGGAGAAACCCTAAGTACGATTTTGGTGCAACTTTTACAGGTTTTTCAAGGGTTCCAAACCCAAATACCTTTCATTGTAATTGAGATAAGTGTTCTTTTAATTCAATCAATATGTCTATGTGTTGGTTGTCTATATCTTGTTCTTGTCTCAATTCCATTATGCTAGGCTAGATCTATCTTGTGTTTGCTTAGATCTAATGAAACCTAGATGTTAATTATGTGTTGATTACTTGTTTATTCTTGTCTTGGATGAATGATTTATATGTTAGACTTAAGAAAACTGGCAGATCTCCAATTGGTAACATGCTTGAACGTCTTAAGAAACATGAACCGAGGCGCACTAGGTCTTTATTGGTTTTATTTAATGCATGAGCCACTGTTTACAATCCCTATAGTTGTGCTGGGCATGGTGTAGGAGGAGATAAGAACTCATAGAATTGGGGAGTTATGTGTGCCACCCCATGAATGATATTAAGGAATACGATCCGTCATCCATGCAATTATAACAAGTAATTAACGTGTAAAAGATGTCTAGGGAGTAGTGAAATCTAAGTAAACACATTTTCTCCACTTACTGCTCACAACCTTAGTATAATTAGTTTATTTTCTTTTCTAGTATTTTATTTTGATTGCATCTTAGTATTGGGTTAGTTGACTAGCAACTAATTCCGCCCAAATCCTTCAAACCCCGAGATTTTAATTGCTTTCATAAAAATATAAAAATACAAAAATAATCATCCCTCACCTTTAGCACTAGTAATTAGGTTTTCTAATCCTAGCGACACTATTCTTAAGCTGAACGATCAATCCCCCGGTACTTGTCACTATACTATACTACAACGATCAGGTATACTGCCTGGTGGGGGTTGTAAGCTTCTCGAGATCCCTCGAGAGGTAAAGCCTGTTGCGATTCCCACGCATCAAGTTTTTGGCGCCGCAGCCCGGGGAATAGTTATTGTCTAGGTTAGAATTTCTTTTTATTAGGTCTACTTGCTAGATTCCTTTCTAGTAAGATTTTATTTTTATTTTTAGGTTTCTTTAGTCTATCTTATTTCTTTGTGCCTTTGTTCGTAACCATCCGACATCATGGACAACGGGAACATCTTTGAACCCGTCATCCCACCACAACAAAACCCACCATTAGAACCCCTTAGGCCCCGAACCTTAGGAGAGTACTCCCGACCTAGCCACCAAGGCTACCGAAACACCATTGAGCTCACCGGAGCCAATGTGACCCCCTTGCGATCCGACACCATCCGGTTGGTGCAAAGGGGATGTGCATTCCATGGACTTCGTTCCGAAGATCCAAACCAACATCTTAAGGACTTCCTCAAAATCGTAGATTCCATAGACCTAGATGTTGTAACTAGAGAGACAACCCGATTACGCCTATTCCAATTCTCTCTACGAGATCAAGCTAGTCAATGGCTTGAGCGTTTACCCGCGGGATCCATCACCACATGGGATGATCTCACCACTCATTTCCTTGCTCAATTTTTCCCACCGGGGAGAACTACTAAGCTTAGAAATGACATCTTGATGTTCCAACAACGTCAAAATGAATTTCTCTATGAAGCATGGACTCGTTTCAAGGACTTACTCCAAAAAGTCCCTCATCATGGCATAGATCTTTGGCTCCAAGTCCAAATTTTTTATAACCATATCGACATCTCCACGAGGCGAGCCATTGACCAATCGGCCGGTGGTAAGCTACGTGATCTAAGTGCGGAACAATCATGGGAACTCATAGAAGATCTTGCTCTCTGTGACAACGAAAGCTGGAATGATCCCCGTGACTTGAACAAAATGGTCAAGGCAATATCTTTGCCTTCGAACAATTCTAGCACTCCCGACCGTAGGATCATGGAACTTGAGGACCAAGTCAAGTTTCTCATGAAATCTTACGAAGCTCCTAAGCCTTCAAGCCAAGTGAACAAAATCACTTCTTCATGCGAATTATGTAGTGGTCCCCACGACACTCGTGATTGTGTGGAACTCCCCGGAACAGCTTTTGCGGACTACGCATCCACGCGTACCGACGAAGCGAGAGATATGTGGTACACTTTCAAGCCCGAGCCAAACACATACGGTGATTCATACAACCCCTCTTGGAAAAATCACCCAAACCTTATGTGGAAACAAAATCAACCCAATTCTTCCAATCCGCCTAACCGTTACCAACCAACCGGTCCACCATCCAACCGTACTTTCAACAACAATCCTTCTAACAACTTTGGTAGTACCAACAATCTTGAAGGATTGATGTCAAAGTTTATGGCATCTCAAGAGGCTTGCATAGCTAGGTTTGAAACCGAATTCAACCAACAACAAACGGAGATGACCAACAAGATTGACAACTTGTTGAAAGCCCTCAACAACCAAGCATTAGTCACACCTAGGAAGGACACTAGGGACACCAATAACGGAAACCAAATTAAGGATCCCTCATCATCTAAACAGGTCCACTTTGTTAATGTTGTCACTATTAAGCCAATAGATAAGGAGATAGAAGAGAGTGACAAGAATGAAATTAGAATAGGAGCCGAGACTAAGGATGAGAATAGGGAAGTTGAGGTTGATAAGAGAGAGGAATTAGAGGAGGTAGAGCCTATAGAAGAATACTTTGATAAGTTGCCAACCAAGGAAGAACGGGAATACCATAAGGATTTATTCGATAGTCCCGAGAGAACATATATCTTTGGCGACCCCCTTATCAAAATGGGAAACCCCTCTAACATTAACATCCCATGCAATATCGGGCACATGCATATATGGAAAGCTTACATCGATCCTAGATCTCCCGTGAACATCATGACTAGGACTTATTACAATTGGGTGATGAAGAAGCAACTTGATTTTAGGATGATGCCTAGTAAGAATCTGATAAGTAATTTTGCAGGAAGAGTGAAGGGACTGCATGTGATTATAGGGAATCTCACCTATGAGATTGATTTTATGATAGTTGAGGACACTCGTCCGGTGATTGATGCTTGCCTAAGCTAAATAATATTTGGGAAACCATTTGTTGAGGCCACTAGGATGAATTATGATCCGACTTTAGGGATAGTTAGATTCAAGGAAGAGAATGATGAGGTTGCTTATCAAATGCCCTACAAGATTGAGCAATACCGCCTTCTCTCTAATTTTGAAAAGGAACACAAGCAAGCGGCTTATTATAGGAATGAGGAGGATAGACGTAGAGGAGTAGAGTATGTGAGAAATAGGATGCTTGGTTTCTACAAAGAATGCTTGCAACTAGGTCCGGAATACAAAACTAGTTTAGAAGACGACCTAGAGAGTGGAACCAATGATGAAGTAACGTAGTAACCCATGACCTTGAGTCTAGCTACAAGACTCGTAAATAAAGAAAAGCGCTTCTTGGGAGGCAACCCATGTTTTATGTGATTTTATTTGTTTGTTTGTTATTTGCTTCCGTATGCATGCTTAATTTTTATTGTTGGTAGATCATGTTTCTAAACTAAATAGTGGAAATACTTTACTTTGTTGTTTTGGCCTAGTCTTAACTCCACCTAAAAGTATTTTTGCAAAAGATAAGTGTAAGGGGAAACCCCAAATATGTTTTTAAAAACAAACCGATCATGATTCTCCACAATATTAAATGAACATGTATATTCGTATTTGTTAGAGTCAAATGCTTGTATTGAGTCATAATGAAGTTTTGCAGGATTTTCCACGAAGTAGGACCAAGTTTTTCCAGAAATTTTCCAGAAACTTAACATAAGGATTTCTGCAGGTCAATTCTGACGGCGTCAGGAGTTTACTCTTGACGGCGTCAGGTGTAAAAATCTGGAAATTTTACCGGTTTTGTTTTTCTAACGGAGTCTTATGGTTTTTGTGAATTATTAAGTTTTATAATCTCCAGGAGATCTGCAAACTTCATTCCACAAGCATTATATCTTATCTAGTTTTCTAGGATTTAGTAACTTATATAGAATGCCGCCGATTTTACGCGAGGTTGTCTTGTCTATTTTATCAGGTTTTACAGGTTATGTATGACAAGAAGATGATTTATATTCTGGAAGGGAAGCTTTGATTGTTCATTTTCTTGGAGGAAGATTTAACCTGGCCACCCTATTATCCATACCTAGCGAATCAGGGGAGTATTTGATTTCATTCTCTTTACTTTTTCACTTTTACATTCTTTACTTGAACATTGGGGACAATGTTCATCTTAAGTGTAAGGGGAGGGTAAAAAGATTATACCTTACCTATGCACTTTCGCTTGAGTTTGTTTTGTTTAATGGTAGATGTGTAATAAAACTATGAGAAATACTTGTTAGTGCAATTTTAGTGCCAAATTTAAAATTTTTTACAACATTTAGGAGTGAAACTTTAGCCATAGCAAGCGTCTCATGGATAGGAGATTGTATGACTAGCACATAACCGTATATTCAGAAAAATTTTCCACCCAAATATGTGAGGTTCGCCTTTAGATTTGATAGGAAAAGCATTCATTATTAGTGCTTATGAGTGTACCGGTAGCATTTAGATTCTAGAACTTGCGTTAGTGATGCATCCCGAGACCGCTAGTGAGACTACATTCGTGTGGTAGGATTTACTACATGATAAGAGGCATTAGGATCACCCTTATGTTAAACCCGTATTATAATTACTTGACCATTTAAGTCATATTACTTGGCTAGTTAAGTCAACTAATTTTTCCCACACCCTTAGCGTTGTACTCATTTTTAGTACACGATACACCTAGTACACCCCTCCGAGCCTATCTTTTCGTTTCTAACTTTAAGCATCTTACTTAAAGGAAGAATTTGTTACACCCCACTTAAATGTACAACCAAATCGCCTTAGCCTTCCGTGTATGCGCTCATTTTTAGTGCATTATTGTTATTTGTTAAACCCTAAGTTAACTTTCTAATGGATTACATGGTTGCTAAGTCGAGTCATATCCTTGTACATATTGTTTTGGGACGATTGGGACTCATGGGTAAGTACTTATTTTATGGAGTAATAGGGAAGAACATCATTTATTACCCCCATATGTACATTAATCTTAAAAGTGCTCCAAGTGCTTTGATTTTCTTAATTTGAGTCATTAGATTAGTTTAATGTAAAGTATGTAAAGATTCAAGTGTAAGGGAAATGTTCATTCCTTATGATGTATTATTTTGGATGGTAGGGTAAGAGTGTATGCAAAAAAAAATAAAAAAAAAAAAAAGAAAGAAAAAAAGAAAAAAAAATCGAAAAAAAAAATATAAAATTCAAGAAAAAGAAAAAAAAATAGAAAAAAAAAAGAAAAAGAGAAAAAACATACGGACTACCATCCCTTTTCATTCTATGTTCATTTTATGTTTTTGTTATTTTTCATTTATTAGCTTAAGTCGAGTCTAGTCTTGGCTTAGCAACGCCACATTGTACATGTAATTAACCAAGATTGTTAACTCGCCACCAGTAAAACTTCCTTTATCCAACAAAACCGTGTATTTCATATCCCTACACCTAACGTTACAACCCTTTAAAAGACCTCTTTGATAGTTTATCCTAGGTGCTTACGCCATGTGGTGGAGGTTTGATCCTTTCCCAAGCCTATGGTAATCTATTTTGCTATGACAGGTAGTGAGAAATATCTTCCGTTTCCATATTGTAATTTATACTTTATTACACCCGAGAGATGTGAGTATCTAAACACTATTTGTGAGGTGCTAGTATATGACCTCCGTGCTTGTCTATTGGTCTTTAGTGGAACGATTATTTGTTGTAATTACTTTTATATTAGTGTTAAATGACCCCTTACTTGTCTTTTGAGTAGAATAAAAGCGCATTTGCTTGAGGACAAGCAAATCTCAAGTGTAAGGGTATATGATGAGGCGAAAAATGATCCGTTTTTAGGGGGTCATTTAAGCCCGAATTCGAATTTATTTGATCAAATATTGCCCTAAATCGTTCCTTTTGTGATTTTAGGTACTTTGGGAGAGAAATCTAGAAAAGGAAGCAATTCGGACGTTTTTGGAGCATAAAAGTGAAGAAAACGCCAAAGTATTAATTTTCCATGCTGGGAACAGTAGGTGACGGCGTCAAGAGCAATTCTCTGACAGCGTCAAGAGCAGAAGTCCATGACGACCCAGTACAGATTTGACGGCGTCACGAAGGAAGGGCGTCAAGAGTAAAAAGTCATGACGGCCTGGAAATGTTTAAGTCTTGACGGCGTCAAATGTAGATCAAGGCAGTCCGAAAATAGTTTTGGTGGCGAGGTGACGGCGTCACAATGTTTGTCTTAACGCCGTCAGACCTATTTTTCTATATATAGTTTTCTAATTTTCACACATTAAGAGAGAAGTTTTGGAGAAACCCTAAGTACGATTTTGGTGCAACTTTTACAGGTTTTTCAAGGGTTCCAAACCCTTGATACCTTTCATTGTAATTGAGATAAGTGTTCTTTTAATTCAATCAATATGTCTATGTGTTGGTTGTCTATATCTTGTTCTTGTCTCAATTCCATTATGCTAGGCTAGATCTATCTTGTGTTTGCTTAGATCTAATGAAACCTAGATGTTAATTATGTGTTAATTACTTGTTTATTCTTGTCTTGGATGAATGATTTATATGTTAGGCTTAAGAAAACTGGCAGATCTCCAATTGGTAACATGCTTGAACGTCTTAAGAAACATGAACCGAGGCGCACTAGGTCTTTATTGGTTGTATTTAATGCATGAGCCACTATTTACAATCCCTATAGTTGTGCTGGGCATGGTGTAGGAGGAGATAAGAACTCATAGAATTGGGGAGTTATGTGTGCCACCCCATGAATGATATTAAGGAATACGATCCGTCATCCATGCAATTATAACAAGTAATTAACGTGTAAAAGATGTCTAGGGAGTAGTGAAATCTAAGTAAACACATTTTCTCCACTTACTGCTCACAACCTTAGTATAATTAGTTTATTTTCTTTTCTAGTATTTTATTTTGATTGCATCTTAGTATTGGGTTAGTTGACTAGCAACTAATTCCGCCCAAATCCTTCAAACCCCGAGATTTTAATTGCTTTCATAAAAATATAAAAATATAAAAATACAAAAATAATCATCCCTCACCTTTAGCACTAGTAATTAGGTTTTCTAATCCTAGCGACACTATTCCTAAGCTGAACGATCAATCCCCCGGTACTTGTCACTATACTATACTACAACGATCAGGTACACTGCCTGGTGGGGGTTGTAAGCTTCTCGAGATCCCTCGAGAGGTAAAGCCTGTTGCGATTCCCACGCATCATATGCAAACATCATCCTTAGATGATTATGCTATATACGATCGAGCGTATATAATGGTGAACCTACAATGAAAGAGTTACTTCAATATATTTCATCTCAAAGAAAAGTAAGATGTAAATATATAAATGATATAAGCGACTCAAAGTAGAGAACCATGAAACCAAAAAATCTCATGAGGTGTATGTTTCTAAAAAGAAATGCAATCATAAGAAAAACGTGAATATAATATGATAGAAACCTACAAAACAATGCCTAGAGAGAAGACATGAGGATGAGATGCTTCTCATGATGTTATAAACTAACAAGGAATGAGTTTCTCACCTAAAAGGTTGTTTTGAAGAAGTGTGGTAGTCAAAAATTTGAAAAATAGAAAAAAAAAAGTTGCAGGTGGTCTGGCGGAACCCTTGTGAGGGTTCCGTCTGATCCGCTGGGCCATTTCTGGGTTTCCAGAAAATTTCACTGGCGGAACCCTCGTGAAGGTTCCGCCTGATCTGCCAGTTCCCAAAAATGAGGCAGTCCGATATTTTAAGTGCCGAGATGATTTTTAAATTTTTCAACAACTCCTAAAAACACAAATATAACTCATATCTGATTAGGAACTGTAAAAATTAGACTTAAAAACACGCTTACCATTGGAAACTCATGTGTATAGCAAATGCTATATTGAAAGATAAGGATAGAACATATCGACTCATGCAATCCTAAAATCGACAACTTGAGTGATAAGCAACGAATATTACTTTATCATCTACCAAAGATGATGTATCTTGCCATAATGCATGCTTGAATGGAATTGAAAGGAAGTGATAACAATAAGCACCTATGAACAAGAGTTCACATGAAAAGAGTACTAAAAATACTAAACACCTATATGAGGATGAGAATGACATCATAAGATGCGAGAGTGTTGATTACACCAACGTGTTGAGAATGAGAGTTTGATTAAAATATCGTTTGCACTTACAATGACGTGCATGATATGTGTCGAGGAAGGAAAAGGATGAGATCCTATGATGGTGTTCTAGACAATGAAGTTGTGAAGTCCTAGTTTTGAGTATAATCCTAGACTCCATTGGTTGTTGGTTGTGGAGATGAAGAACTTTGTCGAACATATGATGTGTTTTTCACTTGATGAGGTATTAGGGGTGAAATAGGCTTGAACTATTAAAAAGAGAAAAAGTCAAAGGCTTGAAGCACTTGTGGTTTTGTGAACAGACTTTAACTAAATGAAGTGTACCTATGTGTTGGTATTTTAGGGTGTAAGAAACATGAGTAGATGTTCTTTGAATACAATTTGACAAAATACGAATATGTGAATGAATTTCTCTCCTCCTCAATAGGTGGACATCCAGCATATTGTGTAATGCATCGTATAAATAATTATGATGAAGTGTTTAGGAGGTTGTAGGTTAATGTAAGAGATTAGCTTAGTGAAAGCGATGAGCTTTGTGAAATTGAATGATTTTGAAGTTTTTAGGGATGTTGATTAGCATACAAAGAACTTTATCCTTGAAGTCATGTAGCTCTTCTCTATCAATGCGAGATGATCGCATGAAGAGGCATGTGGTTTTCTCAAAGGAGGTGGAAAGGATTAGAATATTGGTATGGAGGTGACGATGAGTGATCTTGAGGATTTGAGGTTAGGAGACTCTTTGTGAATGTGGGTAATCATTAATGGATGATTGGGAATCATGGAATTTTGAGGTGTTTTGTTGGTTGATGACTGAAGTTGAATGTGTGAAATGAGGTGATGATGACTTGACAACACTTGAAGCTTGGATATCTTCTTTGTGTTCTTCACTTGCTAGAAAGTGGAAAAGACGCATTTCATAATGAAATTCACTTGACTTTCGACTACATAGACAACTATGACAATGAGTGTATGGATACAACAGTTGCCCTTTGTTTCAAAGAGCGACACAAGGGTGATTATAAGTTTATGTATCATGAAAGATGGTTTAACCTTAATGGGTTAGGTTGTAGTGGGGATGACACACTTGTTTGGTTACATGGTGGAATCTTCTTGTGAAGATGACTAGGTGTATGATATTGACTCTTGGTTTCTTTGAGGGGATGGAAATGGTGGACGACTCGATATTGGTAGAACAAAGGATAACTCGATTTTTCAGGTCACATTGGTGGTTTAAGGTTTGAGTGATGAAAGGTTATGAGAGTGATTTGATCATCAAAGACCAAGAGATGTGTTAGTGTGTGAAAATGGAATATGTTAAGAACGTTCTTAAGAAAGCTCTTTGGAACAAGAATCTAAGTGAAATTACCAACTTCAATAGATCTTGTGTATGCTCTAGAGATGTGTAGGATTAACCGTGGATGTGCACAAGGTTTGAACTAGATTATGGTAAGGTTTGGTTATGATGAACGCTTAAAAGAAAATAGACACATATGGTGTCTTTCAATAAGTAAGATTATCACGTGGAATAAAGTCACCATGATTATGAAAACAAGAATGACGAGATGATGAGGAGACTCTAGATCCTAGAACTTGCAGATGTTGATTTAAGATCATTAACCCAATGGGGTATAATGAAATCTCATGTAACACAACCGTTCATGTTCAATGAGAGAATGACGCATAGGATATACAATATCCTTTTAATGATGAAAACTTGACGCATGATTTCTTAGGCATAATGTCTTTCAAGATATCATGTTTTACTAAATGAAGATATGAAGCCAAAGTGTTTGAATCGGATAGTCCTATCCTAAATATACTTGGTCTCAAGATTATAATCACTAGATGATGACTAGAGGAATTCACTCGAGTTTCTTATGTATACTCCTCAAGAGTCATTGTTGCTCAGGGTGTATGAGTTTGGCTTTGAGATTGCTTTTTAACATATGTTGTTAAAATGTTGATTTGAAGTTTAATGAAACATGTGCAGAAGTTAAAAGTATTACCAATACTTTGATAACTTGTGAAGGTGGAACTACTTAAACCTAGTGTAATTAAATGTGCGCTTCATTCTCATTTGATGGTGAAGGTTCTAATCCTATAGGTGGTAAAGTATGGTTGAGTTTTTTAAACGAGTGTTTAGACAAAGGGCTTTTTGAGCAATGCACTCAATGGATTCAAATGAAGGTAAGGATGGTGGATTGGTTTATCTAGGTGGTAGCTCTTCTAGTGTGTCCAAAGAAGGATGTGGTGATGTGGAGCTTTGTTGTGCTAAGGAAGTACTTAAGTTTCATAGATGTAGAAAGAGAAGAAGGATGAATCCAAATTTGTTCTGATCTATTGGTTGGTACAACTGGCGGGTGAGGTGCTTGAAGTTTTGCTCATGTTTTTTAAGCTTATAGGCTGAGATATATCACAAGGTGAATGTGATGAGATGATGGTGAAAGAACAAGTGAACTTAAGTGCTAAATGTTTAAGGATGAAAACCTATTGACATTTGTTTTTGTTCCTATTGATTGGGAGAGTACTATGATAAGTGTTCAAGTTGTGATGAGTGTTTTTACAAACATTGTTAAAATACTTGGGTGTTGATTTTTCGGATATGACTTTTAATGACTACGGTAGTAAGTCAAGTTTACTTGAATATTTCGAATGAAATACTTAAGTTGTCAATCCTACTTAGTTGAGAATGGATAGCATAAAAGGATAACAAGACTCGATAATACATCTATAACTTAAGAGTAAGTTATGACTTTATGTAAATCTTTATCGTCTTGAAGGATGAGTTAAGGATGGAAGAATGTTGTGAGTGTGTGTAGTGATCACAAATACTCAATGGCTCGAGGATTACAAGGAACAAGTTTTCGGATTCCTTCCTTTATGGAGAAAGGTAACTTGGATCATTCTTGCGAAATTTAGAAAGTATTATTATAGATGATTATCCTATAGGTGCAAGTGATAAGTCCTAATCCTAATATGAGTGAACATCAGTGAGAAGAATCCTAGAGATGAAAGTGAGTGATCTTGAGTGAGGGTCTTAAATGAAAATTTAAAAAGAAATCTGCAGGACTGGCGGAACCCTACGAATACACGGGCGGAACCCTTTTGAGGGTTCCGTGTGTTCCGTTGGGCTATTTCTGGGTTGCCCAGAAAATGCACTGGCGAAACCCTTTTGAAGGTTCCGCCTGATCCGCCAGACACCAGAAATGAAGCAGTCCACTATTTCGAGCCTCGAGAGGAATTTCAAATTTTTCGAAAACTCCTAAAAACAAAACTTAAATATAGTACTGATTAGGAAATGCAAAAGTTGGATATAGAAAAACTCTAACCGTTAGACTTTGATCGGGGGCTAGCGAATTTCACTATACTTAGTGAAATATCCATAAACTAGAAAATTTGACAACATCCCAAATGTTGCCTACCTGCATATCCGTTAGCACAAGACAATGTCCAAAGATAACAAAAGATCCTAGAAGAACATATATCCATGAAACATATTGTTTAACTACCAAATTGTTCAAATTTCAAGTAGTGCCAAACACTCCTTAACAATGGACATTTATTGACTCCCGAAACTCGTTCAAGTATCCTAATAATACTTGGAACATATGCACTTAATTAGATGTGATAGATTAAAACCAAAGACACATATTCTAACACATGTTAGCATATAGATTAAGCCGAGGATTATGAGCTTACCATAAATAGAAATTAAGCCAAACATGGAAAATTGATAACAACAAAGTGTTATCATCCAAACATGATACGGTTAGTTTACATGATTAATCAAAGATAAGTTTCTATCATATAGCACAACACATTCATTAAACATCATTGTAGAGGCATGTATACCAAACACCGTTTTACAAGAATACTACATGTTTAAAAATGTAGTGACTCATTTAGACGCGTGACCATATTTCAAGATATTTAATTAGTATTACTTAATTCTCATTCGTAAGTGAATTATGCAAAATAATCACATAACATATGCAAGGAAGAGTAACTAAAACAATAAGCAATACAAACACAAATTTTCAACATAGTACACACAATCTAGCAAATATCCTATTGTGTATAAACATGAAATCAACAAACAAGCAAATGAATATTATGACAAGATTGATGCCCATGAATCACAAATAAACATGTGTAATCCCAACTACAACAAGCAAACAACATGTATGCAAGCAACTTAAACAAGTAGTCATATTAGCAAAGCATAAAAAGAAATATGTTTTTCGTTACTTTGCGTCTAAATATGTGTAACAACCCACAATTTCAGGTCATTTTTCCAAACTTTGCCATTCTACTATTCACAAACTACTATTCATCGATCACTATTCATCGTTTTACTATTCATCGTTTTTGAGGTCGATTTGACATTCCGAGACACCTTCAGAAATTTTACTATTCACTTGACACTATTCATTTCCGAGAGGAAATCACTATTCACGTGCATTATTCATGTCATCGTAAATTTAGTTTACGTGTGTTCAGATTCGCGTAACCGTATTGGTTCAGGAGCGAATTCATGCATTATTATCAGGGACATTTCATACTGACTAGAAATAGTCGACATATCATTACTAGGGCACTTGCATACTATTCCA
This sequence comes from Artemisia argyi, assembly GCA_030686995.1. Classification (NCBI taxonomy): domain Eukaryota; kingdom Viridiplantae; phylum Streptophyta; class Magnoliopsida; order Asterales; family Asteraceae; genus Artemisia; species Artemisia argyi. Next base: position 119,395,372 of record CM060689.1, on the reverse strand, counting down.
CTCGTAGGATATTCAGAATTATATTTTTAATATAATTAACAATTTACGTATGTTTATTTTGAATAAACACTAATACGCGAACTATAAATGTGACTAACACGTCCGATACTCCCAACTATGATCCCAATATATTTTTATATTCATTTTTATAATATAAAAATTATAATATTAATTTACCCGGTATTTTGGATATTTATTTTAATTATTAACTTAAGATTTCTAAAACTTCGACGGTTTTCGTGGAAATTAAACTATAATTATCTAAACACCCAATAATTTTATCCAAACTATTTTTATAATTTTTATAACTTTATTATGACCCGGTTAACTTCGTTAAAATTTATTTTTAGTTAACCCGGTACCCGGTACAATTTAAAACTACACAAAACTACCAATAATACATTTTATTACAAAACACTACATTCATCCCCCCCCCCCCTTTTTGACTTTGCCGCCCCCCCCCCCCCCCCCCTCTCCAATTTCTTACAAAAATTACTTCCATACACTTTGTTAATAAATGCTACTACTAACTCTTTTATATATAATATAATTTCAATAATAATAATACATATATGAACTTTACTAAATTCTTATCTCATTTGCAACATATCAAAAAGTTATTTTTCTCTCTTTCTCTTCTCATATACACGGCCAAGAGGAAGAACAAGCAAGACCAAAAGATTTTTCAAAGATCAAAGTGTTTATCTTGTGTTTATAGTATCCTTGTTTGAGTTTTGAAATAAAAACTCAAGGATTATTAGGTTTTAATCATCCTAACTTCACTAATCTTACAAGTAAGTTTACTAAACTCATTTCATAATTTTTACAAAGTTCTTACTATATTTATACATGATTCTTGCAAGATCTATTACATGCATTAACTTGTACCACTTTTATTTTGCAAACTTTTGATCATATGAGCCCTAGAAGTGATTCTTGGTTAGATCCTTGTTAGATCTACTTGGTTTTGGTGATTAGGAACCCATGACACCCTAAGAAGGTGTATGGTAGGATTAGATTAGTTTTGTGGTGTTTGAGAGAGGTTTGATGGATGATGGAACTAGTTTGGAGACTTGGAAATGGTTTTTGAAACTTTTAAAATACCTACTGTCCCTATTTTAATTTCGTGGGAAAATCAGTAGATGGTGACTAATTTTTGACCAAAGATTTAGAAAATACATTCAAAAACGAAACTTTGGGCGAAAGAACGGATTAAAACGAGTTTATAACGAAGGAGATATGATTTTTGCAAATTTAACGACGAAAACTATTTTTCAGAAAACTGCTTGCTGTTTGGCAGAATACGACGGGTAATTTGAGGCATTAAACGTAACCTAGAGGAGCCGAGTTATCTAAAATATACTAGTATATACAAAGACGAATCCGTGGACATAAAGAACAAGGAAAACGAGCCTAAAACGACCGAGTTATACCCGTTTTAACATTGTCAAAACTATATTTATATATATAGTCACAAATAAAAATAATAACGTATGTACTAAAATGGTATATTTTCTAGCAACGTACTAATGACTATTTTCTTAACGAACGAATACGTACAACTCGAGGGAATATTTATACGATATGACGACGTCATTCTAAGGTCTTGATACTTGGAACATAACGCTAACTTTTTCGTACGAGTTAATACTACAAGTTATATACTTCACTTAATGGAGTTATTTTTCCTAAGTATGGAAATTATTTTACTATGACGAAAACTAGTATTTTCAAATTACGAGTGGTATGAGTATCATGTGCATGTGCATTCATTTCATTACGGCTTGATCTAAGTTAGATCATGATTATTCATTTAGGTTGCGGATAGTACTCGCGCCTCATTGTTCCGACTACTTTTACCTCATTGCACCATCTTTGTACCTTCATTTCGAGGTGAGTTCTCATAGCCCCGTTTTAAATTCTATATTTTGATTTCAAATCCCACAGGGGAGAATACATTGCATTACTTATTTTTGTGTACATGCCTAAGTATAAAATTCATACATTGCTTAAGTTTCCTTATTACCACGTCTTGAAAAGTCCCCTTTTATTATCATGGACCGTTAATTTCTGGTACTAAGCGGGAGTGAGTGGATAGATCTATCGAGGGTGACGCCTCCATTCGTGTTTGGGTTGCTCCAAATGGAACGAATGCATTTCATGTCTTTATTATTAGAGTGCCTGGTAAACACTCATTGGGGCCAAGTATCATCTAGCTTCGGGGTCATGAGCTTAAGAGCCAATGTATATACTTTCCGGACATCCTATTTCATGGCATTACTTATGGCATTTTGTACACTAGATTTTACTTATAAACCTATGATTATTCACCAACTTTATGTTGACCGTTTTTCGCAATGTATTTCTCAGGTAACTAAGGCATATCCTCATGGCATTGCATGGAGTCACTTTGTATATCAAGGATGACGCGTCACTTTTGGATTTCATGCACTTTGAACTATCGTTTGATTGTACTAAACTTGTTTCCTTAAACCTTTTCCAACTTATGGGACCTATGTTTTATAAACTCTGAATATTTTGAATGAATCAAACGATGTATTTTATAAACGACACTTTAGGTCGTTCAATATTTCCTTGCTTGTGTGCTATGATCCGTTACACCCTCAGGTATTCCATTCCGCTGCCATTCAGGTATTTCGGGGGTGTTACAGATTGGTATCAGAGCTAAGGTTATAGCGAACTAGGTTGCATCATTGACCCTAGACTATAACCACACTATCATAGCATATCATCATTTCATCATAAGTGCATATTTACTTATTTTTAGGCGATGCCATTATGCGAGTTATTTATTTATTTCACCTTGATTATCACAGAGTCATGTCTTCGAATTCCAACACTGTTGTACTTTACTCCATATCTGATTCTGATGATGAGGACTCTGTGTCCTCCACTGCTGTTTCACCACTTGTTTCTCCTACACCTGAGTTGCCACTTTTGGCATCTGATGGTGACACCGAGCCTTTCGAGGAGGAGGAGACGGCTCCTACTCCCCATGTCCATCCTACTATACCTACTGACATACCATCATCACCTACTACTACTGTCCATTCAGAGCCGAGACTTATGTTCCCTAGGGATAAGACTGTTCAGGGCCCTAGGAAGAGAGTTCGTTATGCTACATCTACTTATAGGAGTCTCCCTAGTCCTACTGTGCCTTCACCACCACCAGCTATACCCACTACCACTCCTATGCCTACCTCCCTCTTGCCGCTTCGGAAGCGTGCTAGACTTACCACTCCAGATTCACCCATTACCGAGACTGATGACTGTTCACCACCACCAGAGTACCACATAGGTGAGAGTTCTAGAGCGGCTGCAGCTAGGGATCCTACAGCCGTTACACTAGAGGATCAGTTGGATGCTCAGCAGGAGCAAGTTGATAGCTTGGGGTATAGAGTTGATGAGATCATCACCACTAGACTTGAGACTGTTGAGGAGCAGGTTGAGGATTTGATTCAGGGCTGATGTGTCGTACCATGGACTCGAGGCACGACAGTTGAGGCACCAGGAGGAGATTGAGCTACTTAGGGATGAGTTACCTGAGATTCGAGATAGAGCTCAGGCGACACAGGAGACCCAGTGGGAGCAGGTAGACCAGTTGACATTGCTTCGAGAGAGGGTAGTTGTTTTGGAGCGTAGGGATGCTTCTTCTCAGTTACGACTTGAGCATCTTGAGGAGATCGTGGTGGCGATGGATCATGAGATTCGCCGCTTGAGGGGAGAGCCTGGACCATCTAGAGCACCGAGAGGAGCCTAGACGTAGACTGGTATTATATTAGCTTGTATTATTTTCCTAGTCCCGGGATGTGGGACATAGTTCAAGAACTTGTAGTCTTTTGATTGTTGTACAAACAAATATTATCAAGTGCGACTCTACTATGTGGAAATGTTGTGCTATATATTATATCGGTCCATGTTGGCCGAAATTTTCATGTATTATATTCATGTGTTGTGATTATAGTTATGATGTTTCGTGGTTGCTCTTTATTATTATCGCATTTATTCATGTCGTGGTTGTATTCGTACATGTTGTGGTTGTATCGACACAGGTCGTGGTTATATATATACGTGACGTGGTTGTTGTGGTTGTATATATATACTTGTCGTGGTGATGTCTAGACAGATTGTGGTTGTACTCGTACATATCGTGGTTGTATTTATATTCGTTGTGGTGGTATATTTATATACGTGTTGTGGGTGTATATCTTTGGTACGATGACTATTTCTATTATGATTTTTCTCATGGTTATTTCCATTATGATTTATCAGAAATATGGCACCAAGGAAGAGTAAGACTGCACAGGAAACCCCCACTATGACTCAAGCCGCTATCCGCAAGTTGGTCAGGGATAGTATTGCAGAAGCTCTAGTGATTGAGAGAGCTGAGGTTGCTGCTAGGGCTGCTGAGACTGCTTCTAATACAGGGGCAGTTGAACCAACTGCTATTAGGCGTGAATGTACATGGAAAGATTTCAAGATTAGCGATCCTATCAAATTTAAGGGCACTGAAGGAGCGGTTGCTTTAATCCGCTGGTTCGAAAAGACTGAGAATGTATTTCTCATGTGCGGATGCCCGGATGTTAGCAAGGTAAAATTTGCTACAGGTATGCTACTTGATGAAGCTATGTCTTGGTGGAATTCGTATGCTCAGCCGATTGGTATGGAAAATGCTCACAAGCTTACTTGGGAGGAATTCAAGAAATTGATGACAAAGAAGTTTTGCCCTCGTACCGAGGTGCAAAAGATGGAAACGGAATTTTATGAGCTTGTGACTAAAGGTGATGACATTGAGACCTACTTTAGGAGATTTCAAGAGTTGGCTGCACTATGTCCAACTATGGTTCCCGATGATGAGAAAAAGATGGAAAACTTTGTTGGTGGATTGCCTGAAAGTGTTCGAGGTGATGTGATTTCTTTTGACCCCCAATCAATGGAAGAGGCCATTCGTATAACTCAAAAACTCATGGTTCAAGTGGTAAAAGGAAAAGCTGCTGTCAACAACAACTACCGTTCAAACAACACCAACTACACCAACACTCGAAACAACAACAACTATAACAACAATCGGAACCGCAACTATCCCAATAACCGAAACAACAACCCAAATAACAACAATAACAACAACAAGAGAAGGTTTAACTACAACCAAGGTGGAAATGCTGTTCAGCCGCCACCTAAGAGGCAGGAAGTAGCAAAGGTTTATGCTGCAGGACCGAATGACAGAAAAGGTTACACTGGTAACCTACCTAAGTGCGAAAGATGTCAGAAGCATCATAACCCAGGTCGTTGTCCAGATATTTGTGGCAATTGCAGGAAGCTTGGTCACCACATCAAAGATTGTAGACTTCCAATCGTGGGTGACAATCAGAAACCACCGGTAACATGTTTTGGCTGTGGAGAACTTGGACACTTTAAGAATGAGTGCCCAAAGAAGAAGAATCAAGGAACTGGAAACCAAAATGGAATGGCTCGAGGAAGAGCTTATGTCATGGGAGGAGACGATATCAAAGAAGACCCGAATGTTGTTGCGGGTACGTTCCTCGTTAATAATCGTTATGCATCCATTTTATTTGATTCAGGAGCGGATAGAAGTTTTGTGTCTATTGCATTTGCACCATTGCTTAACATAGAACCAACCCCATTAGACATTTCCTATATCGTTGAATTAGCCGATGGGTCTTTAGTTAATACCAACACCATTGTTCGTGGTTGCACTATAAATTTCCTAAACCATCCATTCAATATAGACCTTATGCCTGTAGAACTTGGAAGTTTCGACATTGTGATCGGTATGGATTGGTTATCTCGGCATCGAGCGAGAATTATTTGTGATGAGAAAGTTGTTCACCTTCCTTATAACGGTGAAACTTTGGTTGTTCGCGGAGAGCGAAGTGGAACTAGACTCAGTATAATATCGTGCATTAAAACCGAGAAGTACATAAAGAAAGGTTGTTATGCATTCTTGGCTCACATCACGGAGAAGAAGTCGGATGAGAAACGACTTGAAGATGTGCCAATTGTTAAGGAATTTCAAGAGGTTTTTCCGGAAGAATTGCCAGGACTTCCGCCTACACGCCAAGTTGAGTTTCAAATTGAATTAGTGCCAGGAGCTGCACCAATTGCACGAGCACCGTATAGACTTGCACCTTCGGAAATGCAAGAATTGTCGAATCAATTGCAAGAACTTTTGGACAAAGGATTCATTAGACCGAGTTCCTCGCCTTGGGGAGCGCCGGTTTTGTTTGTGAAGAAGAAGGACGGAACTTTCAGGATGTGCATTGACTATCGTGAGCTGAACAAGTTAACGATTAAGAACCGTTATCCACTCCCAAGAATTGACGACTTGTTCGACCAGTTACAAGGTTCTAGTTTTTATTCCAAGATTGATTTAAGATCCGGTTACCATCAACTTAAAGTTCGGGAAGAGGATATCCCGAAGACGGCATTTAGAACACGCTATGGTCATTATGAATTTCAAGTGATGCCTTTTGGATTAACCAACGCACCTGCGGTATTTATGGATCTCATGAATAGGGTGTGCAAACCGTATCTCGATAAGTTTGTGATCGTATTCATTGACGATATCTTGATTTATTCCAAGAGTAAGGAAGATCACGAAGAACACCTCAGAACAATCCTGGAACTACTCAAGAAGGAGCAATTGTATGCCAAATTTTCAAAGTGTGATTTTTGGATACGAAGAGTTCAATTTCTTGGTCACGTCATTGATAGCCAAGGTTTACAAGTCGACCCAGCAAAGATCGAGGCAGTTAAGGATTGGGCTACGCCCAAGTCTCCTACGGAAATTCGTCAATTCCTAGGACTTGCCGGATATTACAGAAGGTTTATTGAAGGGTTTTCTAAGATAGCGAAGTCGTTGACGAAACTGACACAAAAGAATGAAAAGTACGAGTGGGGAGAAAAACAAGAGTCCGCATTTCAATTATTGAAACAAAAGCTTTGTAGCGCACCGATCTTGTCACTACCTGAAGGTATTGAGAACTTTGTGGTATATTGCGATGCTTCGCATCAAGGACTTGGAGCTGTGCTAATGCAAAACGAGAAGGTGATAGCTTATGCATCTAGACAGCTTAAGATACACGAGAAGAATTACACTACTCATGACTTGGAATTGGGTGCGGTAGTTTTTGCACTCAAGATTTGGAGACACTACCTTTATGGTACAAAGTGTGTAATTTTTACCGACCACAAGAGCTTACAGCATATACTCGATCAAAAGGAACTTAATATGAGACAACGTCGTTGGCTAGAGTTGTTGAGTGATTACGATTGTGAAATCCGATATCACCCAGGAAAAGCAAATGTTGTAGCAGATGCACTTAGCCGAAAAGAACGACTCAAACCTTTGAGAGTCAGGTCATTGGGAATGACTATCATTTCGCCATTGCCATCGAAAATTCTAGAAGCTCAGATTGAGGCTCTCAAAGAAGAAAACCGACCACATGAGAAGCTTTATGGTATGCCAGAAAGTGATAATGGCTTTGTAAAGAGATCAGATGGAGTGTTATGCTTCAAGGACCGAAGTTGGATACCACTCTATGGTGGAGTGCGAGAATTGATTATGCATGAATCACACAAGTCGAAGTACTCTATTCATCCAGGTTCGGATAAGATGTATCAGGATCTCAAAAAGTTTTATTGGTGGCCGAACATGAAAGCAGAGATTGCTACGTACGTCAGTAAATGTCTTACTTGTGCTAAAGTGAAAGCTGAACACCAGAAACCGTCAGGATTACTTCAACAACCAGAGATTCCATAATGGAAGTGGGAACGTATTGCTATGGACTTTGTCACTAAACTTCCTAAGACGTCAGGAGGTTTCGATGCTATTTGGGTAATCGTTGATCGACTTACCAAATCAGCACATTTCATACCCATTCGAGAGACTTATTCAATGGAACAATTTGCTAGACTTTATGTCAAGGAAATCGTCTCAAGACACGGAGCACCAGTTTCCATTATTTCCGACAGAGATAGTCGTTTTACTTCGAACTTTTGGCGGTCATTACAAGATTCTTTTGGATCCCAGTTAGACATGAGTACTGCTTACCATCCTCAGACCGATGGTCAGAGCGAGAGGACTATTCAGACACTTGAAGACATGCTTAGAGCGTGTGTGATTGACTTTGGAAATGGTTGGGCTAACCATTTGCCGTTGATTGAATTTTCCTATAACAACAGTTACCATGCGAGCATTAAGGCTGCACCATTCGAGGCACTTTATGGTCGTAAGTGTCGATCTCCAGTTTGTTGGGCCGAAGTCGGTGAAGTACAATGTACTGGCCCGGAGATGGTACAAGAAACAACAGAAAAGATAATTCAATTTCGAGAGAGACTCGAAACTGCTAGAAGTCGACAGAAAAGCTACGCAGATGTTCGACGCAAACCATTGGAATTTCAGGTCGGGGACAAAGTTATGTTGAAAGTCTCGCCTTGGAGGGGCGTGATACGATTTGGAAAACGCGGGAAACTAAATCCGAGATACATTGGGCCATTCAAGATCCTGGAAAGGATTGGTCCGGTTGCTTACAAGCTTGAACTTCCGTCAGAACTTAGCAACGTACATAACACGTTTCATGTTTCGAACCTCAAGAAATGTCTTTCGGACGAGTCTGCCATTATACCATTAAAAGAAATACAACTCGATGACAAGCTTAACTTTGTGGAAGAACCAGTTGAAATCATGGATCGCGAGATCAAACAGTTGAAACAAAGTCGAATTCCGATCGTGAAGGTTCGCTGGAATTCTCGTAGAGGGCCCGAGTTTACTTGGGAACGAGAAGACCAAATGCGACGCAAGTATCCACAACTTTTCACTGAGCCTATTACCGAGACCAACACTAACTGAATTCAGGGACTGAATTCCTTTTTGGATGGGCGACTGTAACAACCCACAATTTCAGGTCATTTTTCCAAACTTTGCCATTCTACTATTCACAAACTACTATTCATCGATCACTATTCATCGTTTTACTATTCATCGTTTTTGAGGTCAATTTGACATTCCGAGACACCTTCAGAAATTTTACTATTCACTTGACACTATTCATTTCCGAGAGGAAATCACTATTCACGTGCATTATTCATGTCATCGTAAATTTAGTTTACGTGTGTTCAGATTCGCGTAACCGTATTGGTTCAGGAGCGAATTCATGCATTATTATCAGGGACATTTCATACTGACTAGAAATAGTCGACATATCATTACTAGGGCACTTGCATACTATTCCACTCGTAGGATATTCAGAATTATATTTTTAATATAATTAACAATTTACGTATGTTTATTTTGAATAAACACTAATACGCGAACTATAAATGTGACTAACACGTCCGATACTCCCAACTATGATCCCAATATATTTTTATATTCATTTTTATAATATAAAAATTATAATATTAATTTACCCGGTATTTTGGATATTTATTTTAATTATTAACTTAAGATTTCTAAAACTTCGACGGTTTTCGTGGAAATTAAACTATAATTATCTAAACACCCAATAATTTTATCCAAACTATTTTTATAATTTTTATAACTTTATTATGACCCGGTTAACTTCGTTAAAATTTATTTTTAGTTAACCCGGTACCCGGTACAATTTAAAACTACACAAAACTACCAATAATACATTTTATTACAAAACACTACATTCATCCCCCCCCCCTTTTTGACTTTGCCGCCCCCCCCCCCCCCCCCCCTCTCCAATTTCTTACAAAAATTACTTCCATACACTTTGTTAATAAATGCTACTACTAACTCTTTTATATATAATATAATTTCAATAATAATAATACATATATGAACTTTACTAAATTCTTATCTCATTTGCAACATATCAAAAAGTTATTTTTCTCTCTTTCTCTTCTCATATACACGGCCAAGAGGAAGAACAAGCAAGACCAAAAGATTTTTCAAAGATCAAAGTGTTTATCTTGTGTTTATAGTATCCTTGTTTGAGTTTTGAAATAAAAACTCAAGGATTATTAGGTTTTAATCATCGTAACTTCACTAATCTTACAAGTAAGTTTACTAAACTCATTTCATAATTTTTACAAAGTTCTTACTATATTTATACATGATTCTTGCAAGATCTATTACATGCATTAACTTGTACCACTTTTATTTTGCAAACTTTTGATCATATGAGCCCTAGAAGTGATTCTTGGTTAGATCCTTGTTAGATCTACTTGGTTTTGGTGATTAGGAACCCATGACACCCTAAGAAGGTGTATGGTAGGATTAGATTAGTTTTGTGGTGTTTGAGAGAGGTTTGATGGATGATGGAACTAGTTTGGAGACTTGGAAATGGTTTTTGAAACTTTTAAAATACCTACTGTCCCTATTTTAATTTCGTGGGAAAATCAGTAGATGGTGACTAATTTTTGACCAAAGATTTAGAAAATACATTCAAAAACGAAACTTTGGGCGAAAGAACGGATTAAAACGAGTTTATAACGAAGGAGATATGATTTTTGCAAATTTAACGACGAAAACTATTTTTCAGAAAACTGCTTGCTGTTTGGCAGAATACGACGGGTAATTTGAGGCATTAAACGTAACCTAGAGGAGCCGAGTTATCTAAAATATACTAGTATATACAAAGACGAATCCGTGGACATAAAGAACAAGGAAAACGAGCCTAAAACGACCGAGTTATACCCGTTTTAACATTGTCAAAACTATATTTATATATATAGTCACAAATAAAAATAATAACGTATGTACTAAAATGGTATATTTTCTAGCAACGTACTAATGACTATTTTCTTAACGAACGAATACGTACAACTCGAGGGAATATTTATACGATATGACGACGTCATTCTAAGGTCTTGATACTTGGAACATAACGCTAACTTTTTCGTACGAGTTAATACTACAAGTTATATACTTCACTTAATGGAGTTATTTTTCCTAAGTATGGAAATTATTTTACTATGACGAAAACTAGTATTTTCAAATTACGAGTGGTATGAGTATCATGTGCATGTGCATTCATTTCATTACGGCTTGATCTAAGTTAGATCATGATTATTCATTTAGGTTGCGGATAGTACTCGCGCCTCATTGTTCCGACTACTTTTACCTCATTGCACCATCTTTGTACCTTCATTTCGAGGTGAGTTCTCATAGCCCCGTTTTAAATTCTATATTTTGATTTCAAATCCCACGGGGGAGAATACATTGCATTACTTATTTTTGTGTACATGCCTAAGTATAAAATTCATACATTGCTTAAGTTTCCTTATTACCACGTCTTGAAAAGTCCCCTTTTATTATCATGGACCGTTAATTTCTGGTACTAAGCGGGAGTGAGTGGATAGATCTATCGAGGGTGACGCCTCCATTCGTGTTTGGGTTGCTCCAAATGGAACGAATGCATTTCATGTCTTTATTATTAGAGTGCCTGGTAAACACTCATTGGGGCCAAGTATCGTCTAGCTTCGGGGTCATGAGCTTAAGAGCCAATGTATATACTTTCCGGACATCCTATTTCATGGCATTACTTATGGCATTTTGTACACTAGATTTTACTTATAAACCTATGATTATTCACCAACTTTATGTTGACCGTTTTTCGCAATGTATTTCTCAGGTAACTAAGGCATATCCTCATGGCATTGCATGGAGTCACTTTGTATATCAAGGATGACGCGTCACTTTTGGATTTCATGCACTTTGAACTATCGTTTGATTGTACTAAACTTGTTTCCTTAAACCTTTTCCAACTTATGGGACCTATGTTTTATAAACTCTGAATATTTTGAATGAATCAAACGATGTATTTTATAAACGACACTTTAGGTCGTTCAATATTTCCTTGCTTGTGTGCTATGATCCGTTACACCCTCAGGTATTCCATTCCGCTGCCATTCAGGTATTTCGGGGGTGTTACAATATGACGATGTATGCCAAGCTTGACTAGTTTCCTTTATATATGAATATCATAAAATTCTTTAGTTTCAAAGAAAATAATGTCAATGTTCAAAGGATACTAACTTATATTGCCTAACTCAAAAATTTGAGTTTCTTCGTCAAAAATAAATTTAATATTTTGGACACACTATAGTATTTGGTTCAATCTTTTGACTTCAGATTAGATTTAGGCCATAACATCATTCTTAAAAGAAAGTAGACGTAATTCCCTTCAAATTGATAGGTGGCGCGACTCCTACGGACTTACGGTTAATTAGTTATGAATTATTGAAGTTGGACAAAAAACTGTGTACTGAACTGACGGATTTCAAGGAACCTTTTTGAGGGTTCCGCCCATTGAGGATGAGGGCTCCGCGGGGTCTGATGACAGATTCACTAAAACTCATATTTTGACATAAAGAAAACGTGTAGGACTTACTAGATTTGATAGTAAACATATATTTAACAACATTTCTACTTATGTGACTTATCTAAACATTTACGAACATGATTTTTCAACTAAATTTGTAGTTATCCAAAATGCTCATTTTAAAACCGTAGTTTTCGTAAATTAGCTTTAAGCATATAATTTGACACTTACAAATTTTAAGAAATGTTTTCTTTTATTTTTCAAGGACACCTTCAAGCTTGTATACAAAGTAACATTTCTAAGTATACTTAACGAAACATTTTTCATATTATATTCCGCTTCAATGGTAATTTGATACATGGATCGTGCTCCATTTTAAAAACCATTTGTTATGAAAATAAGAGCTACGAAGATCTTATGCCAATTGTGAAAACGTAGAGGGGGGGGGGGGGGGTGAATACGTTACCGTTTAAAAACTTTATTACTTGTTGTATCAAATATCCATTCTTAGCTTGTTCTAATATGAAATATGTGAAGTGTAGTTTATGACTAGCATAAACTAAAGACAAGTTATCACACAAGCATAAACAACAAGTCACAACACAAATAATCACATAATGCAAACAATATAGAAAAGCAATAAGTAAAAGGAAAGTGCAAACCGAACACGAGGATTTATAGTGGTTCGGTCACGGATCTCTTCTTCGCCCTACTCCACTCCTCGAGTACCCAACTCGAGAGTTACTTCACTAGATCAACAACCTCCCTTCTCGGCGGAGAAAACCTTACACGTCGCTTACAAGATTACCGGCACTAAGCTAGATGTCGAGTTCTTTTACAAGGGTACAACCACTCCCATCGTCGCCTATACAATATTTCCGACACTAAGCTAGATGTCGAGTTCTTTACCAAGGGTACAACCACTCCCGCTATGTTTTGTGGCCCAACATAAAAACCTTGTCTTTTATGGCACAAACACATAAACCATCTAATCTATATTGTGATGATACAATGATGATCAAAGACATAAAAGTCTAATGGATATGAATGACTAATCTACATGAACTTCTTGAATAAGAAGTCTTCAATCATTGAGGATGTCAAGTAACCTTGGATCTTCATATGTTGGAATGCTTGAATGAATAGTGACTTCAAGATCTTGTAACCTTCTTGGTGGATCATGAAGTATGATATGCTTACAACAAAGATGAATGTTAGAAGCATTATGATTATTATAGAAAGGGTGATCTACATGGTTTCCTACTTATCTATGTGTGTGTGTTTTTTCATCTTTTCATCAACATCCTAAGTAAAACATGAACTTCTATTTATAGGCAAAACAAGTAAAGAAGTTTTCCAAAACCATGTTCCAAAACCATGGGTTACTATTAGAGTCAACATTGACAAGACATATGCATATACTTGAAACTAAATGTTGACAAGACAAGACATATATGTTTCCTAGTCAACTTACAAGGACTATGACACATCTTACAAGCTCTTTGACCAAGTCATTTTCCAAAGATGTTTCCAAGTCAACTACAATCTATGACACATCTTAAATGATCTTTGACAAAGATAATTTCCAAATATAGTTTTCCATTTTATGAAAAATACATTTAGACAAATGTATATATTAACTTAAAAAGGTAAATTACTTGTATAAAAAAATATATTAGCTGGCTATATAATTTTTAGTAAGTTACTAAAAATGTTTTATGTACTTATGTTGATACAAGACACATTTTTATATATTGTAAACTTACTAATATTATCTAGACACCTAATGTGACACTTATTCTATTTAACACCTAAAATGTACTTTGACACCTAAAATTCTTAAAGACTCCTAAAGTATTTTAGTCATTCTAAGGGGTTTGATCATAATGCCACATAACAAACATGTACGAACCTGTGTTATAGCATACGATGACTCGAGACGTTGAGAGATGTTGAGACAAAATATGATTACGAGTAACTTGTACATTTTACGTTATGTATCAAGTTATACGTTTGTCATCAATCAAAACAAACGAGACTCTATAGATTAAATATCGTAATATTTGCACTAACAATATGCCTAAAAAAATATTAGTCATTCGATGAGGCTTAGATTTGTGAACCACCAAAAAAAGAGAATCAATATGTCATGGTTGCAAACTTAGTAAGTTGCCCCGCCAAGATGCATAATCTCACTTTGGCCCTAACTCACTAAAAAAATCATTTAAACTTTATCATCACAGCCTCTTCCATTACCCTTTCATACAAAAAGCGCCCATATATATATATATATATATATATATATATATATATATATATATATATATATATATATATATATATATATATATATATATATATATATATATATATATATATAACTTGGTAAATACACTCGTTTTCGCTACACATATTCTAGCAACATATAGGATTATAGGTTACTGTGCATGAAGGTTAATGAAAGAAAGAACTGTGGTGACTATTAAAATACATCGTGGCAAATTTGGCTCAGATTAATTCATGTCATAGTTGCGATCAAGAGGTTACTAATCAGGGTATTTTCCGTACTAAACCATTCTTATATGTTGGGCTACAAAATAACAAACTTGAAAGATCATCACTGCCAATAAAACACATGTTATAACATGTAGGATCGTAGTTTATAGTTGATATTGTGATTCGGGAGGTCGGGTTTGATGGAAGAAGATGACTTTCATGGTTAGTGTTAGAAATGAAGCTGAGCGATATTTACGTGAATTGGAGTAGACAACTAGTATGCGTATAACGCAGGGACTACTAATGTAATATTGTAATAGTTGTCTTATGTTTGCCCTACATAAACCCCTCAAGACTTCACTTGAGAGGTGTGAGTGTGTCAACATTTTGCTTAATAAAATCTTATTTTTGTTCACCTCTCCCTCTCTCTACTTTCTCTCTCTAAAACTAGTCATGGATTTCATATTCTTTGTTCAACCTCGACCTCCCCGAACCATATAAATCATGTATATTATCGGTCCTACAATTGGTATTGGAGCTCATGGTCATGTTATATCATTGATTTGTGTGGTTCGTATATGTTTTTGAGTTGTTTTTACCAATTTTTTCGGACCTGGAAATTTTTTTTCATATCTTTTATGGTTTAACAGTTTCTAAACAACTTTATGTATCAACATGGTCAAAAACAAAAAGTCTCAACCTTACAATATCAGTTTCATATACCTATTACTTGTGTCCCATACAATATCAAGTTCACAGCTTTATGTAACTTATCATTTTTTTGCTACTTGTTTTGTACCATCCCGTGAAAAGTGGTCGAAACTTATCGGAAAACTCGTCGGAATCTGGGCAAAGAAGCTGGACGGAATTGTTGGTCAGAATAATCGCCGGAATCTGGTCGGAATTTCTTGTATAAGAAATTTTCGAAATGTACTATTTATCGAGAATATATTTTCAAAATGTACTATTTATCAAGAATATGTCTTCGAAATATACTATTTATCGAGAATATATTTTCGAAATGTACTATTTATAGAGAATATATATTTTCGAAATTTTTTTACTTTTTCGAATTTGTCACATTCTCGATAAGTTCAGTATATTCTCGATAAGTTGATAGAGATTAAGATGAAGAGAAGACATGACCACAACCAAATATCAACAACTCAAGACCTCAGGCTATACCATCATCAGTCCACATGTGTTAAAGAAATGAAATAGATATCGACAATGAAAATAATAGAAGATCCATAATCTTTCTTAACGACAACAACATCAATCCCATCTCTAAACCACAAGACTCTTGAACATAAATGAAAACATTATAAGATCTCAGTCAATTATTTGTGGTACTCAAAGAAACATCAAGACCATTCAAGGTCTAACACACGAAATAACAATCATCACAGATCTATATTGAAGATTCCCTTCTCTTTTTAATATCCGAACTCAAAAGGGAATGAAATATAAAAAGTATGTTATTTACATCCTTCGTTCGTTCAATGACAAGAAAACATGAAAGAAGTACAACCTACCTGTAACCCAGCTCTTCAAGATCTTGATGCCTAATATGTTATTGGTTCTACATTAGAATGGTTTACTCATGGCGGGTTAAACGGGTGTGAGAGATTTGTGTTCATGATTCATGCTTCAGTAGTCAAGAAAAGGGGTGAGAAGATCTGTGTTCTAGTTGTGGTGGCTGCTATTGTGAAAGAGTTACTTTGTTTTGGTGGCTGCAAAAGATGATGGGAGAGTTGTTAGATGTGTGTGTGACTGCGTATAGTGAGTCAATTAGGGTTGAAGTGAGAGATTAGTGCTATTAAATATGATGTGTGAATTAGGGTTATCAAAAGTTATACCGTGTACAATTTTCACACGAAATTGGATTAGGTATTTCTTTTGGGATGGATTGTCTTTGGACTTTGGATTATATCAGAATATTGGGCCTGCATGCTTTAGGTTCACACGAAATTGGGCTGACAAAATGGACTTGTATTGGATCCGAATATTATTTAAAGAAAGGGCTCAAAAGGTGTCATACAGGTGTATATTTGGATACATACGTTCTGATAATATCTGATAAAGAGTGGTATTTTGGTATTACAATTTTCATGGGGGATACATATTTGACGGATATCGTTTTCAATGCTTATCTAATGTGACTACGGGGATTATTTGTTTATTACTTATTTGATCTTGAAGTGACGTTTCACGGGTGCGTGTACTTAGTATCTCAAGGTCTAGGGGTTGGTTGGATGCAAGACTTTTAAAGATCCTTGTTTGAGCATTTATGGAATAGTGATTAAGACTTGGATTATCTAGTTATACTCAATGTAAGGGGTTACATTGTAGTACTCACGGGTTATAGCTATCACTTTAAGGAGTTACGTTGTAGTACTCAGTGTCACACGAAGTTGTGGATATTCCAAGAGGTAGATATTTCATATAATGTTTGATTGGTTTGGGTATATGTCACTACCTATATTGTAAGGAGTAACGTTGTTGTGCTCATATAGGTTCTCAATCAAGGATATTACAAGTATAAGTCACAAGTCTGGGAATTTTATTTCACTTTCAAGTTGTCATATCGGGTTGTCTCCATATGTGGTCACTTACTATTAGCCAGTGGAAGTGAAAAGAGGTTTGATAAGAGGTTGATCTGAGGAGAATTCTAGAGAGAATAGTTATTGACATCCACTCATGGGGTATTGATTTGTATGTTGCTTCCAGTTGATATTTCTATGTACACATATTTATGATGATTCGAAAGATCGTCATCATCCTGGAGGGAGAAATGTGTACATCAGGGCTTTTATTGAAGATCCGGAAGCATTCTAAGTGAGTTGAAGATGTCGATATGATGATCCCCAAACAAACCAGTGAAGAAGTTACAGATTATCAGTCTATGATCCATTTTCCGCTGTGCATGACAAGATAAGAGACTGAAGATAATTTGGGCATAATTCAGAGAAACTTCTTCTACAAGAATAAAGGTTATATCAAACGGGTTGTCAATTTGGGAGGGAGCATGTAAAAGAAAAGGGCTTACTAATTGGGAGGGAGAAATAACCCAATTAGATTAGTACATGATTCGTTTGCAAGTAAAGAAAGATTGCTGGGGATATTTATGAAGATAAAGAGCTATGAAGTCTTCCTCAGCATTGTTGCGCTTACTTTGATTGTTTTATTTTACTTGTTAGGAATCATTGTAACCAATTCACCTATATCTCCAGCTGGAGGGAGATTGTTAGAAATGAAGTTGAGCGATATTTACGTGAATTGGAGTAAACAACTAGTATGCGTATAACGCAGGGACTACTAATGTAATATTGTAATAGGTGTCTTATGTTTGCCCTACATAAACCCCTCAAGACTTCACTTGAGAGGTGTGAGTGTGTAACCATTTTGCTTAATAAAATCTTATCTTTGTTCACCTCTCCCTCTCTCTACTTTCTCTCTCTAAAACTAGTCATGGATTTCATATTCTTTGTTCAACCTCGACCTCCCGAACCACATAAATCATGTATATTATCGGTTCTACAATTAAAGAGAGAGAGAGAGAGAGAGAGAGAGAGAGAGAGAGAGAGAGAGAGAGTAGAGAGAGAAGGGAAACTATGTGTTTTTATTGAATGAAAGGAAAGAGTAAATTACACAAATGAGTCTCACCCCTCCATGTAACACATATCAAACTATTACTAATAGACATAACAAGTCCATGTGTTTTGGCTAAACAAGATAGTAAATGTAATCCCGTAAATGTCATTCCATTTACGTGTTAGGAGCGATCCCAACATAACACATATGAAATCAGCACTCATAACCACAACTTATACAGAGCTAGTACACTACTCATAATTGTAACTCATAAACGGTTTCTACATTTATGACCATAACTTATACGCAACTCACGCATGACGTATGACGACAACCATACAACAAAACACTGTTATTTGGGTCTGCTAAAAGTCAGGCACTATATGCATCCTATTCAATAGATAAATGATCAAGTTGTGTCAGATTAATGCATTTTTCGGCTACGATCATAGAGGTTGTTAAGGTGAGTCAAACTCATACCCAACCAAAAACAACGCCTATGAAATCAGAACCTATGACCACAACATATACACAAATAATACATATAATTTTGAAAAATATCATGACAAACACATCAAACCATAATCAAGACATCCTTCCATTCTTCCAAAACCAAATAAAACATAGTTTATACCACTAATGATTATACACAACCTATAAGAGCTTAAAACAAATGCGCTTTGATCAAAATGACGCCATATAGACAACATTTGTATAAAAAATACAAACACATATCCACAAATGTCTTATCATTTTGACTGTAATAATAGTGGTTGCTAAGCCAAGTGAAACTCGCACTCAACCAACCAACCATTTTGCACAACCAATAAAAATAAAAATATATTGAAAAATCATTACAGCAAAAAATAAAATAAAATGTTGTAGCACTTATGAAATCAGCAGTTACGACCATAACTTATACACATCAGATAAAATCATATGACCACATGTTATATAAGCTGCATAAAATTAGCACTTATGACCACACATCAAACTTTAAAAGATATTACAAATCTTAAACAAACAAAAACACATATCGAGAAAAACACTAATAGCAAACAAACTTTAAAAAAGTTAAAAGATCATCACAACCAAATAAAACACAACTTGTAGCACATCATATAATCAACACTTATGATCACATATCAGACTTATCATAAAACTTAACAAACAAAAACACGAAATCAATTAATAGCATACAAACTGATGATGTATAGTCTATATTTGGGCCACGAGCCCAAATGACAAACATCACTAAGGCCCAAACCCACCATGAGTGGGCTATTATAACTTGGGCCGCATTGTCAAAGGGATTGGGCTCACGTAAGACCAAAAGCCCAAACAAACTATTTATGGTCTAGATAAAGATCTTCTATCTATGGATAAAGATCCTTGGACCAGATAAGCACCATGCGTGCGAAACGTAAGGAGCACAAAACCTACAAGGATTCTGCGCCTATATAAGGAATGACATAATTCTCATTAAAGGTACGATTCACAAACCCTAACTCTTTACGTAAACCTAAAACCAATTACTTACTCTCACGCCGGAGGATAATCGTAGGAGACAATCCCACGATAAGCCTAACGGTGTTGGTTTATTTTCTTAGTGCGCAGGTTTCAAGCATTAAGAGCTAATTGGTACGAGAGCAAGAGCCCAAACAAGGAACGCCCAACTTTTGTATCAACAAGTGGCGCCATCCATGGGACCAACACTAAGAACTAAGAACTAGAATAACGAAGAACAAAAACTCAAGCCAGCGGACTCCGCAGTTGGAAAAAACACGTGACCCCCAGAGGAAGAACCATCAAGATTCGACTTCTAGGCAGGCTTCTGGAACAACTAGTGCGCCTGGTCACCAAGAAACGGGACTAACCCTACCTCTCCCAGCGGTAGAATTGCCTATAAGGACTACCCAAGCCACCACAGTGGTCCCAAGCGTTGAAGAACTTCAGCGCACCCTCTTCAATACTCCCCACCAAACGGCACCTATAGTGGAATACACTGTGCCACCTCGCGCACCTAACCGAGATAGGGTGCCCAATGCTGAGGTAGATACAATTGCAGCGGATGAGGACGCGCCTGACCTAACATTAAGTAATTTTGTATCCCAAAATTACGAAACCCTAACCGCCCTCATGCAAGAAAAAGCGAGGAGAAGGTCAAGTACGAGCCTGCAAGCCCGGCTCAACTTTGGTCCTGAACGCGAAGTATCACCACCGCGCCACCAAAGAGGAAGACGCGAAAATAACGAAAGACGTACCACTATCCATGATAGACTTGGTACGGTATCTGACTCACAGTATTCAGAGGAATATGAAGATGGCGAGAGGCGCACCAATGTTTATTCCAGACTTGGTAGTCGAAGGATACAAGACAGATTAGGACATCAACATTCACCAAGCGAAGGCTCCTCCAGGTCTGGAAGCAAAAAAATTCAAGACAGATTAGGGAGGAGAACATCCCCAAGTGAAAGTCCCTCAAGCTCTTCCTCTGAAGGAAATCGGCGCAAGCGCCGCAAAAGAGATTACTCTTCCTCCAGTGACTCCTCGGACAACGAGGATAAGGAAACAGGACATTGGAAGTCCAGAGGAAGACGTCGCGAGGAAGAAGATGAAGACATATCTCTTCCGTGGCGTCGCCAGAAAGTTGATGCCTTTACAAGACGTATCAGCGACTATTTTGATCATAAGAAAAGGCGCATGCCCACTAATGTTAAAACATATGATGGGACGGGTGATCCTGATGATCACCTAAAAATTTTCGAATCCGCCGCTACTATCGAAAATTGGCCACAACCTGTGTGGTGCCATATGTTTAACTCCACGTTAGTAGGGAATGCGCGCACGTGGTTTAGCAAGCTTCCACGAAGGAGCATTGGCGGGTTTGAAGAGTTGTGAAAAGCATTCCGTTTAAACTTCACCCAAAGAAAGAAGTGCGCTAAAAACCCTGTTGAACTAGCCAGAGTAAAACAGCGTCAAGGGGAATCAACCAGTGCTTATATGGAACGCTTTAAAGATGAGTGTATACACGTAAAGGCGTGTCCCGAAGTCCTAAAAATCTCAGGGTTCATGAATGGGATCAATAACCCAGAACTCATCAGGAAGTTGAACGACAAGCTTCCCCAAACCTTCGATGAACTAATGAAGCGCACAAGATCCTTCATACAAGGAGAAGCAGCCGCCGCGGACAGTAAAAAAGGCTACTCAAATTATAGGCAACAAGAACAGCCTAGGAGACAACCCAATGATTAGAGTAACAACCGCAGCAAGAATTATCGCAGTCAAGGGAGTGGACGAGATAATGACAAATATACCCCTCTCACAAAGACTCCGAGGGAAATATTTGTAACAGAAAGCACAAACTTCTCAAAACCTCCACCAATGCGCACCCCAGAGGAAAAGCGTATAGGGAATGGATACTGCGAATACCATGGACAAAAGGGCCATACAACCAACGAGTGTGTCCAGCTACGAAAACTAATTGAAAAATTAGTAAAGGAGGGTAGAATGGATCACCTCGTAAAAAACATTAAAGAAGGGAAGGACAAGCAAAGGAATGGGGGCAAGAAAGAGCCTCCCAAAGATAAAGCGGACATCATCTACATGATACAGTCATGGCAACGCAAGACAAAGCAAAAAGTCAGTCAAAAGTTCTCTTCAGAAAAGGAGATATCCATCCCCACTCTAGCTGCGGACAACGCAGTAATAGAGCCGCTGACCATTAAGATACATACTGGGGGACATGACATCCGCCGCATGTATATCGATGGAGGAGCATCTGCAGATATTCTGTATGAACATTGCTTTAAAAGGCTACGACCTGAGATACAAAGCTAGTTGATACCAGCCACGACGTCGCTTACCGGGTTCACAGGAGAAAAGATATGGCCTATCGGGCAATTACGCCTACTTGTAGTTGCAGGTGATGAACAACACTCTACAGCAACGTGGATAAATTTCATGGTAATCAAGTCTCCTTCACCGTACAACGGCATCATTGGGAGACCTGAAATATCATCCATGCGCGCTGTACCATCCACAACACACGGGATGCTCAAATTTCTAGTAGAAGGAGGGATTGTCACCCTCTACAACACCACAGTGCCACCTAAAGAGTGCAACGCAGTAACCAGTGAGGTGGAGAATATTCCAGAACAGCGCGCAGAAAAAATACCAAACTTAAAGGTCGCTATTCATCCTGATTACCCAGATCAACAAATATCGATTGGAGGATCTTTATCTGACAAAGGTAAAGCAGCTGTGTGCGCACTCTTGCAGAAGAACCTGAGTATCTTTGCGTGAGAACCAAAGCACATGACCGGAGTGCCACGCTCTATTACGGAGCACAAGCTACAAATCTGACAAGGATATCCCCCAATACGACAGAAGAAGCGCGGCCAGGCCCCAGATCGCGCAAAAGCTATCCTAGAAGAAGTACACAAACTTGTAGACGCAGGCATTATGCGCGAAGTATACTATCACGACTGGCTCTCTAATCCAGTGATGGTAAAGAAGAGCGATGGCAGTTAGAGGATGTGCGTGGACTTCACAGATCTCAATAAAGCATGTCTACAGGGCTGCTATCCACTGCCAGAGATAGACTGGAAAGTAGAATCCCTATGCGGATATCCTTTTAAATGCTTCCTAGACGCATACAAAGGGTATCATCAAATTCATATGGCAGTCGAGGATGAAGAAAAAACAGCCTTCCACACAAGTCAAGGGGTCTATTGCTACACAAAAATGTCTTTTGGCCTAAAGAACGCAGGCGCAACATACCAGCGATTGGTGGACATGGCTTTTGAAAAACAAGTAGGTCACAACTTGGAGGTCTACGTTGATGACCTTGTCATCAAGAGTCACACAGAGGAAGAATTGGTGCGCGACATCGAGGAGATGTTCAAAACATTGGGAAAAATAAACATGAAGTTAAATCCCAAGAAGTGCACCTTGGCGCGACAGAAGGCATGTTCCTTGGGTATTTAATAGAACCCGGTGGTATCAAGCCTTGCCCAGAAAAATCAAAAGCTGTTATCGATCTCCCCTCACCACGCACACTGAAAGAAGTCCAGTCATTAAACGGAAAGCTAGCTGGGCTAAACCGTTTTTTATCTAAGTCAGCAGACAAATCACTCCATCTCTTTAAAACACTCACGAAGTGCACAAAAAAGGGAGACTTTCGTTGGACTGAGGAAGCAGAAGAAGCCTTCCAACAGCTAAAACAGCACCTGGCATCACTCCCCAAACTTGTCGCACCGCGACCAAGGGAAGAGTTAATAATGTACTTATCTGCAACCCACGGAGCAGTCAGCGCAGTACTATTGACAGATAGGAACTCCGTCCAAACACCCATATACTTTGTAAGCAAGGCATTGAAGAAGACAGAGACTAAATACAGTGCCATGGAAAAATTGGTCTTAGCTCTAGTATTCGCAGCTAAAAGACTGCGCAGATACTTTCATGCGCACTGTGGAAAACTAGAAGGGGCGGTTGAATAGTTTTACGTCTTTTTAATTTTATTATGAAAACTTAGTTTAGTTTTAAAACCTTGTTTGCTTTTAAAACTTTGATTCAATCTTATGTGAACTCAAATCTTGAACAATATGAACAACTATATCTAAGTATGAACAATAATAATATAAGCTAGGTATGTGAAATCAACACATGCACAATATAAACAATTATAGCTATATACAAGAGATAAGTAAGTAATCGTTTATTTTATAATCCTTAGTTATATTTTGTATGAAATCTTTACTTGTTCGAAATGATCAATTATATGTATGTTACCTTTTTAGTTTGATTGTAAAAACTTTATTTTGTGAATGAAACTTTCGTTTGATCTTTAAGTAAAGTCAATACTATCACTACATGAGCAAATATATATATATATATACGTCTACGTCTACAAAAGTAATAACGATGTAAGCAAGATAATAAGTAAGATATGGAAAGATCTAACCGCGAGATAAAGGATTTATAGTGGTTCGGCTACAAGGACACCTTCCTTGCCCTACTCCACTCCTCGAGTCACCTACTCGAGAGTTTTCTTCACTATATCAACAAGCTCCCTTATGGCAGAGAAAACCTTACACACCAATTTACACACCACAACTTCTTCACACCTAAGTCACAACTTCTACACAACTTCTTCAAATCAATCTACTTCACAACTAACTACTCCACACCTATCTTCCTCACACCAATTCACTTCACAACTAACTACTCCACACCTAGCTTCTTCACTACAATCTAACTCCTAACTTTTCTTCTTCACACCAAGCAACTAACTAATCACACAATCTATATATCTAGCACAACTATCTACAATCAAATATTCACAACAATCTTCACAAAGAATAGTGTAAATAATCTTGATGATGAACCAACAACTTGGATGTGGAGGTCACAACAAGTTGTAATACTTCTTGTCTTGGGGGATAGAAGTATTCTTCTCTTGCACTTGAAAGGTAGAGGTTTGGATCACTTTGAAACAAAGATTTATGTATGTATGATCAAAGGATTTTAGAAAATAGAAATGAGATCTAGAACAGAAAGTTTTGGGGTGCAAAAGGTGAGAAAAATCTGTGGAATGAACCAGTATTTATAGGGGAAAAAAATACTGTTTGGGAGCGTGGCCGGTCCCCTTAATTGGGTGCCGGTCCCCTTAATAATTAAGGGGACCGCCTAGTATAACTAAGGGGGCCGCCTAAAAAAAATATATTTTTTCTTCAGATTTTTGTCTTTTTGTGGGGGAGGTTTTTCCTGAAGAATGTAGCCGTTTTTTGGGTTGAAATTTAAATTCAAAGTATTTATTTTGAATAAAACATTTCTTATAAATACAAAAATGTTTTGTATAAGTTTAAAAATGTTTGTCCCACTTTAATAAAATGTAAGGTTTGTAAAAATAAAAATTCCATTGATCAAAACATAGAGATATCGATATATGTTAATAATGTTTTTAGGCATTATTTATATCAACAATCTCCCCCTTTTTGATAATTACAAAACCTAAACTCATCAAGTCTAAAAATTAATTTTTAGACATGTATTTAGTGAGTTTATATTCACTTCTCCCCCTTTTTGTAGAATCAAAAAGGTTATGCCGGCTAGCTTCATAAATGAAGTTAGACGGGATGAAATCTCCCCCTTGATGTGTGCTCCCCCTCGTTCGATGGCACCAAGGAATCGAGATATGGAATGCTCGCAAGAAAAATAGTAGAAGCACAAGCATATATAGAAGAATATGCAATATAAATAACAAGCATAGCAAACAAATATTAAGGATGCATAACAATTAATTCAAAGTGATTATGTTAAAGATCCTAATTTGCCAATGAGAGCCATCGGACTTGCTTGTAACAAAAGGTTGGTTGATTCGTATTTGAAAGTGAAAATCATAAGCATATAGTATGCTTAGATGGTTGATAATAGAGTGTTTGGAATGAAGATGGTTGAGTTAGGGTAAGGTTGTTGGATTAATTGAGGTATATGTTTGGGTCATGAATGTTTGGAGGGTTTGGTTGTGGAGAGTTTGTAGCGGAAGAGGTTGATTAAGGTTTTGGATGTTGTTCAAGTGAGGGTATTGGATGTGATCTAGTGAGAAGATATTCAATCCAAGTGAAGTGTTCATTGAATGTAATGGTTTTTAGGAGAAAGATGCAACAAGGTCAATTGTTGACATGCTTCTCAAGTTGATTTATGTTGTGTGGTGATGAGGGTGATCTAGATGAAGGTGGATCCAAATTGCGTTGAGCAAGAT
This sequence comes from Artemisia argyi, assembly GCA_030686995.1. Lineage (NCBI taxonomy): Eukaryota > Viridiplantae > Streptophyta > Magnoliopsida > Asterales > Asteraceae > Artemisia > Artemisia argyi. Next base: position 119,369,182 of record CM060689.1, on the reverse strand, counting down.
GTAAGGCTAAAAGAGCACTAAGCTCATGGGATTCTTTTAGCGCCTCAACGAACATTAAGTGTTCGGAGGAAGGTGATGGTGGTGGAGCATGATAGTTGTCTTGGGTGAGGGTTTGAACATGCAACATAGGAATGGCATGTGAAGTTGTAGGATGTGGTGGTAATACTCTTGGTGGTGGAGACATGTTTGAGTTTGGGTAATCATGAAAACATGATATGGGTGGAAGAGATGCTTCATGAGTGGATGGTGTTTTTGTTGAATGAGCAACATGTAAAGTATTGGTAATGAGGTTAGGATTATTGTTTTGGGATTGTGCATGCTCATCATAAGAAGGAGCATTAATGGAAGCACGAATGGATGATTTGTTGTTAAATGGATCATTTGTGTGAGAGTGAGGTTTAGGTGTTGGTTGATTATGAACAACATCGCTTGAGTTGTGAGAAGATTATGAGGTTTGAGTGTAATGTAGAAGGATATGGGTGAGTAAAGGTTTTTGATATGTAATGTTGGTGAGAAGGAGAGTGCGGTGTTGGGTATGTAATGTTGAAGACATAGGAGGAATTTGGTGTTGGGTGTTTGACAACATCATTTGGTTTGACGGGCTTTTAATGGAAGTTAGGTTTTCTTCTCCAAGCGGGTTATTTGGTGGTTTTGGTTTAATGGGAGAGGTCATGAAGAGATGAATATAGATTGAGAGGAATGAGAGTGTTTATAATGTAGGATTGGTGGGATTTAGGATGTATAAATTTTGATAGAAGGTTTAGGATAAAATAGGTTTATGAATTTTGGGAAGTGTAGGATGAAATGGGCTAAAAAGTAGAAAAAGAAAACAACACCTTCGACCATCAGATGGCCGGTCCCCTTAATTGGAGGCCGGTCCCCTTAATAATTAAGGGGGCCGCCTTATGATTTAAGGGGGCCGCCCATCTGGTGATTCCCAGATTGCCAGAAAAGGGTTTTTGGTAGTGAATTGCAGAAAGGTTGTGTTTTTGGTTTCAAACAAGTCCAACTCTTTGAGGCAATTAAGCATATACTAATTATGTAGGCAATTATGTAGCCAAAGCATGTTAATCAAAGAGATTAAGTAAACAAGCATTTTTATCTAGCATGCAAACATACTCATCAAGCAAGTAAAATATAAGTGCTAGGAAATAATAAGCAACATCAAGTATTTCATAACTACATAACTAGGAGGATTAATCCTAATGTGTATCAATGTGCAATAAGTGGGTAGTTATGATAGCATGGATTTCTAGACTTGTTACAAACAAAGTCTTAATGAACAAACCATGGTCCTCTTGATTTGATTTAGTTCACTTATAAGTGTCATTTATATAAATATAGATGACAAATGTGAGATCACCATGCATGATTTTAAAAGAGACGTTTTTAGCATTATTCAACAATGTTTGAAAGTAAGTTTTCACTTAGATGTGAGAGTTATTTGAATAAAATAGATTGGGTTTTTACTTCAAAATGTGTGAATGAACGGTAAAGAATATTTTCCCAACCTTTAGTTTTGATCAAAACAAAATTGTGGATATTGATAGTGAAAACATGTTATTTAAAAGTGGGATAGTTATTTGAAAAACTATTTTCCAAAATGTGAGGTTTTTGCATACTTTTAGAGATATTAGATTTTTGACAACAAATATCATAAATCAAATATTTAAAAAAATGTTTATTAAAGATCTCATGCTCAAGAGGATTGTTAAGCCTATTATTATCTCATGCTATCGTTTCTACATATCCTATGATCCTAAAGGAAATGAAGACGATAATTTATATGTTAGATGCGACAGTGTTGAATGGGGTATAACCTAACATCTATAGTTCCTTTGTTTTCGCACGTTTATCTAACTTAATGCCATAGTCTACGAGAGCTTGTTTCATCCATAGTTTTCTTACGCGAGGGATCTAATCCTACTTCTATATTAACGATCGATCCACTTAACTCATTTCACTTCATCACCATGAGTTTGCTAATAGTGGATATAGAAGATTTCCAATTTCTATTTCGTTCGGCAATGAACAATTTTATCTTATTCCTAGGAGAGTCAACCAATGATGTTTCTAGGTTATAAGAATATAAGCTATTATGTACACATATATGTATAGCTAAGCATTAATCTAACTAATCATATATCTAAGCATGCAAATTATAGTGATGAACTTAAAAGAAACGCGTACCTTTTAGTCTTCAATGGAATATCTTCAAGCACTTCAAGTGACCATGTTGACTTATAGAAGTCATTTGTAGATGATATTCCAACTTCTTCCAAGATTGCAACTTAGCCACTTGGTCCCCATTGTCTCATTGGTCCAAAGTTGTTTGGTCCAAACATATTTAACATTTGGCTAGGATGCATGTATGGTAGTAATATTTCCCAAGGATTGTAACTTGGTTGACAATTTCACATTTGATTTCTAGTGTTATTGTAATATTGTCTATTTTGATTTCTTCTAGGTTGAGGTGTTTTAGATCTTGGATGATGATTGTTAGGTTTTCTTGGTGGTGGAGTTTTAGATCTTAATTTAGGTTTAGAGGATCCTACTTCGGTCTTTAAGGATGGTTTATAAAAAGTCTTTACTTTTTCATCATTTGCAATGGGTATTTTTCTATCTTTTGTAAGTATATACTTAGGATTTGATTCTAATGATTTTTGTTTACTAGATTCACATTCAAACTTTATACTTTTATTTTCACTAGTTGAAACATTAGTTGAAGTTAATCCTAGACCGGTTTTATCTCCCGAAGTTTCTTGAACACTTATTATTTTCTTAAGTGGGTTATTACAATTTTTAAACTTGTCAAGTTTGAAATTTTCATTTTTAAGTTTTTCGTTTTCATTTTTAACCTCTAAGCATGTTTTACATTTTATAAAAACTTCTTTTCCTTTTTTCAAATGTTGTAGTTTAATTTTTAATTCGAGTACTTCATTTTCTAATAGATTATTAATATGTTTTAGTGACTTATTTTTAGCTATAACCTTTTGACCTAATTTGCATAACCTATTATATTCACTATCTAGTTCTTTTTCGTCTAATGATAAATTTTTGACACTAAAGTATTCGGTTTCGGAACGTACCTCGCTTGATGTCTTAGCCATAAGACACTTTTCTTCATTTGTGGTTTCTTTCTTGTCCTCATCGCTATCACTCCAAGCACCTCCGATAAACGCCTTTCGATTTAGATCTCTTGACATCATTGGACACTTTCCGATGAGATGATTTGGATTGCCACATTTAAAACACTTCCTTTCATTATATGGTTGCCTAACATATCTTCCTCGTCTTTTGAAGTATTTCTTGAAGTCTCGTACGGCCATAGCATACTCTTCATCGTCACTTTTGGAGGTTGAGCATTCTTCGTCACTAGAGTCCTTTTTAGCTCTCAACGCAATTGATTTGCTTTGCTCCCTTTTTCCTTTGACCATCTCGGAGTCTTTCTTTATTATTTCTTCGTAGACCTTTAAGTTGCCGATCAATTCGTCAAGTTGTAGAGTTGACAGATTCCTTGATTCTTCAATAGCCGTGACTTTAGCTCGCCATTTTGGATGAAGAGCCCTAAGAAATTTCCTAACAAAATTCTTACTAGAAGAATTCTCATCAAGTGCTTTTAAACTTGTGATAATAGTGTTAAATCTAGCAAAAGCATTATCTATTGATTCCTCCTCCGGAATCGTAAATTGTTCATATTGTTGAACAAGAAGATCTATTTTGTTATCTTTAACTTGACTATTACCTTGGTGAGTGATTAGTAAAGAATCCCAAATTTCTTTTGCGGTTTTACACATAAAAATTCTTTCATATTCTTTGCGTGGTAACGCATTATAAATAACCATTTTAGCCTCATTATTTTTTGCAAGTTTCTTTTTCAAATCATCATTTTGTTTTTCAAAAGATACAATTTCATCCATTTTAGTTTCAACATTATATTGAATAGGGGGAAAATCACCAAAGGTAATAATATGCCAAAGATCAAGATCTTTTCATTTCACATAAGTTTCGAATCTATTTTTCCAATATAAAAATCCATCACTTTCAAATAGTGATGGTCTTTGCATAGATTGCCCTTCTAAATATTTTTCAGATTCCATAGATCGTTACAAGTTTTAAAATACAATATATTTTAAAAATCTTGCTCGACGTGGCTCCTGATACCAATTGTGGAAAACTAGAAGGGGGGGAGGTTGAATAGTTTTACGTCTTTTTAATTTTATTATGAAAACTTAGTTTAGTTTTAAAACCTTGTTTGCTTTTAAAACTTTGATTCAATCTTATGTGAACTCAAATCTTGAACAATATGAACAACTATATCTAAGTATGAACAATAATAATATAAGCTAAGTATGTGAAATCAACACATGCACAATATAAACAATTATAGCTATATACAAGAGATAAGTAAGTAATCATTTATTTTATAATCCTTAGTTATATTTTGTATGAAAACTTTACTTGTTCGAAATGAACAATTACATGTATGTTACCTTTTTAGTTTGATTGTAAAAACTTTGTTTTGTGAATGAAACTTTCGTTTGATCTTTAAGTAAAGTCAATACTATCACTACATGAGCAAATATATATATATATATATATATATATATATATATATATATATATATATATATATATATATATATATATATATATATATATATATATATATATATATATATATATACGTCTACGTCTACAAAAGTAATAACGATGTAAGCAAGATAATAAGTAAGATATGGAAAGATCTAACCGCGAGACAAAGGATTTATAGTGGTTCGGCTACAAGGACACCTTCCTTGCCCTACTCCACTCCTCGAGTCACCTACTCGAGAGTTTTCTTCACTATATCAACAAGCTCCCTTATGGGGGAGAAAACCTTACACACCAATTTACACACCACAACTTCTTCACACCTAAGTCACAACTTCTACACAACTTCTTCAAATCAATCTACTTCACAACTAACTACTCCACACCTATCTTCCTCACACCAATTCACTTCACAACTAACTACTCCACACCTAGCTTCTTCACTACAATCTAACTCCTAACTTTTCTTCTTCACACCAAGCAACTAACTAATCACACAATCTATATATCTAGCACAACTATCTACAATCAAATATTCACAACAATCTTCACAAAGAATAGTGTAAATAATCTTGATGATGAACCAACAACTTGGATGTGGAGGTCACAACAAGTTGTAATACTTCTTATCTTGGGGGATAGAAGTATTCTTCTCTTGTACTTGAAAGGTAGAGGTTTGGATCACTTTGAAACAAAGATTTATGTATGTATGATCAAAGGATTTTAGAAAATAGAAATGAGATCTAGAACAGAAAGTTTTGGGGTGCAAAAGGTGAGAAAAATCTGTGGAATGAACCAGTATTTATAGGGGAAAAAATACTGTTTGGGAGCGTGGCCGGTCCCCTTAATTGGGTGCCGGTCCCCTTAATAATTAAGGGGACCGCCTAGTATAACTAAGGGGGCCGCCTAAAAAAAATATATTTTTTCTTCAGATTTTTGTCTTTTTGTGGGGGAGGTTTTTCCTGAAGAATGTAGCCGTTTTTTGGGTTGAAATTTGAATTCAAAGTATTTATTTTGAATAAAACATTTCTTATAAATAAAAAATGTTTTGTATAAGTTTAAAAATGTTTGTCCCACTTTAATAAAATGTAAGGTTTGTAAAAATAAAAATTCCTTTGATCATAAAATGCATTAGACACTTTGTTTATTCATACCTTAAGTGATATGGATGCTAAAGCAAATATTTACGACTAAATACTTGTTTACGTCATAATTTGTAGTTCAATGAGTTTACGTTTTGTGATTATCAAAACATAGAGATATCGATATATGTTAATAATGTTTTTAGACATTATTTATATCAACACGCACCCAATAGCTGTGATCACGGACCAGCCAATCAAACAAGTTATCTCTAAACCTGACGCATCAGGACGGCTACAAAAGTGGAGTGTGTTGTTGAGCGAGTATAACATCTCGTATAGACCACGCACTGCAATCAAGGGGCAGATATTAGCTGACTTTATTGTTGAAAAGCCAGATACCGATACTCCAACTTCAATAAGCAAGACAGAGTTACAAGAACCTTGGATTCTATTCACAGACGGATCCTCATGCGTGGATGGATCAGGCGTAGGCCTCATCCTTACTAATCCAGAAGGAATGGAGTTCACCTACGCACTGCGCTTCGAATTCACAGCCACAAACAATGAGGCAGAATACGAAGCCCTACTCGATGGACTGCGTATTGCAATTCAAATGGGTATACGCAACCTAGAGGCAAACGTGGATTCCATGCTAGTAGCTAACCATGTGTTAGGTGAATATGAAGCCAAGGATGAACACATGATCCAATACCTTGAAAAAACCAAGTCCTTAATTCAGAACTTTGATAGGTTCACAATCAAACAAGTACCTAGAGGGGACAACAAGGAAAGCTGACGCGCTTAGCAAGATTGCATCTACAAGCTTTGCGCACCTATCAAAACAGGTATTGGTAGAAACTCTAAAAAACAAATCAATCTTGGAGATGGAAGTATCCACGGTGATAGAAGAACAGGATCCCACGTGGATGACACCTATCATCGAATTTATTAGCAAAGGAATCTTACCACAAGATCAAAAGGACGCTCGAAGAGTGCGGCGCACAGCGCAGAGATTTGAACTAAGAGACGACATCTTATATCGACGTTCATTCCTACAACCTTGGCTCCGATGTGTTGGACCTCTTCAAGAAGATTATGTACTCCGAGAAATTCACGCTGGATCATGTAGCATGCACTCGGGACCACGGTCCGTTGTGGCGCGCGCTCTGCGATCAGGATATTATTGGCCTACTATGCACCGCGACGCGCGAGATATGATAAAAAAAATGCAGCAATTGCCAAGTACACAGGCCAATTCCGCGCCAACCACAACAAGAGTTAACCCCCATCACCTCACCATGGCCATTCTATAAATGGGGCATTGACATCGCTGGCCCTTTCCCAGTTGCAGCGGGAGGGCTAAAATTCCTCATCGTAGCCATAGACTACTTTACAAAGTGGATTGAGGCAAAAGCAGTGGTGAGCATCACTGGCAACCAGGTAAAATGCTTCGTATGGGACAATATTGTATGTTGTTTCGGGCTACCTGGAGAAATTATCTCCGATAATGGGAAACAATTCCGCGATAACCCATTCAAAGATTGGTGCGCGCAATTGAATATCACACAACACTTTGCTTCAGTAAAACACCCACAAACCAATGGCTTGGTTGAACGTGCGAATCGCAGTTTAGGCGAAGGGATAAAAGCACGCCTTGACAGACACAAAGGAAAATGGGTGGACGAGTTATCACATGTTTTATGGGCGCATCGCACGACAATCAAAACCAGTACCGGAGACACACCATTTTCTCTTGTCTATGGAACAGAAGCCGTCATACCAGCTGAAATTGGAATGCCAACTATACGCACAACAGAGATAAACCTCACAATAAATGACGAGGAGCGGCGCATAGACTTGGACTTGCTGGAAGAAAGGCGCGAACGCGCAGCTATACGCGAAGCAAAGGCCAAAGCAAAAATGAAGAAGTATTATGATGCAAAAGTCAAACACACTTCTTTCAGGCCAGGAGACTTTGTATATCGCGCTAATGACGCAAGCCACGCAGAAGACACAGGCAAACTTGGACCCAAATGGGAAGGACCCTATGAAGTCACCGATGCGCTAGGTAATGGTGCATACAGGTTGCGCGATATGGAAGGTCACGAGCTGGCGCGCACTTGGAATATCTGCAATCTCAAAATATGCTATCTTTAGGAAAGGCTACGGCCCACAAACAGACAACTTTGCACTCTAGTATGTGCCCAATAATTGTTTGTCGTTGAACTTTCTTTTCTTTATTAGGAATTGTTTTTATTTTCCAAAAACTTGCAAGTATTAATAAAATGTTGTGGTTTCTAGCTAACTCCATAACACATTTTTACTTTATTGCGTACATTCTTATATGTTTCAATATCGTTATTTTATATTTTGCCTACATGGCGTGCATGCACTAATTAAGACCCACGATGGCAGAAAGGATGAGTAAACCTACTAACTAACTCGTTGAGTAAGAGGGTTGCAAACCCATCAACATTGGATCACGCATCCTTGCTAAGCGCCTTACCTTCAAGACGTTGAAGTAAGATTTCCTTGCGCATTCCACGAAGGATGCGCAATATCACGTACACTGTACGATCTTAGCAAATTATGAGCCAAGACTCTTGGTCATTTAATAAGACTTTGCAAAAAATAATAAGTCTATTTTCATATTTATGATTTATTTTAAGTCACGCACTTAATTTAAAAATAGGTTCCAAACAAGTATCTTAATTAATCTTTTTCCACAAAGGATGACAATTTAAGAACGGATACCATAACACGCAAAAGATATAATTTGTTATTTATACAATGATATATATTTACAAGTTACAAAAGCCTATATCTACACACTATGATGGTGCTCAGGACTATTTTCTGGGGCAGCAGAACTTCCAGCCTCTTGGAGCTTCCTCAACAATAACGCATCCTTAGGCGATACAGTAGCCACACTGGCCGCAACCCCATTTGATCTGCGGATATGCGCATCACCTACACCACATAGGATGGCCTTTCCCTTAACACCTTTCTTCTTGACCGCCCTCTCTGCATGAAGTTCCAAGACTTCCTTCAAAGGAACCTCCTTCTCAAGAACAAAGGGGTTTAATATATCACGCGGCTGCGCAAAAACTGGAACCTGCAGCTGCGACTCGTCAGGCTTTAGGAAAAAGTCTGGCTGCGCCTCCGCATCCTCCAAAATGTATCGCCCCAAGGTTTACCCCTCCATAATCAACTTTATGAGGTAATCCTGGTCGCGCTTCAGCCGCGCAATATGGGGAAGCTCAAGCAGCTTCATCCCCTCCATAGCCTTCATTAGCTCGTCATAAGCATCGGCATTATAACCGGGCACCTCAGCAAGTGCCACGGTCAGCAACTTCGCCTCATGGAGCTCCTCCATAGCTTACGCCCTACCACGCTCCACGGCGCACTGAACGACCTTTCCAAAGGTCTCCACTACCTCCGGGGACTCTAAAGCACCCATCGCAGCCAGGCGTAAGCCATGACTAATCAACCACCTACACACGCAGAAAAAGGATGCATTAGAAGCAAAGAGAAAAATTAATACACATAGTAAGGCAACATTGCGGAATATACAAAACATACCTGCGCTCAGCAATTGTAGACATAAGATGAGGATATAATTCCTCATCGTATTCTATACTTAGGCCGCGCAGCTTGTCCTCCTGCTCCTTCAGTATCTTCTCCATGCGAAGGCGAAATTCATCAATATGGCCAAAGTGCTCAGCCTTTTCCTCCTCCAGATACCTTACCCCCAAGTAAGGTTCGCCTTGAACTGATGCAGCTCCCCGCGCGCATGTTGCAACTCAGCCATCATGGTCAACTTCTCATCAGTGACCTTCTCAGCATGCACCTTGACGGACCCTACCTCCGCTCGCGCATCAGCTAACTGCGCACGGAGCAGGGCAATCTCCTCGTCCTTCTGTGCGAGACTGCTGCTCTCCCCAACATACCGCGTCTTCAACTGAGTGACCAGCTCAGTCTGACGCTCAGCAGCAGCAGCTAGCTCCTCCAACAACTGCTGCGCAGATACCTCTCCAGCCACCTTCACTGTCTCCTCCACGTTTGCATTCTGAGGAGGAACCACACTTTCCACAAAAGTCGCATCACCCTCTGCAGCTTGGTCACTACAAAGCATACGTAGAAGGTTAGAGCATATTACGACAAGTAAACAAAAAAAAGGAAGACAGAAAAAACATGGATATCACTTACAGAAGGGGAGAAGCCTTTGCAATCTCCTTATCCGCGCCAGTGGCGGATGTGTCATCTTCTGCGGATGACTCTTCATCCGCGATAAGATGGCGCCTCCTCTTGGAAGTGCCAGCGCCATCAGCCTCTCCTTTGCGCTTTACACCCTGCGTTACAATCTCAGGCTCTAGCACCTCCACGCTGTCAGTAGGAGGCACGCTCTGCACAGGCGTCACAAGCAGGGGAGGTGAATCTTCGGGACCACCTTGCGCCAACGCAGTTAGGTGTCCCGCAGTAGCATCCAGAAGTGGCTCCTCATTATCCCTCAGAGGACGCACACCCACCGTCACCTGCTTTGGCTTCTCAAGTTTCACCACGGCGAACAAATCCATCTCTGCGCAATACATGAGCAAATAACAAAAAACAGATTAGTTATTGCAAGTACATATACAGGAACACTTACATTATTTGAAGCGAACAAATAAATGGGACAAGCACCCACCCCGGCCGCTCTCATCAATGAAGGTTGGCACCTCATCAGAACCATGGAAATAGTTGCGACTCAGCCCCATGTGAACCAAAAACTCCTCAGGGTAGGGGTTAATGGGGATGCGGTTAGCATCAATCGTATCCGCATCCTCTGCGCTATACGAACCAGGTGCGGGGCGCCCATCCCTTGGCAGCGTCTCTTGAGTATAAAACTCAAAAGGCGATGGAAATACTATATCATCTACCCAGAAAATTTTTTCCCTCCAATCCCTAAGGGAATCCACCTTCTCCGTATAACACTGAAGGCGTCCACCGCGCTTCGCGAAAGATACCCATCCATGCGACCACGTTGTGCGGTAAAATGCACGGAATAGGTTCACAGTTGGGTTGACCGCGAGCAACCGACAGTTTATTTCAAAATTGGATACTTTTGCCGCACCTATACAGTGCAGCTGGGAAATATAAAGGCGGTAGTGGTTGAGCAAATCGCTCAGGAATATGGATATGGGTACGCGCTGGTTCACATACTCGAAGAAGCGCGTATATAACCCTATTTTTCCCTCAGGGAAATCCGCGATGCACGCGTTGGCCTCCGGTACAACCGGATGCACGTCAAGAGGAATGAAATAATCAAAGGAGAACTGACGCAGTTCGTCCTCGTCCATTTCAGATGGAAACTCATGTAATTGGCGAACCATTTCTAAACGACTAGTAACAAAGGCGCGTATTTGCGGTTACCTAATCAAACAATTACTCTCTCTAAAGAACGCTTGGAAGAATTTTAAAAATGGTGGAAATGTGTTTTTACTGTGTGTTTTTTAAGTAAAAAGGAGGCAATGTTTATATAGGGTTACATAAACCCTAGTGTGCTAGCCATGTGGAATCCACTACCATAATCGTGTGTCTAGAAGACGATCGGGTACATGCACTTTTTCCCATTTCCCGAAACACACGTGGACACACCCCCCGTTTCCCTTGGCATTTTGAGGATATTTGGGACTAGATACATGGTCCTTAATATTGGGCGGTTACTTTTCCCGCCACACTTACCGTTGTTTTCAATAAGTCTAGCATCCGCGGCTAAAAGTCGCGCACACTAGACTGGTGGGGGGGGGGGGGGACATGATGACGTATAGTCTATATTTGGGCCACGAGCCCAAATGACAAACATCACTAAGGCCCAAACCCACCATGAGTGGGCTATTATAACTTGGGCCGCATTGTCAAAGGGATTGGACTCACGTAAGACCAAAAGCCCAAACAAACTATTTATGGTCTAGATAAAGATCTTCTATCTATGGATAAAGATCCTTGGACCGGATAAGCACCATGCGTGCGAAACGTAAGGAGCACGAAACCTACAAGGATTCTGTGCCTATATAAGGAATGACATAATTCTCATTAAAGGTACGATTCACAAACCCTAACTCTTTACGTAAACCTAAAACCGATTACTTACTCTCACGCCGGAGGATAATCGTGGGAGACAATCCCACGATAAGCCTAACGGTGTTGGTTTATTTTCTTAGTGCGCAGGTTTCAAGCATTAAGAGCTAATTGGTACGAGAGCAAGAGCCCAAACAAGGAACGCCCAACTTTTGTATCAACACAAACTAAAAAAAAAAAAACGAAATACCATATGTTAACCAATCAGGTGGCAATGAGACATCGGTCACGATTTTTGAACAACCAAAACCACTAACCATCCACTATAATGAAACTACCGGTGTGTATATTTAGAGAGAAAGATGACAGTTGCATGTATGTTGATACTACGTGGATCAGAGAGATAGATTAAGGTTTAGACACGTATCTATTGAAGGAGACACATATATTGCCTACTTCATTAAGCCTAACGAAAACTGGCTAACAAACAACATCTGATGACCCAATTGCAACCCAAAACGAAAACGACCCAACAAATTACCAAACGACACGGCTGAAACCACAAAACGACATACCATAGCACAAAACAACGTCATTTTATTTTTTTGCACCATAAACAGCGTCGTCCGCTTGCCTAATGTATAATAGGGTAATAATAATATACTTGTACGACAACAATATTGCTTAGTCTAATGACATGTGAAGATGTTTTAGTAGACTAAGTAGTGTTGTCATGACTCAAGAGTACCAAATACTTGTTGAAAGTTCTTATCTTTTCCTCTCCCTTAAAGATTGTAATGACATGTTGTGCATCAAGATATATTAATATTTGATTATTATTATTATTATTATTATTAAATCATGCATAATATTTTGTTTTATAGGTGTTGTTTTGTTTAAACAAACCAGTTTTAAAAGTATACAATTAAAAGATATTATATACGAACATAAATAAATAAACGAACGTTAATAAATGCATAATCGGACATTCACGAACATAAATGAACGAACACAATTTTTTTCCTTCATGTTTGTTCATTTAATAAAATGAACGTAAAATATTATTCATGTTCGTTCATTTAATAATAACGAACATAAACAAACTTTTTACCGAGCGGTTTACGAATTTTTCACTGGACGTTCAGTTCGTTTACAACACTAGTAATCGCCTTAAGCGATATCAATTGATTTGGACAATTTTATACATAACTTTTAAATTTTATATACTTTTATAGCAATAATAAGTTTAAGTAAATGTATGATATATATATTATTGAAATTACGTAAAATTTAAAGTTGTTAAATGTGTTGTTTTATTGTAATTTGTCGATTGTGTTATTGAATTATGTATCATTTCGTCGTGTTTGTGAGTTGGAATAACCCGAAAAAAAGAATAAGAAGACAAAATCTAAAGTATATAACAGTTGACTTTTTGATCATCTAGGCCTGATTTGACTGCCTAGATCTAACTTTGACCGACTAGATATAACTTTGACCGATTCAGTTAAATTGTCGGGTTACCTCTAAATTATATAAAAAGCACACCCACCAAGTGCATGGTCGCCGTGCTAGGTTGATTTTTACATTTTTCCGCGTTCTTATAGTGACAATGTGTATCATGATAGATTTTTCTTTAACTCAAGTAATCAGTGAGATAAAACTAAACACATTATTCTTAGATATTTCATAAAAGTATAAGTGTTCCATCTTTACCATCCTATTGAGAAATTAACAATTTCAAATTTAACCCAATCACAAGTATGTAAATCCTTACAAACAGTAAATTACTAAACACTACAATAGTCGTAAACACATTAAACATGATTTTGAAACATTGGAATACCTAAAAACAACCGTTCCGACACATGGAATTATTTGTGGTAAGTTACAGTTATAAAGATGAGATGAAATTTTACAAGACAATTTGATGTAACAAGGTAACAAGAACAACACTCATTTAATAAACTGACATATTTTTTGTTAATAAAAAGACGACAAAGTATTGTTTCTTAAACAACAATTATAATGCTGATAAATTGATCTAGATTCGTCACGAGGAGACTCACTTTATGTTACGTCGGTCTCGTAATTTACTACATTAAAATTGTCAGAGTAGCTACGTCTATGAAGCGGCTTTTTAGGCAAAAAGAAAATTAATAAAATATTAGCAAAAGAAGATATACAAAATCACTACGCAGATGACTCGTAACTCCAATATAAATTGAATCCGGAAATTTTTTTCATTATAACAAAAATTTAAGAAAATTTATTCTTCCCATTATTACAGAACTTGCAACTTTTATACATCTAACAAGTCAAACGATATCTTCAAAAAATTATCAAAATACCAAAAATAAATAATCAAACATTAAAAAAGAAAACAATAAATAAATAAATAAATAAATAAATAAATAGTTTTGACATAAAGTAAGAAGACACACAACACGAACACTTGAAGTCTTGTACTTACAACACCACCACCACAACAAGTCATATGAACAAAGATTTCATAAGAAGCTCTTTTGATCCCAGCTTTGTCAAAACACATTCTCACTCTTTTCCCCCAAATTTTCAATTCAAACCCTAATTTTCATCAAACCCTAATCACCTTTTCACATAAAGATTCAATCTTCACATCAAATTGTTACCCTAATTCATCAAGAAACGATTTTTATCCATTAATTATACTAATTTTATATAAAAAAATGATCTTTTTCATAAACCCTTATTAAAAATCCAATCTTTTTGTTGTTTAATCACAACCCATTTGTAATTATGTCTTCCTCACCGATCCATGACCAAAAAACTGAAAAAACTGTTGTGAATGGGGGTGATAATGTTGTGGTGAGGAGAGAGAGGCCTTCGAGAGCGTGTACTGTGCGCTCTGCGGCTAGGCTTCACGCAGCTGCGGCTGCGGAAGCAGAGGTGCGGAAAAAGAAGTCGAAAAAGCGGAAAGTTAGGAGAGAAGTGGTGGAGGATGTGGAGGAGGAGGAGGAGCCTCCGTCTCCGGTTGATGAGTTTAGTAAGATTGTGACTGTTTTGGTTCAGGAGCCCCCTTTGGCGCAAATGGGGCAAATGGCGCGGTGGAATATTAGGTCTATGTGGGAGTTAGCTGCAGTTTTGAATTTTTTTAATGTGAGTTTTTGTAGATTAGAATGTGGGTAAAATTTGGCCTTTTTAACGAAAGGTTTGATTTTTTATGGAGGAGTGATTGTTGGTTTGTTTTTGCAGGTTTTTAGGTCGCTTTTGAATATTGATGCCGAGTTTTCTGTGGAGGAGTTTGAAACAGCTTTGATTACGCCAAATGCAACTTTGGGTGATATACACATTCCTTTATTGAAGGTTGGTGAATTTTGGTTAAATTTTTATAGACTACGTAAAAATATATTTGTTGTGACTTGTGCTTGCTATAAATGGTGGAAATATGAAGAAAGGCGCCAAGATACGAGCTAAAGTTTGTAACTTTAAAGTGACCGTTATAGAACAAGTTTAGAATAAACACATAATGAGATGGGTCACGATGGTGGGAAGGTGATCATAATAAATGCATGCCAAGGTGACCGTTAGTTAAGTGGTAGACGGTCAAATGGTGATTTGAAGTTTGAAAGTTTAGATAATGGATTAGTAGTTTGAGTTGGGTAGGTCATGTGTTGGCCTTATTGGCGGCAAATCCTTACTATCTAGGTTTGTGAAATAGTAGATGGGTAAGTAAAATAGTAGTAGAACCAGGACGGGCGCGGAAATCATTTTACTAAACTAGGGTTAAATCTTATACGTGCATGTAAGGTAGCCGTCTTCGAGTTTGGATTGCAGATGTCACCTTATTATTTAAAGTAAAAAAAAAAAAAAAAAACAACCTAAAAGCTTTATTGGAAGTTCAAGACTTTATAGAAGAATGTAACTTAAGAAATCCAGTTACATTTTTTAATTGATTGTCAGATAGTCAGATATACGGTTTCTCTTCTCAACATGAATTTTTGTTGATACGTACGAATATTGATGGAACCCGATTAAATGATTCATATTTATGCCATATCAACTTCCAATGGTAGGATTGAGGGCCCTATATAGTGTTTCTTGGTGATGGATAACCAGGGTTTTTCAAGTGGCAAGCATGAGAGGTTTGTAAGTTTAACAAGTAGTCACAACCGAACTTCACTTGATTAAGTAATGATTGTATGTTTTAATCTAAAGCAACCACTTTTAAAAAAAGAAAAAAAGAAAATCAACTTACCAAATTCAGTTACCTAGTTTATATTGATTCTCAAGAATAATGTAACCTTCTTCTGTTTAAATCAGTTTTAACGGATATATATCTAGGAGTATACTCCATTGTTATGGAACTTGAATGAATGCCGGTTCCCCTAATTTAGTGCAAGTATCGTGTTCCTGGGAAGGAGAGATGGTCTCCCCTGACACGGACACAGGAACAGCTTTCAAGCTTTATTGTTAGTTTGTTACTGTATGAATGTATCTTATTTTTTTACATAGCCTAGTTTATATAATCGCGATATCTACAATTATACATTATGAACGTCACCTCGAACAAATTAAACTATACGCACATTTATAACAGATTGCACCTGAGTATTTGACGCACTGTGTATATCTATATAAAGTATTAAATGAAACTACTCCCACGTGCTAATAACTGCTTGGGCATTTAATGGCTACTAAACTATATGTGAATCTAGAGCTCCATAACTTAAATGATATGATGGCAAACCGTTTACTAATTTTTTTAAACCTATGCTTCAAGTTGTGACGAATGATTCAAATTAATGCCCATATTAACTTTCGCTAGTAAGATTATGGCCTAGTAGCCTATACCTTCATTATTGATAATGGCGTAATAGGGTTTGATAAGCCATAACTTCTAATCGGATCTCCTACGTCTTGTTCCAGATTATACCTTTTAGTAATATAAATGTGGTGTTAAGGAGAAGGCAAGTATTTTTAGATACTAACCAGATACTACTGAGTTTAGAATATTTTTTCAGTGACGGCCTACTTAATTTGCGATTCGGGAAAAAAAATCCTGTAAATTGTTGACAGAAATTATGGGATACTAGGGAAAAGTAGGTTGAACTAATGAGGACCTAATATTTTCTGTTACTGATAATAACATTAACTGAACTCAAAAGATTTTGAGTATGCTAGCTGTTATTTTTCTTTTAGCTCCGTGACATCTATGTAGATACTAAATAGAGCAAATTATAAATGGAAGAGTCGTTCTTCATATCTTGGCTCACATATTACTTTATATTAGTCTACAAATGGCATTACAGTAACATATATCCTTCCATAATTTGCATTTGGTTATCCTGGCTTATGCTTTCTTATTACTGGTATTCTTGGTAATCGTATAATGTCTTACTGCTATAATGTTTTCTATATAGGCAATACCCCCAATTGCTCGGATGACATTAGGAAGCAACACATGGATTACTGTTCTATGCAGAAAGCTAAGAGATTGGTGGCACTGGGTACATTATAATATCATCATTTAAATAGCATTTTGCTACTAAAACGTTAACTCTGTGGTGTTTATAACTTGTTTTACCTGAAACCATATTGCAGGTTGCAGAGGGGGAATTACCTATTGTTGCGGATCATGGGTAAGTGATGATGCATTTATGGTCATTGTTGATGGCATTCATTTTCGTTAATTTTTTCCCCATTTTTTGTTCTTTCAGGGCGGAAATTGAAACATATAACACACTTGACCCTACCATTCGCGTGATCATTTTGAAAGCCTTGTGTGATATTCGTGTTTCGGTACGCATTTTTCTTTATGTGACCTTTTTATCCTTATGTTGCATGGTCTGTTAAGTAGTACTATCAATTTGACCAGTCAACTGAATATGGCTTATAACTCTTACAGCAAGATGATATCAGACACTACATAGACGACTCTATAAAAAATGGTGTTGCTCTATCAACATTTCGTAAAGAACGTACAGGTGGAAATTCTCATGGAGTTTCTTACTGGTAATGCACCAATCTTTATTTCGCGTCTAATTCTAATCAGCCAAAAGTCTTTCAAAATGATCAAATCTTAATCTTTATATTGGACGGTCCATGGTCGTCATGTGTGAACTTTCTAAATATTTTCTTGTTTGTTGCTGATTAGGTACGAGGACGATCCTATCATTGGGCAGCGATTATACCGTGAAATTAGGACAGTGGAGGTAAAAAAAGGGAAAGGGAAAAATGTACAGTCCGTTTCATCTTACCAGTGGGAAACAGTTGCTACTAATTTGGATGAGTTCATAGACGTTTCAGTAAGTTCATCAAGGGTTTTTTGTTTTTGTTTTTTCTTATCTAGATGTGACAAGATGGACCCGGATGGGGTGGGTATGGATTTGGTTTGAAACAGGTCAAAATTAGTACCGCATCGCAACACCCTGACACTGTAGACATGCAAGAATGTTTTGGCCATGTTTGAAATTCCATCTCAAATATGTAACACGTAAATATTTGATTTTTAAACAATATTAGTACTTCAATAATCTGAGTGGGTGTTTGGGATTGCTCCTTTTATTTTTTGCTTAAAATTAAGTACGTATACGCTGCTTAAAAGTAAGCACTTCAGCAATTAGTGTTTGGATTTGCTTGTCTGTGAAAACTGCAATTAGACCCGGAAATAATAACAATCTGTTAGAATGTTTTGGTTAAGTCCATTTGTTAAAGGTTTTAGGTCAAATATGAAAGTGAAAAAAATACTACTTTGCGATAAGCAACTTCCTACTTGCTTATGAGAAACTGCTTATTTTACCTCAGAATAATCAGATAAGCTGTTTAGATGACCCAAGACTTCCTATGCTAAAAGATAGGGAGAAAAGCAGAAAAAAAAAAAAGGAATCAAAACATCCTCTGTCTTTGAATGTATGTATTAAAGATAGACTGGCAGACTTCAAACCTGTTTGACCGATTTGAGATAACACAGTTACACAACCTTAACTGACCCAATTTATTTATTTTAATAACAGCTTTAGTCAACAGGCACAAAGTTATTTTAGGGTTTATCTTAGGAGTCGATATACTTCATTTTTGCCTTTTTTTACCAGTTCGATATGGTGAAAAGCTTTTATTACTGATCATCTGATACCAGTATCGTCAAGAACCATTTTTTTCTCTTTGGTTCCCTGTTAAAGGTTTTATTCTTGTTTTGATAGGAAAAACTATCTGCTAGCAAAAACCGAATGGAGACTTCACTTGGGAAGAAAATAACAGAAAACATGCTACCAGAGATTGAGAAGGTCCTTAAGGTAGTAATGTATTTGTTATCTGCTATTTATTCTTGCATAAGTAATTCTATTAAGATGCAGTAAATTTTATTATGTCAAGTGTCATTTGAACATCTCAGCTATATGACATTTTTATTCCTTCATTGGTGTAGAGGAAAGAGAAGGCGCTCAAGAAACAGCATCGGCAAGCTCTTCTTCTTGATAGTATGATGATCGATGCACTTGGTCCAGGCCGCTCCAAGCGTGGCAGAAAACCTGTGTCCTACACTTTTGGTAAAGATTATGGATCTTATATGTGTTTTCTTTTATAAATAGATATGACTCATGATATTCATCTTTTACTGAGTCCAATATTTAATTCACAACCTGGTATTTGTGCGGTGAGTTGTAAGTGACCAAGTGCCCTTTTACAAGTTCTATATTCCAGTCCCACCAAAATTTGTATCTTTTGGGTACATACAGTTTATTAAAGTGTTTTGAGTAGAGGTGGACATGGGTGGGTTGGCTTATTGTGTTTCTGCTCAAAACAGGTTTGGATTGAGATGAGTTGTTTATTATACAGGTCAAACGGGTCAGCTCAGGTTGACCAACAATAACTGTCCTGGCCATTTATTTCCAGGAAATGACAATGTGTTAATACGATTGCAAGAACTATGTCAGTACAATGAAAATTCATTAAAGTAATTAGGAGGCTATTATGATTTAAATCGCTTTATGAGAAACTTTCCATCCATTTTGGACATTTGACATGTTACTATAAAAGGTTGATGGGTCTAAATTATCACCTGTATTATGTTTGACTATTGGTCTGATGTGTAATATAACAGTATTTGACTATCTTTACAATGCAAATTTACCATCCTCTAATTTTAGGGAGTGATTGGATGTTTTTGCAGATGACTACGACCGATCAATCAATGAGGCTCTCAAGATAACCAAGTACTTATTCATGACCTTTACTATTTCCATTCATATCTCTCAACACTGTGCACATTTGTGTGGATTACGGATTATAAAATATATTTCGTTAGGCATTTTCTTAATCATTTATTTTGCAGCGCACAACCATCTCTTGAACCTACCTCTAGAAGAGAAGGATTGAGACATCATGATGCTTCTACAAATGGTACATCGGTTGGCCCGTCACAAAATTCTCATCAACCCTCATCAAGTCCGTCGTCGCATGATTCACCCAATTTTGATGAAACAGATGAGGACCATGCAGCTGAGCAGTTGGATCGAAGGTACTCCTGTTTCTCTCACAATTTGTGTATTAGACGTGGCAGTTTCAACCTATTCACCTAGTAATGCATTGATTCGGAACGTGTAACATATAAAACTGGATAAAAATGGAATGGGTAAAATGGATCGGAATATAACCCCCTGTTTCTTTGGTAAGTGTAATTGGAATATGGTAGAGGTGTCGATCTCTACTTATTTACGTGTGAATGGATTAGTGTGGGTTTATTTTTAGCTCAAAAGGATTGTATGGGTGAAATCAAGAAACTTGAGAAAAATGGGAGATCAGTTAAAAATAATAATAATAATAATAATAATAATAATAATAATAAAAAAAAAAAAAAAAAAAAGGTTGAAACTTTAACGCATAGTTTTGTTACAAGCTAAAAAAAGGAATGAACACCAAGTTTTCTGCTGGTCCATCTAACTCATTTTCGACCCACACCAAAGAAGTTGCCCATTTCAAGCTCAAACCATGCCAACTTGTTATTAGTTCTGAACCCGTCTAACCAGCCTATATAGTCCGTGACTGACCTTACTTGTATTTTGTTTATGTACAGCAACCGGAGGAGGCAAAGGCCTCAAAGGTATTCAGCACACGAGTTTGTTGAAGCGGTTTCAGACAATGATGCTGACATGGATAGCGATGAAGATGTAGTTGGTGAAGTTGTATATGATGATGATTATGTAAAGCAACGAAAAGGAAAGAGGGAGATGTCTAGTAGTTCTGAAGAGGATGAAGATGAAGATGAGTATCATTTGGAAGAAGAAAATGCTGAAGAGGATGAAGGAGATGATTCATTGAGTGCAAGTGAAGACAGTGATGTGCCACAAAGATCCAACAGATTAAAAGTGTCGGGCCGAACAAGGAGGTCAGCGAAACTGAGGTCAGTTGGTAAACTCAAGGATGGCCTAAGACGCAGTAATCGGGCAACTCGTAACCGTATTGATTACAAGCAGTATGAGTTTTCTGAGTCTGAATCTGAGTTGGATAAGCCTGAGAAATCAAATGGTTCAGACGAAAACTCAGAAGCAAGTGACAATCCTGATTATTCAACGGGAAGCGAAGAAACTGATGGCAATGATATTGAAGTTGATGAGCACGATGATAATGAAGTTAATGATCATGACGATGATGGTAGTGGCAATGATGATGGCGAGGATGATGATAAGGAAAATGATGACGAGGAGGAGAAGGTGAAGGTTGACCAGCCAAGCCTTATTGAAGAAAACCTGACGACAAAAAAGGAAGAGCAGAGTGAACCTGAACCACCAATAAAAGTGGATGACCCTGTTAAAGACGAACATGAAGGTGGTGCTGGCAAAAGAGGTTTTCTTGATCTAAATGAGCTTGCACCAGGTTCAGGCTTTGAAGATGGTCCGATAATGAAGGATGATGATACAGATAATGTGTAAAGCTTCCCGGAGCCATAGATCTCTAAGGGTTAAGCTAGATGTATGATATATATAAATATATCTTGTTAGTTTTTCTTATTTAAGTTCACCCAGGACGAAGGAAACTTGTTAGGATGCTTCGTTGGTGAAATTTTATGTAGCCCATCCCCAACGCATGCTGAGAAGATATGTCGAATTATCGACCCTTTTGTAGGTTGTTTACAATTAAAGAAAGGGGGATTTGTTGATGGTGCTTTAGTGATCGCTTATTTTGGTGCAAAGTTTCATTTTACCAAAAGTTTAGTAATCAGCTGTTAAAAAACTTAAACTAGAAGGCATTGCTACTCAATGTTTCTAAATAGCAAATTTGACCCATCCATGTGAATCCGTCGATGTCAAAAGGTGAAATGTGTTGAGAAATGAAGTAATTTTACTGCATAATTATACTGGGAGTAGTTTTTTAAACACTTTGTCACCTCTCAGTATTTGACATATGTTTCTAATGTAAAAATCCATTTTTTTGTATTAAAATGATATTTACAGAAAATCCGGTATGATAATCGTTCTTTAACTCTTCTAGGGTTACATATGTCAAAAAGAACAAATTAGAAAAGTCTCTAAAAGGAGCTCTATCGATCAGCCATTTGTACAGAGATGGTTTTGTTTGAAGCTGCAAATGGAAAACGATGGGTATTATCTCATGTTGCAGCATTCGATACGGCCATGAAGCTGCAACTTGTTCCACATGCACAACATTTGTCTTGGTGATTGATAGTGTGCTGTGTAGTAACCTTCTATGCAACCGAACTGACAGAACTTCAAACTGTGCACGTACTCTGCAGGTTTTGTTTTGTTAAACTGCTCTACCCACATTCCCATACTTACGTCTTCCATCTTGAACAGCTGTTGCACAACCAGTTAAGTACAGAATAAGAAAAATGATCGCACAATCAGTTAGCATGGTGTATAGAATAGGCAAAATGGGCTGGCCGAGCATGTTGGAAAATCGTTTTTGTAGTGTGGACTGAAACAGGTCATGGTGAGCTACAAATACTTTTTGTCTATCCTTCATAAATAGTCAGTGTTTTGAATATGACTTTATAACTATCTTATAAAAAATTAAGCATATCAAAATTTTCTAACGTTTTGGGAGGCGGTAAGCATCTAAATTTGGGTGACTCTCAAACCACTATTTAAGTAAACCTATCTGAATTGCCGTGCCCCCTCTATAATAATGCATAACAACACATTGGGTTGAAACAGAAGACATGAAACAAACCTTCAGCGCATGTTTCTCAAACTCGGAAGCAATGAATTCAGCGATATCGGATGATAGAATGTACCCTGGGCTATTTGCATAAGGTGGATAATCTTCCTCTGGCCATTCCTAGGCATATTTGGAGAAAATAATAATAATAATAATAATAATGATAATAATAATAATAATAATAATAATAATAATAATAATAATAAAGATTATTTATTTTGTGAAGAGTATCTTAGATAATTTTATTGCAGAAAAGATGAAAAAGAGCATTACCTCATATGTTACTCTAAGGAGGGTGCCAATGGTGATGCACCATGATTCATCTTTAAATAATTTTAACAAATCAAATGTGGCCAACACATTTCATAATTCACCATGCCTCTCTTTCATTTTTTAGTGGCAATGGTGATGCACCATAATTTATTTTGGAGAATACAAATAACATTAATGGCCAACGTTCATTTTTTTTGGGAGAAGCCCATACCGATTCGGTATGAGATCCCGTTCACCATGCCAATTTCACGATGCCGAAGAGGTGGTTATGGAGGATGCCGATCGGCATCCATTGCCGAGCCTTGATGCCGAGTGCATTGCCACCCCCTAATGAATGAGTCATTGTCACATTTCATTATATATTTTGCAAAAGATGTACGAGCCTCTAGAAGCCTGGACTATTTAGGGTATTAGCACACTAGCAAGCCACTTAGGTAAGCCTCTTCTTATGGATGATATGACTGCTCAGATGTGTCAGTATGGTAAGGGGAGATTGGGGTATGCTAGGGTGCTAGCTGATGTACAAGCTAGTCATGATTTCAAAGAGTTCATTATGGTTCAGTATAGAGATAGTAAGGGTGCTATTATTAGAACTAAAAGGATAAGTGTTGAGTACTCATGGAAACCTAGTAAGTGTGAGCATTGCAAGGTATTTGGGCACAGTTTTGATCAGTGTAGGAAAAGAACTAGGTCACCTGAGGAGGTAAAAGCTGCTAATGATGAGAAAAGCAAGGCTAGTATTGAAAGTGATAAGAGTGTTCAGGAAAAGAGAAATGTGAACTTCAAACAACAAATTTGGAATACTAATCAAACAGATGCAGGTAGGAAAGTCAAGGGTAATGAGAATGGGTGGATTAGAAATGATAAAAGAAAGAGTAAGATTGTGTACAGGCCAAAGAATAGTAGTAATAATGGGCAGAATGTGGAAAGTATGGTGAATAAAAGTGCAGGAAAGGGGAATGACAACAAAGGTAATAATAATGCTGAAACATCTAAAGGTAATAGAAATAGTAACAAATATGCAGCTCTTGAAAATTTGGGAGAAGGTTCTGGAATTGAAATTATTAGTGATCAAAAGAAGGAAGTTGACTATTTCATATGCAATAAAATCCAACCTACACCTTTGGAAATTAGTAAATGGTCTCATGATATGGAAAAGTATTTCAAAGAAAAATGGGATGAGATATATTGCAGTGGTGAGATCAGTGATGGTGAAGAAGTCTTGGAAGACAATACACAGAATGGAAAAAGTATTGTTGAGGATGAGATTGAAGGTTTGGATGGGTTCATCCAACCTTCAAACTGAGTATATTTTTGTATTGTGCATCAAAAAACCAAAAATAGAATAAATGGAGCTCAAATTAGCTTCTTGGAATATCAGAGGTATAGGAATTAAGGATAAGCAGAATGAAGTCAGAAAATTGATTACTGAGAATAAGTTGAGTATTTGTGCTGTATTAGAAACTAGAGCTAAAGGTAATGATGTAGAGAGAATATGTAGAAAGGTTTTTGGAAATTGGAATTGGGCTAATAATATGAGTAAATGCAATAAGGGGTGTAGAATTATGATTGGTTGGAACCCCAATGATGTTAGAGTCCAAATTTTAAGCACTAATTGGCAAGTGGTGTTCTGTGTTATTGAAACTGTTCAGAGGAAAACCAAGTTCTTCTGTAGCTTTGTTTATGCTGCTAATCATGGAAATGAAAGGCATAGTTTATGGGAGAATCTTAGAGTGCAACAGGCTTTTTCTTCTGGATTTCCTTGGATAATGATGGGTGACTTTAATGTTACCCTTTATACTAATGAACATTCTATGGGAGGATCTGCAATGACTAAAGACATGTTAGAGTTCCAAGATTGTATTAATGACATTCACATGGATGATATTGGTAGCACTGGATTTCAATTTACATGGACTAAATCTCCTCAAAATCCTTTGGCAGGTACCCTGAAAAAACTTGATAGAGTTATGATCAATGAAGAATTTATTAACTCTTTTGTCAATGCTTCTGCTATTTTTCTCCCTTATGTTATTTCTGACCATTGCCCTGCTCTACTAAGCATACCTAATGGAATGGTTAGAAAAACTAAACCATTTAGGTTTGCAAATTATGTAGCAGACAAAAGTGAGTTTTTGCAGAAAGTTATTGATGGTTGGGATAATGAAGTGGATGGTTTCAAGATGTTTCAAGTTGTCAAGAAGCTTAAAGGGTTGAAGAAGCCTTTGAATAACCTTAACTGGCAAAATGGAAATTTATTTGAGAAAGTGGTGATTCTCAAAGATAAGCTCAAGGAATGGCAGAGTAAAATTGATAATGATCCTCACAACAGTGAGATTAAAAAGGAAGGTGTTAATATTCTTCATGAGTACAAGGAAGCTATAGCAGATGAATGTAAACTTTTGATGCAAAAAACCAAGATTGAATGGTTGCAAGAAGGAGACAAAAATACTGCTTATTTCCATAGAATCCTCAAGAGCAGACAGAATAAGAGCAGAATTGAAAGTATTTGTGATGTGCATGGGAATAGATTTGAGGGTGATGATGTTCCTAAACAGTTTGTTAAGCACTTTGAAGAATTTCTTGGCAAAAAGGTTGAAGTTCAGTCTATTGCAGAGAGAAGTGATATATTCAAGAATAAGCTTAGTAATGAAGAAGCTGTAGGAATGATTCATGATGTTACTAGTGTTGAAATCAAGAAAGCTATGTTTGATATTGCAGATATAAAAGCCCCTGGTCCAGATGGTTATACTGCTTGTTTCTTTAAAAGAGCCTGGCCTATTATTGGTGCTGATGTGTGTGATGCCATTAAAGAGTTCTTCAAGACTGGTAAATTGTTGAAGGAAGTTAATTCTACAATCATCTCTTTAGTTCCAAAAAGTTCTACACCTCTCAAAGTATCAGATTACAGGCCCATTGCATGTTGTAATGTACTTTATAAGTGCATTAGCAAGATTCTTACTGAAAGAATTAAAAATGGGCTGAATAAGTTAGTCAGTGTAAATCAGAGTGCATTCATTCCAGGGAGATTGATTCAGGAAAACATTCTTGTGACCCAAGAGCTTCTAAGGGGATACAATAGAAAGAATGGAGTTAAGAGATGTGCATTCAAGATTGATCTTCAAAAGGCTTATGATACAGTGAGCTGGTCTTTTATGGAGAGTATTCTTACTAATTTTGGATTTCATCATATAATGGTTAAGTGGATCATGACATGTTTATCTACTTCATCATTTTCTATTTGTGTAAATGGAAGTTCTTATGGTTACTTCAGTGGAGCTAGAGGTTTGAGGCAGGGTGATCCCATTTCACCTTACCTATTTACACTTGTAATGGAAGTGCTTAATCTTTTGATGATCAAGATTACTAATGAAGGCAGTGGTTTCAGGTATCATTATGGATGTAAAGAACTTAAAATAACCCATCTATGTTTTGCAGATGATCTCATGATGTTTTGCCATGGTGATGTAAAATCTGTTAAGATCATAAAGGATACTATTGAGGAGTTCAGCAAATACTCAGGTCTACATCCTAATATGGGAAAGAGTACTATCTTCTTGGGAAGTATAGGGGAGCAAAGCAGAGCTGAGATCTTGAATATCATTCCATTTAAAATAGGCAAACTTCCAATGAGATATCTTGGAGTGCCGCTTCTTGCTAAATGCTTGAGTGTTACTGATTGTCAACTGTTGATTGAGAAGGTTAAAGGGAAGGTGAATGATTGGAAGAATAAAAGTCTCTCTTATGCAGGAAGAATTCAGCTTATTGCATCTGTATTATCAGCTATGCAAATTTATTGGGCATCAGTTTATATACTTCCTAAAGCAGTGACTAAAGACATTGACAAGGTTCTTAAAGGGTTCTTGTGGAATCAAAACATAAGCAGTAATGGTAAATCTAAGTTGTCTTGGAAAGTTGTGTGTAGACCAAAATATCAAGGTGGCCTGGGATTTAAACCTCTTGGAGAATGGAATGAGATTCTTTTAATGAAGCATGTTTGGAATATCATTGTTAAGAAAAACTCTCTGTGGGGACAATGGGTGAATAAAGTCAAGTTAAAAGGTAGAAATTTTTGGGATGTAAGTGCAGATAAAAGTGATAGTTGGGGTTGGAAAATAATGTTGGAGCTTAGAGATAAGATCAAGCCATTTGTGAATGTGGAAATTGGTGATGGTAGATCTACTTCTGTGTGGTATGATCCATGGTGTAATAATGAATCACTTTCTTAATATATCACTAGAAGAGAAATTTATGATGCTAGACTTAATGGTAATGAATCTGTTGCTGACATGATCAATGAAGGAGAATGGGATTGGCCTGATGAATGGAGTTATAAGTTTCCTTTTTTAAACACCATTCAAGTTCCTAAGTTGTGCAACAAACCTGATTCAATTCTTTGGAGGGATAAGAATATGCAATGTTCTTCATTCAGAATTAAGGAGGTGTGGAAATGCATGAGAATAGATTACCCTAGTGTTGATTGGTACAAAGTAGTTTGGTTCTCTCAATGTATCCCTAAACATACTATCATCATGTGGCTTGCTCTGCATAACAGATTGCAAACTCAGGAGAGGATTAAAAAATGGAACACTAATGCTAATTTTAGCTGTCCATTGTGCTCAAGATGCTGTGATTCTATAAATCATCTCTTCTTTAACTGTGAATTTGCCTTGAAAATTTGGAATGATCTAAAAGGTAAACTGGAATTGGTAGATGCACCAGATGATTGGCAAAATCTAATTCAATTTATGATCAGGAAGCTGAATAATAATAGCATTGTAAGTATCTTGGGGAAAATTGGAATTGCTGCTTGTGTCTACAATATTTGGAGAGAAATGAACTTAAGATTGTTTCAAAAGGTCCAGAGAAATGAGCTGATGGTGTTAAACAACATTAAAGAAGATGTAAAGTGGAAAATCATGAGTCTTAGAATGAAAAATTCAACAACAGTAAGAAGAATTCTTAATAGTTGGAACATTCCAGTAACCTGTGTTTGTGTTTAAAGATCTCATGAGGTTGGTTGGAATTGTTTGAATGAATGACAGATGGCTAGTATCTTGGAAGAGGTTATAGTTACTATGGGTTAAGTTGATTGATCAATGTGAAATTGGATGTAACAGTGATGCAACTAGTCTTATCCATGGTATCCTGCTAACTAATTCCATAAAGTAGTTTCCTGTCTGAATTTGCAGTGTTGTGCCAAACACTGGGTTAGAAAGCAGAAAGATACAGTGAGATGGATTGTATCTGCAGAGATAGTGAATTTAATACTCTGCATCATTTGGTCTTTACCATATAAAGGTTCGGATCCTCTTTCTAATCTTGGAACCTTTAATTGAAAGTTCACTACAATGATGGCCTTGTACCTTGAAGATCAAATTTCTTACCTTTATTAAGCCTCAATACCAGTCTCAGAATAGGCCTTGCTGGTAATTATGGACTATGTTGATTGCTTTTTAGAGTTTAGTTATTTGATATTCATAAAGTAGGTTTCCATTGTTGAAGGGTAAGTGAACTTGGTGGGTAGTGTATGAAGATAGGAATAGTGAGGAGTGAAAGATGATTCTACTTGGTCCTATCTATACACTATCAAGGAGGTAATGGTGGTACTCACTGTAAGGTGTGTGTTCCCAACTGTGTGATGCCATTGTAGTAAATGGAAATGTAGCATAGTTGGTATAGCCCTTACTTGTGGAGAGGTTATGGGTGCCTAGTGATGCCAACGTCTTTTCTATCATGGTCATTGTGGTGGCAGGTTGAATGATCACGATGGAAAGAGTGTTGGAAATGTAGCTAAATGGTAAAGTGCATAACAAAGGTGAATTTAGTGGTGGATTGAATTAGTGCTTGTATTTGTGCAGCCTGTTCTGTACTTGATATATGTTAGTGTATTCTTTATCAGACATTGTCTTGTAATGTCTGATATCAGATGTATTGTTCTAGCTTTGATTATCTGTTATTGGGCATGTCCAAAACAGATTAGTATGCTTACAAGCACTGTATTATATTTTGGAGAGATTTAAGATGTACGAGCCTAAAACACATTATAAACAACCACTACAACAAAACAAGCAGTTTGGGACGACCAAAAAAAAAGGTCGACATTTGTCGTCCCAAATTGTCGATGGTCCCACAAGTTGTAACAAAAATTTGCAGTCAACCCAAAAATTTCAGGCCCACACAGTTTGGGACGACAATATTGTCCCATTCTGTAAAAATTCAACTTTTACTATCCAAAATCTTTTTAAAAATAATTTGGACAAATTAACTTATTCCCGCCGTTGGTTTTTTAGCCCGCCAAACAATATGGGACGACATTGTCGTCCCATTCTGTAAAAAGATTTTTTTTTTTGATATTCGAAAATGTTATAAATCAATTTTATTTTAGAAAATGTTATATAATCTATCTAAAAATACTTATATATAAATTAATTTTAAAAAATTATTTAATTTAAATACTTTTATTTAATAAAAAATATTTAAAATTATATAATTTAATTTAAAATAAAATCCAATAATTTATCTAAAAATTACTTTTATTTAATAAAAAATATTTAAAATTATATAATTTAATTTAAAATTAAATCCAATAATTTGTCGACCCAAAGCGTTCCCTTGTGAACCGACTATGGATTCATAACAAAAAAAGCTAGTTCGATGTCCGGTAAGGTTTTCAAAACATTCGTTTTAGCATCTTTACTTAGGGATTCATAAGGATAACTTTAGTATATATACACCTTTGTAGAGTGTAGATATACAATTATCATATATAGAGAATTGGTCTAATAGTTTATAAATACAATAAGGTAAATGAAGAATGTTGTAGATGATATAAATTAAACCCACACGCTATTTATGTGGATCATGAGTGTATTCATGCCATTATATATATTGAGTGTTTGCATGACATCCATAGGCTCTACCAAATTCTAGCATATCCATCGTCCAACTGTTGTTGGCATAATATATTTACACAATCATCCTTATCACAATCACACCAATATAATTAATGTACACATTTATGTTGCTTGTTCTTGACATTGTAGTCATCCTTCCTTTTCCTCTTGAGTTTATTACTCACAGCGCCTCCATGAATGAAAGAGAGATCAACCTGATCCTCGTAGATAGCAACTTGTTCCTTATTTAAAACCGTATCGGGGCTTGAGGGGTTCCCTTTTGCGTGAGGTTTGGAAGATGTAACCCCGATTTGTTGCATCATATCATAGCAAGATTCTAGATTTTCCTGTGTAATTTTTGCGCTAGCTAGTTAGTTAAACGAAGACTTTTGTAAATTAAAGATGAATAACGCATGAGGATTCGATCGTTACTTACTTTTTGATCAGGTGGAAAGAAGCCGACGATGTGGGAAAAATATTCTTGATAACTTGAGGGGTATAAATCCTCAAGGACGCATATTAGTCCACTTATAAAAATTACGCTTGGTTGGTATCCAAGCATTTCAACATCTGCGAAGTTAGATACAGTATTACTATTTATAAAACCAAAATATAAGCGCAATATGTATAGGAGGGTATGTTACGACATGCTGATTTCAAAATGATTTGTTGTTTTTCTGTTTTCCTATTAATTTACATCCTAAAACCCAAACCATAGTATTTGTTATTTTCGTGAGACAACATTTCAAGTCGGAATAATTCAGAACCTACTTATGCGAACGTAATCAACCAAACCCTTGACATTTGACTCATAGTAATTCAAAGTTCTATATTTTAGCCAAACATTTGAAAATATTATTGAAACTTCAAATCATAATCAAATTGAGTTTTCAATCCAAACATACTCCTTAAGTGTGTGCATGTAACTTTGATTGGTGTAACCATAAGTTAATTACCTAGTGAAGATGCAAGAAGAATGTTGTTGAGTCTTGAACTTAATTCGTCTACAGCGAAAGGCTTCATGACGGAACCTAATTTCCATGAAATCAGGTCGACGTAAGATTGGGGAGTGGTAGAATTAACTTCCCATTTTAAGGACTCTAGTATCTTGAATTCCATTTTTTGGATTAATCTTGCTTCAAAACAATACTCTAAACCCTCCTGCATCGATCAACCAATGGTCATAAGATCAAAATCATTGTTTAAACTTTAAACGATAAGATAATATATGTTCGTGTAATTTGCATAGAGATTGTATTAGCATATATATAACTAAGAGTTTACAATATAATGTTACCTGAATCTCATGCATTTTAAGAGGACCAGTTTCACCAAATTTGATAGCAATGGATAAAGAAGCCAATGAAAGCAACTCCATCATCCAGTGACTCCACCCCTTCAATAGAAAATAAAAATATTGTTACTTAGCAAAGATAAATAATAATACGAGACAAAAGTATCATATTATTACATTCAATTCATGAACAAACCCTACCCTTGAAACCCAAACAATTTGCAAAGTAACAAGTACGGTACGGTATAAAACAGGTTACAAGACTTACATGGCATTGATTGATATCGATAAACCGATCAACGTAATTCACAGCATTAAACAAAGATTGAATTCCAAAATTTAACCGCCTTTGTGACTGCAATAACAAAACACTCAACATCAGTAAAACCTTGCAAAGATAATCAAACGTACAATTTGATCATTCAAAAAACTTACATGAATGAACCACTGGATCGCTTTAAATCTACAACTAGAAACAAAATGATTCGACTCAAGAAAGTTTACGTATCCCGGTCTAGTCATATACTTAATCTCCTTTCTTAGATACGTTTCAAAGGTGTGTTCACAATCTTGGTCGTTTGTCGTCATGTGAATTAACTTGTCGACACAACAGTTGTTTTGGTGTGCATGATCATGTAAATTAGAATCAAAAGATGCCACCGGACTCATATCCCAAACTTCATCACAAAGAAGAAACTCATTTGTTTCATCCATTTGATGAAGAATGGTGCAAGGAGTCATGTAATTAATTTGTGTTAGTGTGTTTTTTTGTTAGTAATTGTGACAATGTCGAATGAATGGCAGTTATTAAAGTAGTTTTTTTTATTTGTTTTAAAGAAGGGTTGTGTTGGTTGGTTGGAAAGAAAAGACACATACCGCATGAAAAAGGTAAATGCATGCATGTACGTGTGTTTTCACGTTCTTCGTCGTTTTTAGTTTCTTTTAAGATTGAAATTATCACTTAACCGTTGACTTTAAAAGCCTTGTGTTTATTACTGTATCTAACAATTACATATACATCTTTACAATGCAAATTTACCACCCTCTAATTTTAGGGATCGAGTGATTGGATGTTCTTGCAGATGACTATGATCGATCAATAAATGAGGCTCTCAAGCTAACCAAGTACTTATTCACAACCTTTACTATTTCCATTCATATCTCTCAACACCGTGCACGTTTGTGTGGATTACGGATTTTATAAACTATATTTCGTTAGGCATTTTCTTAATCATTTATTTTGCAGCACACAACCATCTCTGGAATCAAGAAGAGAAGGATTGAGACATCATGATGTTTCTACAAATGGTACATCGGTTGGCCCACAAAATTCTCATCAACGACCCTCATCAAGTCCGTCATCACATGATTCACTCAATTTTGATGAAACAGATGAGGACCATGCAGCTGAGCAGTTGGATCGAAGGTACTCCTGTTTCTCTCACAATTTGTGTATTAGACGTGGCAGTTTCAACCTATTCACCTAGTAATGCATTGATTCGGAACAATGTAACATATAAAACTGGATAAAATGGAACGGGTCAAATGGATCGGAATATAACCCCTCGTTTCTTTGAAAAGTGTAATTGGAATATGATAGAGTTGTCAATCTCTACTCATTTACGTGTGAATGGATTAATGTGGTTTTATTTTTAGCTCAAAAGGATTGTATGAGTGATATCAGTTGAAACTTTTTAACACATAGTTTTGTTACAAGTTAAAAGAAAAAGAATGAACACCAAATTTTCTGCTGGTCCATCTAACTCATTTTGACCCACACCAAAGAAATTGACCATTTCAAGCTCAAACCATGTCAGCTTGTTATTATTTCCAAACCCTTCTAACCACCCTATATGGTCCGTGACTGACCTTGTATTTAGTTTATGTACAACAAGCAGAGGAGGCAAAGGCCTCAAAGGTATTCAGCACACGAGTTTGTTGAAGTGGTTTCAGACAATGATGCTGACATGGATGGCGATGAGGATGTAGTTGGTGAAGTTGTATATGATGATGATTATGTAAAGCAACGAAAAGGAAAGAGGGAAATGTCTAGTAGTTCCGAAGAGGATGAAGATGAAGATGAGTATCATTTGGAAGAAGAAAATGCTGAAGAGGATGAAGGAGATGATTCATTGATTGCAAGTGAAGACAGTAATGTGCCAAAAAAGATCCAAGATATTAAACGTGTCAGGCCGAACAAGGTGGTCAGCGAAACTGAGGTCAGTTGGTAAACTCCAAGATGGCCTAAGACGCAGTAATCAGGCTACTCGTAACCGTATTGATTACAAGCAGTATGAGTTTTCTGAGTCTTAATTTGAGTTGGATAAGCCTGAGAAATCAAACGGTTCAGACGAAAACTCAGAAGCAAGTGAATCCTGATTATTCAACGGGAAGCGAGGAAACTGATGGCAATGATGAGCACAATGATATTGAAGTTGATGAGCACGATTATAGTGAAGTTAATGATCATGACGATGATGGTAGTGGCAATGATTATGGTGCGGATGATGATAAGGAAAATGATGATGAGGAGGAGAAGGTGAAAGTTGACCAGCCAAGCCTTATTGAAGAAAAACCGATGACAAAAAAGGAAGAGAAAAGTGAACCTGAACCACCAATAAAAGTGGACAACCCTGTTAAAGACGAACATGATGGTGGTTCTGGCAAAAGAGGTTTTCTTGATCTAAATGAGCTTGCACCAGGTTCAGGCTTTGAAGATGGTCCGATAATGAAGGATGATGATACAGATAATGTGTAAAGCTTCCCGGAGCCATAGATCTCTAAGGGTTAAGCTAGTTGTATGATATATATAAATATATCTTGTTAGTTTTTCTTATTTAAGTTCACCCAGGACGAAGGAAACTTGTTAGGATGCTTCGTTGGTGAAATTTTATGTAGCCCATCCCCAACGCATGCTGAGAAGATATGTCGAATTATCGACCCTTTTGTAGGTTGTTTACAATTAAAGAAAGGGGGATTTGTCAATGTTGCTTTAGTAATCACTTATTTTTTATGCAAAGTTTCATTTTACCAAAAGTTTAGTAATCAGAATATGAAAAATGTGAACAGGGATAAAAAATAAAAACTCTTTATACTAGAAGGCATTGCTACTCAATGTTTTTACCTGGCGATTTTGATCCATTCATGTGAATCTTAGAATCTCGAACGGTGATATATGCTCAAAACGAAATTGGTCAAACAAGTAATCTTAGTATCACCTATCTTAGTATCGACAATTCGACATATGGTTATGAAACCGCTTTTTTCCATTGGTTTTAATTGAATGATCCTTTCTCTTTTGCATTAAAATGATATTTACAGAAAAACCCGTATGATTATCGTTCTTTAACTCTTCTAGGGCTGTCTAAACATGGTTACATATGTCAAAAAGAAAAAAGATAAGTAGCTAAAAAGGAGCTTTACTAATCAGCCATTTGTACAGAGATGGTTTCGTTTAAAGAAGCTGCAGATGGAAAACGATGGGTGTTATCTCATGTTGCAGCATTCGATACGACCATGAAGCTGTAACTTGTTCCACATGCACAACATTTGTCTTGGTGATTGATAGTGTGCTGTGTAGTAACCTTCTATGCAACCGAACTGGCAGAACTTCAAACTGTGCACGTACTCTACAGGTTTTGTTTTGTTGAACTGCTCTACCCACAATCCCATACTTACATCTTCCATCTTGAACAACTGTTGCACAACCAGTTAGTTAGCATTAAGTACAGAATATGAAAAATGTGAACAGGGATCAGTTCGTGAGGATAGGCACAATGGGCTGGCCGGGCAGGTTGAAAAATCGTTTTTGCAGCATGGACTGAAACAGGTCATGGTGAGCTACAAATATTTTTTGTCCATATTTTATATATAGTCGAGTGTTTTGAGTATGACTTTATGACTATCTTATTAAAATAACGAATTTCAAAATTTTTCAAACATTTTGGGAGGCCGTAAGCATCAAAATTTGGGTGACTTTCACCCGTCAAACCATTCTTTACCGGTCTGAATTGCCCCCTCTATAATAGCGCATAACACATTGGGTTGGAACAGAAGACATGAAACAAACCTTCAGCGCATGTTTCTCAAACTCTGAAACAATGAATTCAGCGATATCAGATGATAGAATGTACCCTGGGCCATTCGCATAAGGTGGATAATCTTCCTCTGGCCATTCCTAGGCATATTTGGGGAAAAAAAATAAAATTTATTATTTATTTCGTGAAGAGTATCTTAGATATATTATTGCAGAAAAGATGAAAAGGAGCATTACCTCATATGTTACAGCCCACTTGCCATATCGTAAGGGTTTATGGTAGTAGTTAATATTTCCTAAATACAGACTCTTTCCATCGTCTATTTTATTTGCTTCACCAAGAACTGCATCAACTCTAATGAATGTGTCATCGTCACATTTCATTATATATTTTGCAAAAGCTGTACGAACCTAAAACACATCATAAACAACCGACTATGAGATTTTTTTACATATAAAACAATGTTATTATCTAAAAAAATCCTTTTGCATGTCAATACTCACCCCATATTCACATATAGCGACTGTTTTCAGAACAACAAGGTCATAATTGTCCATGTATGTCACAATGACGATATCACCAAAGAAATCTGCTTCTTTCTTTAACTCTGCATTGACTTCCTTTCTTGCATGCTGTTAAAATTAATTAGCAGTGACTTAAAATGACATCTAAAGCTGCATCATAATCGGGTCGGTGGGTTGACTAACAAGTCAAAACAGGTAACTATGACATCTAAAGCTGCATCTTTATTTAACAGTTGGAAGCATCTGCATTTAAAAAAAAAAAAAAAAAAAAAAAAAAAAAAAAAAAAAAATCTTTTTGGACGACGTTTAACTCATTGCATGTTTGACAAAACCTTTTTGATTTTACCCATTTGACCCATTAGAGATACTAAAATCACCTTAATTAACCCATTCATAAGTAAATCTTTCAAGCTTTCCATGTCTAACTATATTTATTTACCAGTGCTACGAAAAAACGTGGAACAACATGTGATGACTTCACGACATCATACTGCATCCATGACTTCCGGACAGCCATCCGCTCAGCAAAATGATTTCCTGCTGAAAGGACACCAATAAACAGATCGATAGGTGCC
The DNA here is from genome assembly GCA_030686995.1 of Artemisia argyi. Classification (NCBI taxonomy): domain Eukaryota; kingdom Viridiplantae; phylum Streptophyta; class Magnoliopsida; order Asterales; family Asteraceae; genus Artemisia; species Artemisia argyi. The sequence goes on along the minus strand of CM060689.1, from coordinate 119,332,694 downwards.
TCCGGAAGCAATGGGGTCTTCCATTTATCCAACATTTCTAGGTTTCTTTGGGGATCAAAACTAGGGTGTGTTGAGGGTAATGAACCAGCAAATATGGCATTCACATCAACATCTCCTTTCAAAGACAAACCCGTGGCATCTTCCAATGCAAATCCCTAATATCATCAAGAAAAACATAGAATGAGTATCTTGCACTGTCCACATCTTAAGTAGAGGTGGCATGATGGGCGGGCAGGACGAGTTGGGTAAAGTCAAGACGGGTTGATTTTAGCATCTCATTAAGTACTAGATCAGGTTGGGTGGACTCGCAGACACTTTTTTCTCCAGTTTCATAAAGTAAAACGATAAACTTTAAATGCAATAATGAAGATTACAAAAGCAGTATTGTTACCTCAATTATCTAAATCTTAGAACATACATATTAAAATTTGTATGCACTAAAAACAGACTTGGGGTGACAATTACACAGTTCGGCTACATTTTAGCCAACTTTTTGACCTTGACTCGTTGCCCCTTAGCTCCGTCGTTAGTAGACTCGTTCTCCACAAAGCTAAATTTCTATTTGACTCTTTTGTGATAAGACAGTTACCAAATCGACCCATTCATAAATAGATAGGTCAAAATTGCCACCTCTAATATTAATGGAAGATCAGATGGTTCTCATACTAAGAACAGCTAAGGATAAAACTTACAGTTCGATATGGAAATGAAGTTATGTGTCTACCATCAACACTGATATGATAGCCCTCCAAGCCAGCACTAAGAGTAAGGACGAATAACTTCCCTTCTTCAAAAGGAAAGGGCCAATCATATCGCACCTTCTTTGTTCGCCCGATCATTCTGTTCAACCACCAGCTCGTTTTGGTTTCCTCAGAACCATCATCATCCCGTATCCACTTTTCACATTGCACCTTCCCATCGACTACAATAAGCCAGAATATTAGCAGGCATAAGCTCGAAATTTATTAGGAAGAATCAAGTAAAAACTTAAACAAATTCTTGTTTATAAGCCTTCCCACTTAGAACTAAAACAAGCACACGAAGACAAAAACCACATGCTAATTAAAACAGTTACACACATTTCAACATAAAGAAGACATCCTTGGCTTATAATCACAGCGAGGACCAATGGATCCCAAACAAGAAACTACATGCAGATAAATCAATTTGGAACAAGAAAATCCGAAATTGAAAATCAGAAACTGCTGATTTCGCCCTTAGATAATCATATAACTTTATAAGCTGTTCGATAAGCTATCAAAAAATATCTACACAACTGGTAACTTTGTTTTATAAAATAACAGAACAGTATTTATAAGCAATCCAGACAGGCAAATACCACCAAACTTGCTAACTCAAAAGTCACTTGCAATGCATTTTAAACCATTCAGAAAACATAAATTCAACCGAATACTAATGACATAAGATTTGACTTACCAGTTTCTTCATCGATTCTAGACCTCCATCCTTCACACCGATGCGCTAATCCCCATTGCATCCTATAACAAGTATTCATTTCAATAACCGGTTTCCCACTCCAATCCCCTTTCAACCTAGGATTAAAATGCAAAATCCTCGGCGGGTCTTCCCCATCAACCGTTTTCAAACCCTGTAACTCCATCATAAACTGCGAAACCATCAAATTCTGACCCGGTTTCAACAACGAAATTCTCGGGTTTTCCTCAAGATGACCCTGTCTAGGCCTACCAACAACAGTAACATGTGATCCTAATGTCATCCCACATGGAAGCAAAATAACATTCCCCCTTTTACGAAACAAAGACCCCGTTAAAGTAACCGAATCACGACACATTTCTTTACTATAATTCGCACTGCTACTAAAATTCTCCAAACTAAGCAACTCAAATCCACTTAACTCCAATTCCTCCCAATACTTTTTCCCAACTAAAAAAGCCTCAATTGCAGACTTATGAATAGCACCAAACCCGCTTTTCGACACATTAACATCATCAAATCTCAAACTAGAAAACATGGGATTTTTCACTTTTCTCAAAAAACCGATCTTTGTAACATTAGTACTAACTGGGCCATCTTTTTCATGCAATTCTTGTTCACTAGTGAGTGGAAACATATCAAAACTAGCAGTTTTTAACATTTCTTGATCATCATCATCATCAAAACTAATTGACTTAAAAACCAAAGGTCCTAATAAACTAACAAAAACCATATACAAGAACCCAATACCAATAAGAAACTGAACTTGCCTTAGTGACATAAACCACTCTGATTTGCTACTTCTTTTCATATATTTTTTTTCAAGAAAGTGAAAAAAGATTGAATTTTTATAAATGGGTTTTGGAAATTGAGTTGAAACATGCAAAGAAGTGAGAGAAAAATATGGTGTTCAAGAACAAAGCCACCGCAATAGTGATGCTATTTTTGTACAACAAATTCACATTTGGATTGCGTCATGCAAATGGAAATTTATATATAGAAATTGACTATGATTATAGTCTTTTGATATTCTTTCAGCTGTTATTATTATTGTATCTAACTTTTCATATTATGTCATCTTCATTTAGTTTTAACAGTTTTTATTGTTTCTTAAATTTCTCTAGAAGTTAATTATTTTTTATTAAATTAACTAGTTATAATGCCCGCGCACGCGCGGGTTTTTTTAAAAAATTTTGAATCATATATTTTTATTTATTAAAAAACAAATAATTTAATCTTTATTTTGTTTGATTTATAATGTTTAATTATAGTTATTTTATTATTAAAGATAATTATTTAAAAATTTTAATCCTATTACTAATTGCATCTTATCTATATTATTTGTATTTATCTTCTACTTGTGTTATAGATAAATATAAAATATTACCTAATAAGAAAATAACTTTTTTTTTTTAAATAAAATTATTACTAAATAAAGTATAAATGCATTTTTTTGAAATAAAAAATTTCCAATAGGGGTTTTGTTGTATTATATAAAAGATTGTCCACGGCTTAAAATAAATAGTAGGAAATTTACTCTTTGTTTACCATACTATTTTTTACTTGAAAAGTTATTAAAAAAAAAAATTAAAAAGTAAGTAATTAATTAGTTGATGTAAAATTGTTATTTTTGTGAAAAAATAAAAAATATAAAGAATTTTAAGACCGACAGAGTATTTTTATTTATTTATTATTTGAACTTTTATGCTTTTTATTTTCTCTTAAAGTAAAGTGTCATTGGTTTAGAAGAATTTGTTTCATTATGTTACATTTTTTAGCTTATCTTATTAGTTGGATTATTTATTTTGAGAAAAGTTTTATACGAAACTACATTTAGCTAAAGAACAAATTAAACGATCGCATCCATCAATTCCCCTTTCATCTAACCGTGTATATTAATTAAAAAAAAAAACGGATGGGCATTTTTGTACTTTCCAAACTTACTTTTATTTGCACCCTGTATCACACATTTCACGTGTTTCACTCACACTTACCCTCACACACAGTAAAACGCGTTTTACACACACACTCTCCTCATTTCCCCCAATTCAAACCCTAACCCTAAATCGTTAATTCGCAGTTAATCCGTCATTAATCCGCCTTTATATCTACCGTAAATCGTTATTCATCCATTTAAATGGACCTACATGGTGAAATAGCGCAATCTAAAGATCGTTTGTTGTCGGAACCCATTGATAATGTCGAATATGGTATATTTTTGTCTCATTTTTTTAAATCAGTTATTATTTTGAATTTTTGTTATCGATTAGGTTATTTTTTGAATTTATTAGATTATTTTGTGGTTTTATTAGCTTTTTTGTTACTGAATGAGAGTTTGGATTAGTTTATGTTAGCGAGTAGATTAGATTTTAGGATTAGTTAATTTTTTTTGATATAATGACTGTTTAGGATTAGCTTATTTTTGCTTATTTTTTGGTTTGTGATAAGCATAAGTAAATAAGCAAATGGGATTTTGCTTATCACTGAATAATTCTATGGGATTATCACTGAATCCCATGGGATTCACATAAGAATTAGTGGTTTGTGATATAAGTAGATTAGCAAATGGGATTTTGCTTCACTGAATAATCCTATGGGATTATCACGGAATCCCATGGGATTCACATAGAATTAAAATTATGGAAAATATCAGTGTGTTTAAGAATAATCCTATGGGATTATCACTGAATCCCATGGGATTAACATATAATGAGTGTTTGTATTAGCTTTTAGGAATCAGATTTATAGTTTTCTGTTTTGTTTGTTAGTTTTAGGTCTTTGTGATTAATTAGATTTTGCTATTGTTAGTTGCTTATAACTAATATTATTCTTTTCATCTTATAATTTATGTAGGTAATGTAATGAACCCAACACCGTTGTCTAGGTTCAATCCGTTCGATGATTTGCGAAAGAAAATATCACCGGTGAAGCAGCCTCGGTTCAATCCGTTTGATGTTAAAAAAAACAAATCGCCGTCAAAGAAAAAACCAACGGGTGATGTTAGTGAGGCTGCCAAACCAGTAGACTTTGAGGTTAATGTTCAGGGGAAGGCGATTGTTGATCAGGGAAAGGAGAGTAGTGTTGTTATTGCTGCAGTTGTTGCTGATTTACAGAAGGAGAGTGAGAAGGAGAAGGAGAAGGAGAAGAAGTTGTTGAGTGAGAAGGAGATGGAGACTAAGACTAAATAATAGCAGAGCATGTGATGTTGTTTCCTAATGTACATGGTATAAGAAAACTTCTGGGATCTCCAAGTTTTGGTGGAATTTTGTTTTGAATAATAGCAAAGCATTCTTCATTAAGAACGGTAGCGGAAATTTGTTCTAACTTGTTTCGATTATTAAGAAGTTCTTTCAAAAATTTCCCATAATTGGGCATTCCAGCTAGAACATCAACGAGGGGTACGTTAATACTAACTTCTTTAATCATCTCTAAAATCTTCTTATTTCGCTCCTATCTTTTCTCTTTTCTTAGGGCTTGTGGATATGGTATTTTCGGTGTATAAGGCATTATTGGTGGAATTGTTGGTTTTTGGGTTGGTTCTTCTTCAACTGCTTCTTCTTCAGCTTCTTCTTCCTCATCTTGAATAAGAGTATTATCGGTAGGAATGGGTGGTGGATCATATGAAAGACCACTTCGAGTGAATACAGCATTGATATGTTCATTTCTGTTTTGTGGTGGACGATAATTCTTATCGTTTGATCCAGATGGTTTTGGATTGGATTGGGTGTTACTTGGTAATGTACCAGGAATTCGAGAAGAAAATTGATCAGAAAGTCTACCAAATTTTTGTTCAAGATCCTGGATAGAAGCTTGATGATTTTTCTGACCTTGCTCAACTTTGGTTTTGAGATTAAAAAATTGAGTTTTTACAAACTCATTTGTGGTTCTTTGAGCATTTACGAATTCTCGCATCATTTTTTCGAAATCAGATTCTTCCTTTTTATCTGAATTTGTTGGGTTTGGATTGTCTGTTCGAGGTTGAAAATCACGGTTATTTTCCCTTTGTTGGCGATCTTGCCAATTTCCAGAACTTCATCTGTAATAATTACCACGAAAACCTCCTCCATGATATCCTCCTTGGACATAATTGGCTTCCCTTTCGTTGGGTCTATTCATAAGTTGGTCATCACACTCGGATGATGTGTGATTTCCTCCACAATTATTACAGCCATCTCGCATTTCTTTCATTTCTCCTTTTATATCTTTGTATTGCGAGTCCATTTTAGAAGACAAGGCTTCTATTATGTCCATGAGTTTTGAATTATCTGAACTTTCGGCAAAAGCAACGGTTTTCCGTAAGGGTTTGGTTTTGGAATCTTTTGACCAATCGAGTTTAAGAAGTACTCGATTTTCAAGAAGTTGATATGCCTCATTAGGTGTTTTGTAAAGGAAAATTCCTCCGGCATCAAGGATTGCTTGAGATGCTTCATCAAGACCATGATAAAAGATTTGGATTATTGTTCCTCGTCCTAAATTATGACCATGACAACTTCGAAGCAAATCTTTCATGCGAAGCCAAGCTTCAACATGAGATTCATTAGGATTTTGTGAAAAAGCACGGATTTCTCCCATTAGTCTATCATACATGGCAGGTGGAAAGAATCGGCTTACAAAAGCTTGCCTCATCTCCTCCCAAGTATTAATAGTTCCTGGGGTTAATTCGTTATACCATACTTTGGCATCTCCGGCAAGTGATGATGGAAAAAGTTTGAGCTTGATAGCATCGACATTAGTGTCTCCATAACGAAACATGCCACAAATTTCAATGAATTCGGCAATGTGTTTATGCGGATCGGCCCGCGAACGGCCATCGAATTGACGGTCTTTGATCATAGAAAGATGGTGACCTTTAACGGTAAAGTTTTCACCAAGGTCGGAGACAACAATAGCAACTCCAGGAGTGGGTGCTACGGTTCTATTGGCGGCCCACATGGGTAAATCGTCAGCCATGAGTATTGGTTCAAAAAGATTAGAAATTGGGTGTTCTTCGGAAAGATTATCAAACCAATTAAGAATAGTTGAAGATCTCTTCTTACGAAACAAACTTTCGGGATCGGATAAAGGTGTACTAAGCTTTTTAGTAGTAGAACGAGTGTTCATACAACTATCAAGAGTATCGAGTCAATTTCCTAAACAAAAGAACAAAAAAAATAAAAAAAATAAAAAACAGAAAAAAATTAATCCGAATCGGTTGGGAACCAAACCGATCGGATGGACGCTACGGTAAAAATAAAATGTGAAAAACCGATCGGTTGGAAGTAAATCCGATCGGATGCTTGCTACGGATTTTTTTTTTTTTTTTTTTTTTTTTTTTTTTTTTTTTTTTTTTTTTTAGAAAACGAACACGAAAAGAAACGGACTTTTAAAACTTAAAGAAACACGATCAAAATCCCCGGCAACGGCGCCAAAAACTTGATGTGCTATTTGTTAGGGCAAGTTTTAAATTTATAAGGATAAGTTACCAAATCTAGAAACAACACATAGTACTCGTCCGTTATAGCAAGATATGATGGTAAGTCGGGATCGTTCGCAGGGATTTGTGAGTGAATCGAAATATAAGTCTAAAAGTAAATCTCTAATGTACACGAATATGATAATAAGCAAATTCAATAAATTAAAAACTACACTTGTTTAGACTAGTTTTCTACTTAATGACACACATGATTGTGATAACTTTTGATAACATGTTGGTTGAGATAATTAGATGGTGATCTAATCTATTGTTTCTACAAGTTAAACTTTCGTCAAGATTTTAGTTCATAAAAACAAGCTTTAGGTGTAAACCAATCAATTCAAGATCTATCCAAGGTTCATAAGGTATGGTGGATATCTTAAACACAAGACAAACTTTTATTACAAATCAAATACTCTTAGAAAATGGTCAATACAAAAGGTAACCTCTTCATAGACAAAAAGGTCACAATCGTTTATAAACATTTAAACTTTCGTCCTATTAAAGGTTTACAAACAATCCGATTTGATGTTATAAAAGAATTCTCATTACAATCATACTTCTTGTTTCTTTGTTTAGTCAAGAATAATTATGGTGAAAAAACAATCATTCATAGACAAATGATTATAACTAGTTGAGTAATAATAAATCTTTCGACCTTTGAAACTATTATCAATTAGTTAACCTTGGCTAAACAAATGTCACGATGAAACTTAAGGTACAATTGGTTCTTAGGATTGACTTGAAATTGAATTAAAACATGTTATCACAATCATCACTATCACTAAGTATAAAACATCATCAAAACAAGTGTAAAAAGATTACTAGCCACTCATAGCAAACATGCAAATAAACTCAGAATATTTAACATAAGAATCCATGGTTATAAGTCTTACAATGCTTTGAAATTGATAACAAATGACAAGGTATTGATAACCTAAGTGTTGGTGATGATTTCTTGAGATTTTCGAACTCCAAATGTTGCTTCCTTGGTCCTCCAAAGATCCTGGTTCTTTCTGCACGAATTTTCCTCCTTAGAGAGCTAGAAGATGATAATAATTGTGCGTAGTAATGAGAGTAAATGGTATCTTCAATGGTGTGTTGAGTTATGCACTTTTGAGGTCCTTATAGGCTTGTCCAACACTCTTGGTAATAAATAGGGACTTAAATGCTTGAACTTGGACAATAAGACACTAAAAAGGGCCTAGAACCATGGGACAAAAGACCAAGATTCGTGCACAAAAGTTGGAAAAAACATGCAGAAGTGGCCATCCAATCGGTTGCGGGTTGGTACCGATCGGATGGAGAAAGGTCATTATGGCAATCCGATCGGTTTCAACCCACCCGATCGAATGGTAATTCCTGGCTTCTTTGGACTTTGACTTTTCCTTGTGTAGTTCTTTATATACTATCCAAACTTGATTAACTTCTGAACTTGGAACTTTGAGATGACAAAACTTAGGTTCTTATATGAATTACTTCATAGATTGGACTTTTGAGCTCGGGAATCTTCGTGTAATCGCGTATACTTCATTTTCTTCACTTTTTCTCCATTTTTCCTGCATTTGGCTACATATGCTACAAAAACATACTTTGATACGATTTAGTGGCAAAAGTATATAAAAACAACCAAATAACATACACAAAAACACTAATAACGCTTATAAAAACATGTTAACTTTGAGCGTTATCAAATCCCCCACACTTAAACTTTGCTTGTCCTCAAGCAAATCTAGAAGAAAACTAAATATCCACATGGTAACCAAAAATGATTAGAAAAATGTGATGCAAATCCACCAAGTACAAGTACAAGATAAGATTCATCCTTTTTAAGCTTGAATGGTGAAAAATCGAGATGTTTGACAATACCCAATGATTTTCTTGCTTGATTAACATTTCTAAACACCTCACGAAAAAGGAACGAAGTATAATTCACTCAATCACTCATTTATTTAAGAAGTGGAGTATATATAAGAGAAATCACACTCATTGCTCAGTCATGATCTAATTATTACCATAGGATTGTACAAGAAACAAAACTACACCGCAATGGCGTAAGCACCAAGTCTACATATCAAAGAGGTCTTTTATTCGGGTTGTAATGTAAGGCTTTGGGTTGTACCAGGCTTATGTTTAAACATCTCATACAAAAACACAATAGATTACTGGCGCGAGTTCTTGATTACTCAAAAACCGGATGGTCACTACAATATTCTTGCACTTGACATTCTCACAAAGCCATTACAATATCCGGATAGATAAAGTAATTTGGTAAGGGTAGGGATAAGGCATGAGAATATTTATGAAATTGGTTTTAAAGAAAAATAAAATAAAGTCTAAGTCTCATTGTTGCTAGTCACCAAACAAACCATGAATCCCGTAAATGATTATAGTTACAATCTTCCTCTTCTTCAAATAACGATACATCGATTCGCCATAATAATATTCTTCATACGTAGCACATTGGCTAACAACATATCACAAATTTTCCAAAGATTCAAGCATAAAAGATGTATGCTAGATATGAAATAGGCTCAAATCCTCACAATTTAGTGGAAAGGGTTATAATATGCGCTAGCAAATGTTATCAATCCCAGAAATGGATTGCAATATTAATCGGGACACATCTCAAATTTTTCAAAAATTACTAATTTTTACCAGTGGATAGATCCAGTTATTCTAATAAATTATTCCTAAAAGCGTGAAAACAACTAGATCACAAGGACAAACAAAATATAAAAAATTAAATCGATATTAGACTTAATTTCTTATTTTATCTACTCACCCCCCCCCCCCTACACTTAAGTTAAACATTGTCCTCAATGTGATAAACGAAAAAGCATGAAAGTAGGGAATATGAGAAAATAAACCATGATATCCGGTGTTATCCAATCTTCTGTTTCTTGTAGTCAACACCTGCATTATTAGAAACAAAAACAAACAAACAAAAAGCATTGCAGTTTTATTCAAATTAGTGGCACACCCCCACACTTAAGTTCAACCAAGTAGTAAAACTTTGGGGTATAAACACTGAAAATTAAAATAAATCAAAAACAAAAATAAAAATAAAACACACGGGTTGCCTCCCGAGAAGCGCTTGTTTTATTAGCGAGTCCTCAGCCGGACTCAAACTTCGAAATAGATTATGAAGTTTTAGTGTTATGTTTCCTTTTAAGAATATACAACACATTTCCTATCACAATTCCCTCTCCTGTTTCATCTATGTTTTCCAATTTAACATTTTCCCATGCTCTAGGAAGAGCATCATAGATAAAACCATTACTGTGTGCCCAAGGAACCATTTCCTTGTGTGGAGCCATGAATGTGATAGCTTCATATTCAAATTCGGATGAAATTTCTTCATTAGAAATCACGTTTAATTGCTCCTTATCATAATAGAGTTTAATTCGGTGCCCATTTACAATGAAACTTCCACCATGTTTGTCATAAAGTTCAACATAACCTGATGGAAATCCATGTTTCACTACATATGGTCCAAACCATTTTGACTTGAGTTTCGGAGCTTGAAACTTGTATTTCATATTGAAAAGCAGAACTTTATCTCCATCTTTGAATTGTTTTCGAATTCTTAGCTTCCTATCGTGATATGCTTTGGTTCTTGCTTTATATAGCTTGGAGTTTTCATAAGCTTGAAGTCTTAACTCATCAAGTTCATGTAATTGCAAAAATATCTTTTCTCCAGCTATTTTTAAATCAGGATTACAGCTTCTTAACGCCCAGTAAGCACGGTGTTCAAGTTTGAACGGTAGATGACATGTTTTCCCATACAAGAGTCTGTACGGTGTCGTACCAATTGGTGTCTTATATGCCGTACGAAATGCCCATAGAGCGTCATCTAATTTCCTTGACCAAACGGAAGGATTATCTTTAACCGTTTTTTCAAGTATTCTTTTTATAGCTCTATTGGTATTTTCGACTTGACCACTAGTTTGTGGATGATAAGCTGTAGCAAAACGATGATAAACTCCATATCGTTTCATTACTTTCTCCATTTTTTATTACAGAAATGAGATCCTCTATCACTTATTAAAGCTTTAGGAATTCCATAGCGAGCAAAAACTTTTTGAGAAAGTTAACAACAACTCGTGCATCGTTAGTAGGAAGAGCTTCAGCTTCAACCCATTTGGAAACATAATCGATTGCAACGAGGATATATTCGTATTTGTGTGATTTAGGGAAGGGTCCCATAAAATCAATCCCCCAAATGTCGAATATTTCACAGACTTGAATGCTCTTTTGAGGCATTTCGTCTCTTCGAGAAAGGTTACCGGATTTTTGGCACGCATCACAGTTTTGAACAAGAGTATACGCTTCTTTGAAAATTGTAGGCCAATAGAATCCAGCATCAAAAACTTCTTGCTGTAGTGGAAGGACCATAATGTCCCCCAGTTGGGCCATGATGACATTCATCAAGAATTTTTCTTGTTTCGGCACCCGAAACACATCTTCGTATCATTCCATCCTTGCACATCTTAAAAAGGTAAGGTTTCTCCCAATAATAGTGTTTTAGTTCTGAAAAGAACTTACTACGTTGGTAGTGACTCATCCCTTTTTTAAGAATATCTCTTACAAGATAATTTGAGTAATTTGCAAACCATGGTATTTCCTCATCATCATCTTTATCTATCGTCATGAGAGTTTTTTCAGGAAAATAATCATTAATTTCATTTTCTTTTAATTCTTCCAAATTCGGATTCTCGAGACGTGATAAATGATCTGCTGCAAGATTCTCTGCTCCTTTCTTGTCTTTTATTTCGATATCAAATTCTTGCAGTAATAAAATCCATCTGATAAGATGTGGTTTTGCATCTTGTTTGGTAAACAGATATTTGAGTGCCGAATGATCGGTAAAAACTATCGTTTTTGAAAGCACGAGATAAGATCTGAATTTGTCGAACGCAAAAACTACGGCTAATAATTCTTTCTCCGTAACCGTATAGTTTTGTTGAGCATTGTTGAGTGTTTTACTAGCAAAGTAAATAGGACAAAAATGTTTTCCTTCACGTTGTCCTAAAACAGCTCCAACAGTGAAATCGCTTGCATAACACATGATTTCAAATGGTAGTGACCAATTAGGTGCAACCATAATTGGGGAACTAGTCAATTGACTTTTCAATGTTTCGAAAGCTTTAATGCAGTCAGCATTGAAATCAAATACAGAATCCTTTTCTAAAAGTTTAGTCATAGGACGTGATATTTTTGAAAAATCTTTGATAAATCGACGGTAAAAACCGGCATGTCCTAGAAAACTTCTAACAGCTTTAACGTTGGTTGGTGGTGGTAATTTGGTGATAACATCTATTTTAGCTTTGTCTACTTCCATCCCTGAACTTGATATCTTGTGTCCTAACACAATTCCTTCAGTTACCATGAAATGACATTTTTCCTAATTAAGAACTAGATGTGCAGCTTCACATCACTCAAGCATTTTATCAAGATTGGAAAGACAAGTTTCAAAAGAATCACCAAAAACTGAAAAGTCATCCATGAAAACTTTCATAGATGTTTCAAGCATGTCTTGAAATATTGCGATAATACACCTTTGAAAAGTTGCAGGTGCATTACATAGACCAAAAGGCATACGCCGGTAAGCGTAGGTTCCAAAAGGACATGTAAATGTGGTTTTCTCTTGATCGGCTGGATCGATAGGAATTTGGAAATATCCCGAAAAACCATCAAGGAAGCAAAAGTATTTGTTTCCTGCTAATCTTTCGAGCATCTGATCCATGAAGGGTAAAGGAAAATGATCTTTCCTTTTGGCTTTGTTAAGTTTTCTGTAATCAATACATACTCGCCATCCAGTGACAGTTCTAGTAGGAACTAACTCATTCCTTTCGTTTGTCACTACAGTCATTCCTCCTTTCTTTGGAACACAATGAACTGGACTCACCCATGGACTATCCTCGATAGGATAAATAATTCATGCGTCAAGAAGTTTAATGATTTCCTTCTTAACAACCTCTTTCATATTTGGGTTGAGTCGACGTTGTCTTTCTACAACGGGTTTAGTACCTTCTTCATAATTGATCTTGTGTTTGCAAAAATCAGGACTAATTCATGGAATATCAGAAGTTTTCCACGCAAAAGCGCGTTTATGCTTCTTAAGAACATAAACGAGTCTTTCTTTTTTATTTGTTTCGAGCAACGACGATATGACTACTGGAAGAAGTGAATTTTTTTCTAAGTAAGCATATTCGAGATTATTGGGAAGAGTTTTGAGTTCCAAATCAGTTGGTGGTTCTTCTAGAGATGATTTGATTTTCAATTGATCTTTCTCAGTGATATCTTCAAATTTCTCTTCTTCCTCTTCTTCTAATTTAATTTCCATGAATTCCTCAAATTCTTTATCAGAATCTGTTTCACTAATCTTTTCTAAAGTAGTCATGAATGGTTTTGAATCGTCAAGTAATGCATCCAATTCTTCTTCAGTGACTTCATCAATTACATCGATGTTATAGCATGTGTCATCACTGGAATTTGGATATTTCATTGCTTAATCAATTAAGAATGTGATTCGATCTTCTCCTACTCCAAGATTTAGTTCTTTACCTTTAACTTTAATCATTGCATCAGCAATGTTTAAGAAAGGTATTCCTAAGATTAAGGGTACTCGACTATCTTCTTCCATTTCTAAGATAACAAAATCCACAGGAAAAAGAAATTTACCAACTTGAACAAGCATATTTTCAGCAACCCCAACAGGATATTGGTATGTATGGTTGGCTAATCGTATACTAATCTTAGGAGGTTTCAATGTATTGATGGAAAGTTTAGAATACAACGAATAGGGCATCAAATTGATACTTGCACCTAAATCGGCTAAATCATCACATGTGATGTTGTTTCCTAATGTACATGGTATAAGAAAACTTCCGGGATCTCCAAGTTTTGGTGGAATTTTGTTTTGAATAATAGCAGAGCATTCTTCATTAAGAACGGTAGCGGAAATTTGTTCTAACTTGTTTCGATTATTAAGAAGTTCTTTCAAAAATCTCCCATAATTGGGCATTCCAGCTAGAACATCAACGAGGGGTACGTTAATACTAACTTCTTTAATCATCTCTAAAATCTTCTTATTTCGCTCCTATCTTTTCTCTTTTCTTAGGGCTTGTGGATATGGTATTTTCGGTGTATAAGGCTTTATTAGTGGAATTGTTGGTTTTTGGGTTGGTTCTTCTTCAACTGCTTCTTCTTCAACTTCTTCTTCCTCATCTTGAATAAGAGTATTATCGGTAGGAATGGGTGGTGGATCATATGAAAGACCACTTCGAGTGAATACAGCATTGATATGCTCATTTCTGTTTTGTGGTGGATGATAATTCTTATCGGTTGATCCAGATGGTTTTGGATTGGATTGGGTGTTACTTGGTAATGTACCAGGAATTCGAAAAGAAAATTGATCAGAAAGTCTACCAAATTTTTGTTCAAGATCCTGGATAGAAGCTTGATGATTTTTCTGACCTTGCTCAACTTTGGTTTTGAGATTAAAAAATTGAGTTTTTACAAACTCATTTGTGGTTCTTTGAGCATTTACGAATTCTCGCATCATTTTTTCGAAATCTGATTCTTCCTTTTTATCTGAATTTGTTGGGTTTGGATTGTCTGTTCGAGGTTGAAAATCACGGTTATTTTCCCTTTGTTGGCGATCTTGCCAATTTCCAGAACTTCTTCCGTAATAATTACCACGAAAACCTCCTCCACGATACCCTCCTTGGACATAATTGGCTTCCCTTTCGTTGGGTCTATTCATAGGTTGGTCATCACACTCGGATGATGTGTGATTTCCTCCATAATTATTACAGCCATCTCGCATTTCTTTCATTTCTCCTTTTATATCTTTGTATTGCGAGTCTATTTTAGAAGAATATTAAGGTGACGGAGCCAGTTAAGACCACTCCGAAGAAGAAGTCTGCTAAAGTAATATTAGAAGCTCCTGTTTTGAGATCCAAGAAGCTGGTTCAGGAGGAAACTCCAAAGAAACGGAAATTAGTATTAGCAAAAGTCGATGAGAGTTCAAAGAAACAAAAGCTCAAGGTTCCAAAAGGTATAGATATGTCTTTTTTTGTTTGATTGAATTCAGTATGCATATTTATTTAAGCTTATATAGCTTTTTTAATTTTTCCTAGTTTAGTTTTTTCCTTCATTACTAGTCCCAAATCCATGAAAATTATTTTTATTTCATCTCTATTGCTTTAAGTTTTTCTGTTTGAGTATTTTATCTAATTTAATATTATGTTAAAAGTTATGGGATTGACAGTGATTCCCAGTGAATCCCATGGGATTTCCTAGTGAATCCCATGATATTTTAGTTATAGTAGTGATACTTGAGCTTATTTGATTCTCTGTACAATTGATTGCTTGAACTAAGTTGTTATTGAGATTTATTTTATCTTTCGGTGGATCTGTTATTTAGTAGTTCATTGTGGTTATTCATAGTTTAATTAGTTCATGTAAGTAATTTGTGACTTAGATTGAGCATTGATTGAAAGATTTGAGGTCTAAAATCAGTAGGTGTAGTGTAATCTAGACTTATAGGGACTGTTTGGATTTGTAAGTTACTTGCTGATCTTGTTGTTGTTTTGCTGTGATATTGGTACAATTAGTTTGCATTAGGATGATAATAATAGATAATTTAGGCAAAAAATCAGTAGGTATATTAGCTAAAAGTCAAAGTAGTCTTTAAATCTCATCACTGCTTGTATTAAGTATAATCTGAATTAGTAGATTAGTTGGAGACTTGTGTTAGAGCTTTTGCACTTTTTAGTATCTTAGTATTATAGAGTAACTTTAGCCCCCTTAAGATTCTAGGCTAGAGCTTATGTTAAGAGCTTATTGAGTCTGCAAGATAGTGGTTTTAAACCAAGTCTGCTGAGGTTAGTATAGATCTGTTTTTATGATAAATTGATTGCAGCCTGTGCCACATAGTGTACTGCATTCTGGTATAAGCATTCTGATCACATAGGATTCACTGTAAATCCCATGGGATTCACTGTGAATCCCATGGGATTCACATTGAATCCCATGGGATTCATTCTTAATCCCATGAGATTCACTGTTAATCACATGGGATTCATTATGAATCTCTTTGTTATCAAGTGGTTTATATTATGTTTTTTTTATGTAGATGTTGATGAAAAGAAGATATCAAAGAGTAATGCTGATGAAAAGAATAAATCAAAGAGAAAGAGGGGCGATTCTTCCGTTTCTGGTAAAGAAGAAGATAAGGGGAAGAAGAAAGTGAAGGACGATTATGGTAAAGAAGATGTTAAAGAAGATATTTTACCTGACAATGTTATGAAGCAGTTGATGAAGACTCTGTTGAAGAATTCGTTGGTTAAAGTAGAAACTGATGAGGAGAATGAATCGAAGCCGAATAAGAAAGGCAAGAAGAAAGAAAAGGTGTTGACAGAAGAAGATAAACGACATCAAGATTATCTTAAAAAAATTCCCATTCTTCAGGCTAGGTCAGCACCTACTACCCTTCATACTGCCATCCATGGCATAAAAAATGTTGATATTGAGAAGTTTTTGGCGGAGATAGGGTTTAGCTCGTATTTCAAGTTTGATATAAACAAAATTCCGTCAAGGTTAGGTAGGTATGTGGTTGATAATTTTGATGCTGAGACTTGCCAGTTGAAGTTGGAAGGTGGGAAGTCAATTCAGGCCACTGTTACCAACGTTCATGAGCTGCTAGGTATTCCGATTGGCGGCGAGTCTTTGTTATCTTTAGAAACCAGGCCAGTGGGAGATGATTTTGAGAAAGTTTGGTTTGGTCAGTTTGAAACAAAATTTGCTAAGCAAATAAGAGTGAATGATATTGCTAGCAAGTTGATCGAGTCTAAGGAAGTTGACTTCCTTTTTAAAGTCAACTTTCTTACCTTGTTTACGAATACAATGGGTATGGTTGCTGGCTTGCAGGGGGAAATAAACCTTGATGTTGTTAAGCGTCTTCGTGAAGATACTGATATTCGTAGTATTGATTGGTGTGAGTACATCTTTCATTGTCTTAAACTCAGTAGAAAACCGACAACTCTTCAAAACAAATACACGGGGCCATATACCTTTCTTGCTGTATGTTTTAAACTATACGAAGTTTTAAATTGTTTTTATGTTTGTGTGACAAATTTGTTGACATATTATGTTTATATCATGTTACTGTGAATCCCATGAGATTAACTATGAATCCCATGGGATTCATACAAAATCCCATGGGATTCATAAAATTCCCATTGTATTCACTGTGAATCCCATGGGATTAACTATGACATATTTGTTGTATCTTTC
The DNA here is from genome assembly GCA_030686995.1 of Artemisia argyi. Lineage (NCBI taxonomy): Eukaryota > Viridiplantae > Streptophyta > Magnoliopsida > Asterales > Asteraceae > Artemisia > Artemisia argyi. The sequence continues at coordinate 119,315,482 of CM060689.1, read as the reverse complement.
TTACACTTTTTCGTTCCTTGTTTTTTTGTTTACAGCTTTTGTATTTAGATTCCACCAAGTACAAGAAGCTTTCTTATGTCCGCAAACGTCCGGCCATCAAACATTGGTCGTCATTCTTAATGTCAAAAAGGGAGGACATGGAATTGAAAGAAGAGGTTATGGGGATGTTAGATCTTTATGATGAATCTGAGCTTCCAGAGACGGAAGGTTTTGTTTCTGGTTGTTCTACTGATAGTTCTTACAAGGAGGTTTGTTTAATTCCTTGTTTTATTTTCTTGTGATACTTCTTTATGTGTGAGCATGTTTAGGATCCCATGGGATTCATAAACAATCCCATGGGATTCATACACAATCCCATGGGATTCATACACAATTCCATGGGATTAACTGTGAATCCCATAGGATTAAATATGAAACCCATAGGATTCAATGTGCTTATCTCATTATGAATATTCCTATTTGTTTTTTCTCCATGAATTGCTTAAAAAACTTGAAGAAAAGTTATCTGTTTTAAGCAATGAAAGAATTGGTGTTGAAGAACTTTTGGTTATAGGCGGTGTAGAATTTCCTGCCGATCCAAAGCTCATTGAACTACATTAAAGGTATGTTCAGATTCTCGAGCATCCAGTCTCATTGAATGGTGAAGATCTTGATTGAGCTGATGATAATGGAGGTGCTGAGGGAGATGATGATATTGTAAATGATAAACGCCTATCTGGTACCGATCCTTAATTCCGATAGCCTGTTGTGGTTCCCTTTTGTACTTGAAACTGTCGAATTCATGCAATAACTTTGTTAAATTTGTTAAATTTATAATTGTTGTAGTTCCCTTTTATTGGATCTCTTTCCGACATTGGTTAATTTATTGGATCTCTTTCCCTTTTATTGGATCTCTTTTATTGAATCCTATGGGATTTATCTGTGAATCCCATGGGATTCATCTGTTAATTCCATGTGATTCATTTGTCAATCCCATAAGTTTTGTTGCCTAATGTTCAAAGTGTAAACCCCATAAGCTTTGTTTTAGTTATTTCAACAGTGGTTAATCTATCTCAAATACAAGAAGAATGTGATGATGGTAATGGGGATGATAAAGATGCCGAGAAGCGAGATGATGCAGTTCCCGTAAAGCAAGTTGCTGAACCTTTCTCTTTAACTCAATGTGTTGAGACAACATGATCAAGATCTCTTTATGTTTTAATGATGACAAATAAACCATCGAAACACATAAAATAACAAACGTTAGCTCATAACCGCCGGAGCCAATGTCTGCTCCTGGCGCGCTGCCCGCGCGTCAACGCGCGGGTGACGCGCCAGGAGTCTGTATGGTTCCAGGCGAATTTTTAAAGTCGGCTTTCCCCTTACCCGACAAATGTGGATCTTTCAATACAGGTATGAATATGTTTTGTTCTTAATTGGGAACACTCGAAACGAGTTTTGAGATTTGAGAGATCCTACTTTTAAAACACCCATTTACGGGAAAACGCCAACTCATGTTTTCTAACTATCGCCTCTAGTCAAGGCTTTTCTAAACTTAGGGAGCTTGTATATTTCACATAACATCGTGTTGAAGCATCCATATGCTCATATCCCGTGCTTACGTCTTCTCTAATTACGTAACGGGTTTACTCCCTTATTGGTCAAACTAAGTCAAAGGTCACTTTGCGTAAATGCATCCTTTCCCACTTGGGTTATGCTTTACATCAAGGCAAAGCACTAACTTGTTTGAACCAAGGTATTAGTTGAGAACGTCGAGTCGTGGAAAGTCATGAGATATGAAACTATGGATTCTTGATGTTGTGTTACTTGAACTTATAAGTAACTTATGATTTTCTCAACTTATAATCTTAATTGTCTATACCTTTTCTTCTTAATGACAATTAGATTATGCCTTAATCCTCTCTTAATCCCATTTATACAAAAGACAAAACCAATCACATCCAAATCAAATATTCTCTTACACAATCTCTTACACCCTTACATATTCCCTTACACACTACATCCTAACCATCCATTCCCTTACAACACATCCCAACCCTTCATTTTCAACACATGCCAAATGTTTGAAACCCTAATATGGCTCCTCTCATCCTAGCCATTGATTTCAAATTACAACACATCACAACCATCCATCCAACCCCTCACCTCTATATCATCACATCGGTTTCATCCTAGACATTGAATTCAAATCAAACACATCTCAACCATCCATCAAATCCCTCTTCCCTATACCACTACATGTGATTGATCTTAGCCATTGAATTCAAACCAAAACAATCCTAACCATTGATCCAACCTTTCCCCCCAAGCAAAAGAGGCTCCCTTTGATCTCATCCATCCATCTCAAATGAAACCATCTCAACCCTCCATTTCTCCTTTCCTCCAAGCAAAGCATATTCCTTGGAATATCCTCTTCAACCCTAACCTAGGCATACTTGATCTTAGCCATCCATTTCTAATGAGATCATCTCATCCATCCACATTCTCCACATGCCAAATTGTTTGAAAACCAAGGGAGGCTCCCTTTGATCCTAGCCATCCAATTCAAACCATTTCATCTCAACCCTCCATCACATTCTTCCCCCAAGCATTGGAATATTCCTTGGCATATTCTTTCTCTCTTTTCTATGCCATGTGAGGAGATACACTTCTACCCCTTCCAAATTACCCAATCTACACCTTAAACCCTTGGTAATTTGGTTTCTCTTTAAGCACTTCACAAATGATTTTCAATTTGGCTATTTGAGTTGGTAAACCTTAGAAAGATTAATGTTAAGGTTTAGTGTGAAGTACAATTGGGGGTTTAGCAAGGATAGGTATTTGTAAGATCCAAACACCCAACACTTGGGAAAAAGTTACAGACGCCTGGCGCGCTGCCCGCTCATTGACGCGCGGGTGACGCGCCGGCCACGGTAAAATTTCCCAAGTTTGGGTTCTTGGCCTATAAATATCACCCTTGCCTCTTGTATTCCTCACCCCTTGCCACTATTCTTTCTCTCTAGATTATTTCTCTCTAAAAACTCTCAAATCTCTCTATTTATAATCTTGTGTTCTTGTTTATCACACTAACATCTTTGGAAGAACACATCTATTTGCAAGGGAAGAATCACAAGAACCTAATCCACTCTTGTGATTGTGTCGAGGGTCTTCTTTCTTATACCCTTTCTATTACAATCGAGTCTCTAGGTTAGGTTAGAACTTGATTGAACAAACACTCATTCATTCATTCAATTGTTTGTAAGGGAAGTCTTGTGTCTTGGTGACCAAGCCTAGATCATTGGGGATCTAGTTGGGGTTTGATACTTCCGGGTGGAAGTATTGTTAGTGATCTTTCTGATCCTTAGGTAAAGTCGAATCTTGAGATTCTTTTGGGTGGTTTCCGAGGGCGGAATACCGTTGGTGAGTAACTCCTTCTTTGTGAGCATCAATATTGGTGAATATTGGTGGAGTGAATTGTAACGGTTTGTAGTCCACCGAAAGGATTATACTAGTGAATAGTATCAGAGTCGCGGATTCGCAACTGGATGTACGGATGGTATAAACCCCCCATCCCGAACCAGTATATATCGTGGTGTCTTTTACTTACTTTATATACTTTGGTTGTGTTAGTGGTTGTTGGATTATTATACAACCACTTGGTGCTATCTTTGGCTTAAAGTTTGTAAACATCTAAAAAGCCGAAGAAACCGTATTCACCCCCCCCCCCCCTCTACGGTTCTACAATTGGTATCAGAGCGGTATACTCAAGTTTTTGAGCATTAAAGCCTTCCCGAGATGTCGTTTTAAGTCAAAAACTTCTTTCCCAAAAATCTAAAATCCTAACTAAGATTTTTGGTAAAGTAGAGTATTGATCCATGGCTCAAGAGAACTATAGAGAGGGGCGTTCTATGGAAAGACCACCTTTGTTTAAATACGAAGGATTCCGTTTTTGGAAAATCCTATTTGAGACCTATGTTAGGTCTAAGGATTATGACTTGTGGTACATTTTCCAAAATGGTGATTTTGATGATAAGAAAAGTGATGCGTAGGGATTGCACCAGGCTTTACCTCTCAAGGGATCTTGAGAAGCTTACAACCCCCACCAGGCAGTGTACCTGATCATTGTAGTATAGTATAGTGACAAGTACCGGGGGATTGATCGTTCAGCTAGGAATAGTGTCGCTAGGATTAGAAAACCTAAATACTAGTTCTAAAGATGATGGATGATTATTTTTGTATTTTTATATTTTTTAGAAAGCAAGTAAATATCTCGAGTTTGAAGGATTTGGGCGGAATTAGTTGCTAGTCAACTAACCCAATACTAAAGATGCAATCAAAATAAAATACTAGAAATGAAAATAAAACTAAATTAAACTAAGGTTGTGAGCAATAAGTGGAGAAATGTGTTTACTTAGATTTCACTACTCCCTATATATCTTTTACACGTTAATTACTTGTTATAGTTGCGTGGATGACGGATTGTATTCCTTAATACCATTCATCGGGTGGCGCACTTAACTCCCCTATCCTATGAGTGCCTACTTCACTCCTATGTCGAGCCGGCTAAGAAGCTCCTAACATGGGATCATTAGAATTTACTCATGTATTAAATACAACCAATAAAACCTAATGCACATCGGTTCATGTTTCCTAAGACATTCAAGCATGTTACCATTTGGAGATCTGCCAGTTTTCTTAAGGCTAACATCGAAATCATTCATCCAATACAACCATAAACAAGTAATCAACACATATTCAACATCTAGGTTTCATTAGATCTAAGCAAACACAAGATAAATCTAGCCTAGCATGGTGGAATCAAGACAAGCACAAGATATAGACAACCAACACATAGACATATTGATTGAATTAAAAGAACACTTATCCCAATTACACATGTAAGGGTTCAAGGGCCGAAAACCCTTGAAAAACCTGTAAAAATCGTATATGGTTCGGCCTTAGGGTTTCTCCAAAACTTGTTCCTCTTAATGAATGAAAATTAGAAAAATATATATAGGAAATTGAGGCTGACGGTGTCAAGACCAAATGGGTGACGCCGTCATCTCGCCGCCAAAAGAATTCTCGGACTGCCTTGATCTACATCTGACGCCGTCACGTTATATATTTTTCCAGGCCGTCACGTATTTAACTCTTGACGCTCTTCCTTGTGACGCCTTCATTTCTGTACTGGGTCTTCATGAAATTTACTCTTGACGCCATCAGGATGGTACTCTTGACGCCGTCACCTACTGTTCCTAGCTTGGAAAATTAAGTCTTTGGCGTTTTCTTCACTTTTATGCTCCAAAAACGTCCGAATTGCTTCCTTTTCCAGATTTCACTCCCAAAGTACCTAAAATCACAAAAGGAACGATTTAGGGCAATATTTGATCAAATAAATTCAATTCCGGGCTTAAATGACCCCCTAAAAGTGGTTCATTTTTCGCCTCATCATATACCCTTACACTTGAGATTTGCTTGTCCTCAAGCAAATGCGCTTTTATTCTAGTCAAAATACAAGTTAGGGGTCATTTAACACTAATATAAAAGTAATTACAACAAATAATCGTTCCACTAAAGACCAAAGACAAGCTCGGAGGTCATACACTAGCACCTCACAAATAGTGTTTAGATACTCACATCTCTCGAGTGTAATAAGGTAAAAATTACAATATGGAAACGGAAGATATCTCTCACTACCTGTCATAGCAAAATAGATTACCATAGGCTTGGGAAAGGATCAAACCTCCACCACATGGCGTAAGCACCTAGGATAAACTATCAAAGAGGTCTTTTAAAAGGTTGTAACGTTAGGTGTAGGGATATGAAATACACGGTTTTGTTGGATATAGGCAGTCTTTACTGGTGGCGAGTTAACAATCTTGGTTAATTACATGTACAATGTGGCGTTGCTAAGCCAAGACTAGACTCGACTTAAGCTAATAAATGAAAAATAACAAAAACATAAAATGAACATAGAATGAAACGGGATGGTAGTCCGTATGTTTTTTCTCTTTTTCTTTTTCTATTTTTTTTTTCCTTTTTCTTAATTTTTTGATTTTTTTTTTTTTTTTTTTTTTTTTTTTTTTTTTGCATACACTCTTACCCAACCATCCAAAATAATACATCATAGGGAATGTAAATTCCCCTTACACTTGAATTTTTACATACTTTACAATAAACTAATCTAATGACTCGAATTAAGAAAATCAAAACACTTGGAGCACTTTTAAGATTAACGCACATACGGGGGTAATATACGATGTTCTTCCCCATTACTCTATAAATATGTACTTTACCCATGAGTCCCAATCGTCCCAAAACAATATGTACAAGGATATGACTCGACTTAGCAACCATGTAATCAATTAGATAGTTAACTTAGGGTTTAACAAATAACAATAATGCACTAAAAATGTGCGCATACACGGAAGGCTAAGGCGATTTGGGTGTACATTTAAGTTGGGTGTAACAAATTCTTCCTTTAAGTAAAATGCTTAAAGTTAGAAACGAAAAGATAGGCTCGGAGGGGTGTACTAGGGGTTTCGTGTACTAAAAATGAGTACAACGCTAAGGTGTGGGAAAAATTAGTTGACTTAACTAGCCAAGTAATATGACTTTAATGGTCAAGTAATTATGATACGGGTTTAACACAAGGGTGATCCTAATGCCTCTTATCATGTAGTAAATCCTACTACACGAATGTAGTCTCACTAGCGGTCTCGGGATGCATCACTAACGCAAGTTCTAGAATCTAAATGCTACCGGTACACTCATAAGCACTAATAGTAAATGCTTTTCCTATCAAATCTAAAGGCGAACCTCACATATTTGGGTGGAAAATTTTTCTGAATAGAACGGTTTTGTGCTAGTCATACAATCTCCTATCCATGAGACGCTTGCTATGGTTAAAGTTTCACTCCTAAATGTTGTAAAAAATTTTAAATTTGGCGCTAAAATTGCACTAACAAGTATTTCTCATAGTTTTATTACACATCTACCATTAAATAAACAAACTCAAGCGAAAGTGTATTTGTAAGGTATCATCATTTTACCCTCCCCTTACACTTAAGATGAACATTGTCCCCAATGTTCAAGTAAAGAATGTAAAAGTGAAATAATTAAAACGAATGAAATCAAATACTCCCCTGATTCGCTCGGTATGGATAATAAGGTGGCCAGGTTAGATCTTCCTCCAAGAAAATGAACAATCAAAGCTTCCCTTCCAGAATATAAATCATCTTCTTGTCATACATAACTTGTAAATCCTGAGAAAACAAACAAGACAACCTCGCATAAAATCGGCGGCAATCTATATAAGTTACTAAATCCTAGAAAACAAAATAAGATATAATGCTTGTGGAATAAAGTTTGCAGATTTCCTGGAGATTATAAAACTTAATAATTCAACAAAAACTTTAAGACTCCGTTAGAAAAACAAAACTGGTAAAATTTCCAGATTTTTACACGTGACGCCGTCAAGAGTAAACTCGTGACGCCGTCAGAAGTGACCTGCAGAAATTCTTATGTTAAGTGTCCGGAAAATTTCTGGAAAAACTTGGTCCTACTTCCCGGAAAATCCTGCAAAACTTCATTATGACTCAATACAAGCATTTGACTCTTAACGAATACGAATATACATGTTCATTTAATATTGTGGAGAATCATGATCGGTTTGTTTCTTAAAAACATATTTGGGGTTTCCCCTTACACTTATCTTTTGCAAAAATACCTTTAGGTGGAGTTAAGACTAGGCCAAAACAACAAAGTAAAGTATTTCCACTATTTAGTTTAGAAACATGATCTACCAACAATAAAAATAAAGCATGCATACGGAAGCAAATAACAAACAAACAAAATAAAATCACACAAAGTATGGGTTGCCTCCCAAGAAGCGCTTTTCTTTATTTACGAGTCTTGTAGCTAGACTCAAGGTCATGGGTTACTACGTGACCTCATCTCTTGAGATGATGTACCCCATGTAGGTGTGATCATTACTATTGTGGTGGTAGTGCCTCAACCTGTCGATACTTGCAATCACCTCTCCGCCTACTTTACTTCTCAGGTTAGCCATCTCATCTTGGCTCATGCCTTCAATTGTGAAAGGCCCATACCACCAAGGACTTGGTTTATCGGGTGGTATTGTTGTTTCCAAGTGTCTTAAGAGTACCAAGTTCCCTTCCTCAAATGGTACATGACTTTCTGCTGGTTGATTATGTTCGAATTCGACCTGAACCTTATTGCTTTTGCTTCTTTCATATTTAGCCTCCTTGTAGCTTTTGATTCTTGCCTCACATGCAAGAATTTTATTCTGAACACGAATGGGTGTCGTGTCAATGTTGTTTTTGAGCTTTCTCCAACTCAAATTCTCATGCTCACTTCGCGGAGTCATGGGGAAGCTAATCTTTCTTTTTCTAGATTTAAGCTCAATTTTCCTGCCTTCATACTTAATGACAGCCCTAGCGGTGGCGAGGAATGGTGCCCCAAGGATTATTGGCATGCATCCATCTCCCTTATCATCGATGATCATAAAATCAACGGGGTACATGAATCCTGCGACATTAACTAATACATCTTCTGCAATTCCTAGGGGGTATACGTACGAGTGTCCAGCGAGGGATAACCTAACACGAGTAGGGGCTGGCATTTTTGACGTTAATTGGATGTAAATAGTTAGGGGCATAAGATTTACTTCTGATCCTTGGTCGGCGAAAGCACTAAGATATTTCAAATCCCCGATGCTAGTTGGTATCTCAAAGTTCCCACACGCTATCTGCTTAGTAGCCACTTTTTGTACCAATAGCCTCTCGAATATTGACCCCCCAGGTAACGTATCATACTCATTTTTTTCCTTTTCCTCTTTCTCAGAACCCTGTTTGGAAGGTTGGTTACGCCGTCACCCTTAATCCAATTTATTATGGTGTTTTCGTTTATATCATGTTTCAGGTAGTGACTCAAGGGTTGGGATTTTGGTGGCTTATCTAAGGTCTGTTTAGTATAGGCTTCTACCTTCTCGTCATCCTTGTGGACAATTGTGATGGAATTAACAAATTGGGTAGTGGGGGTGACGCTTTCTTTCCTTAGTAGCATCCTTTCGGGGGTTCTCTGGTTGGCATACTCCTCCAATAGACTCATCATCTCATTCATTTTCTCTTGCATCTCCTATTTTTGCTTATAAACTGCTTCCTCGAATCTGGCAAGCCGATCTGAATGAGTTGCCATATATTCTCTCATCCTATCTTCAAACTCTGAGCTAAGCTCCTCGGGAGGGGAATAAGGTGGGGCATAGTTTTGAAAAGTCTCGATATTTTCTCTAGAGGGTGACTCTGATAATGGTGTTGAAGTCGGTTTCGAGACAGAATTGACAGTAGCCCGTCTAGGACTTAAAGGTCTCCTTTGCCTTTCCTCAAAATAGTCAACTTTTGCCTCGAGTTTGCATAGGAGTTCATCGGGGATTTCGGTGGTTCCTCCAGATGTTGAGACTGCATTGATGGCCGCTTTATTTGTATGATTAAACTCCCACATCTCCTGATTATCGGCGGCGAGCTCCTCAATAATTGCCCAGGACTCCTCGGCGTTCTTATCACGCAGTTTACCTCCCGCGGCCCTATCGATTGTGCGTTTAGTGTGATAGTCAACATGGTCGTAGAAAATCTGAACTAATAACCAAAGTTTTATACCATGATGAGGGACCTTATGGAGGAGATCCTTAAAACGGGCCCATGCTTCGTAGAAAGTTTCACCCTGATGTTGTTCAAACATCAAAATGTCATTTCTAAGCATTGCAGTCTTCCCCGGTGGGAAGAATTGAGTAAGGAAGCGATTGGTGAGATTATCCCATGTGGTGATGGATCCCGCGGGTAAACGCTCAAGCCATTGACTAGCTTGATCCCGTAGAGAGAATTGGAATAGGCGTAATTGGGTTGTCCCTCTAGTTTCAACATCTAGGTCTATGGAGTCTACGATTTTAAGGAAGTCCTTAAGATGTTGATTTGGATCTTCAGAACGAAGTCCATGGAATGCACATCCGCTTTGCACCAACCGGATGGTGTCGGATCGCAAGGGGATCACATTGGCTCCGGTGAGCTCAATGGTGTTTCGGTAGCCTTGGTGGCTAGGTCAGGAATACTCTCCTAAGGTTCGGGGCCTAAGAGGTTCTAGTGGTGGGTTTTGTTGTGGTGGGATGACGGGTTCAAAGATGTTCCCATCGTCCATGATGTTGGGTGGTGAAAAGTTACGAACAAAAACACAAAGAAATAAGATAGACTAAAGAAGACCTAAAAATAAAAATAAAATCTTACTAGAAAGGAATCTAGCAAGTAGACCTAATAAAAAGAGATTCTAACCTAGACAATAACTATTCCAAGGTAGCGGCGCCAAAAACTTGATGCGTAGGGATTGCACCAGGCTTTACCTCTCAAGGGATCTTGAGAAGCTTACAACCCCCACCAGGCAGTGTACCTGATCGTTGTAGTATAGTATAATGACAAGTACCGGGGGATTGATCGTTCAGCTAGAAATAGTGTCGCTAGGATTAGAAAACCTAAATACTAGTTCTAAAGATGATGGATGATTATTTTTGTATTTTTATATTTTTTAGAAAGCAAGTAAATGTCTCGGGTTTGAAGGATTTGGGCGGAATTAGTTGCTAGTCAACTAACCTAATACTAAAGATGCAATCAAAATAAAATACTAGAAATGAAAATAAAACTAAATTAAACTAAGGTTGTGAGCAATAAGTGGAGAAATGTGTTTACTTAGATTTCACTACTCCCTAGATATCTTTTACACGTTAATTACTTGTTATAGTTGCGTGGATGATGGATTTTATTCCTTAGTACCATTCATGGGGTGGCTCACTTAACTCCCCAATCCTATGAGTGCCTACTTCACTCCTATGCCGAGCCGGCTAAGAAGCTCCTAACATGGGATCATTAGAATTTACTCATGCATTAAATACAACCAATAAAACCTAGTGCACATCGGTTCATGTTTCCTAAGACGTTCAAGCATGTTACCATTTGGAGATCTGCCAGTTTTCTTAAGCCTAACATCGAAATCATTCATCCAATACAACCATAAACAAGTAATCAACACATAATCAACATTTAGGTTTCATTAGATCTAAGCAAACACAAGATAAATCTAGCCTAGCATGGTGGAATCAAGACAAGCACAAGATATAGACAACCAACACATAGACATATTGATTGAATTAAAAGAACACTTATCTCAATTACACATGTAAGGTTTCAAGGGCTGAAAACCCTTGAAAAAACTGTAAAAATCGTATATGGTTCGGCCTTAGGGTTTCTCCAAAACTTGTTCCTCTTAATGAATGAAAATTAGAAAAATATATATAGGAAATTGAGGCTGACGGTGTCAAGACCAAATGGGTGACGCCGTCATCTCGCCGCCAAAAAATTCTCGGACTGCCTTGATCTACATCTGACGCCGTCACGTTATATATTTTTCCAGGCCGTCACGTATTTAACTCTTGACGCTCTTCCTTGTGACGCCTTCATTTCTGTACTGGGTCGTCATGAAATTTACTCTTGACGCCGTTAGGATGGTACTCTTGACGCCGTTACCTACTGTTCCCAGCTTGGAAAATTAAGTCTTTGGCGTTTTCTTCACTTTTATGCTCCAAAAACGTCCGAATTGCTTCCTTTTCCAGATTTCACTCCCAAAGTACCTAAAATCACAAAAGGAACGATTTAGGGCAATATTTGATCAAATAAATTCAATTCCGGGCTTAAATGACCCCCTAAAAGTGGTTCATTTTTCGCCTCATCAGAAAGGAAGATGGCCGACAAGAATGTTCGAGCCAAAATGATGATATTTGATGCCCTACCTCAAGAGGAGCATGAGAGGGTGTGCATGTGCAAGACCGCGAAGGAGATTTAGGACTTACTTCTTCTTGTTCATCATGATACTATACAAGTCAAGACCGACAAGATAGACTCTCTCATTCAACAATATGAAGAGTTCTCTATCTCAAATGATAAAGCTATTAATATTAGTCTAATGAGATTCACTGCTATCACTACAAGCTTGAATTCATTAGATCCAAGTTATTGTAGCAAAAATCATATTGAAAAATTCGTTCATGCTACTTCCAAAAATTGGCAACTTGAAAAAGCAAAGATTGAAGAAACAAGAAGTTTGGGACAATTATCTTTTGAAAAGATAATTGATGTTCTTCATACTTATGAAGAATTTCTAGATAATATTAGAGCCATCACCAATGAAGAGATCGATTCACTTGTTCCTAAAGAGGAAGTTATATAAGAAAAAGGGGTCACTACGTCAACAATGCAACCTAGATGTTGTGATGAACAAGATGATTATAGAGATCAAGAGATTGCACTCGTTAGTGTAACCTGGTGTGTTTATGAAGAAGAAAATCACCCGCATTGTGATGTCACTTGTCTCAAGACACTTGAAGCCCTTGAGGTATTATCTAATTCTTCTTCATCTAATAATATTTTAGATATTCGTAGATTGCAAAAAGAGAATGAAGAACTAATCAAACTTAATGAACACATATTAAGAGATATTGAAAAACATGCAACGGATAAACCTGAGCTCAATAAAGAGATTAATAAACTTGAACATAAATTGATATTACTTAAATTTGAGAAAAGTGGTATTGACTTAAACAAAATGTTACATGAGCAAAAACCCTTTCATGACAAGGGAGGTCTTGGTTTTTCTGAAAATGATAAAAAATACATCTACAAGTCAAGACAAATCTATTGTTTTTATAAAAGAAGGTTGCAAACCAAAAGTTACTGACTCTGACGCGCTGACTGATGCGTCAACGCGCCAGATGTCTGAGTAAAAATGATTCATCATTAAACGCTTTCGCTAAACCATACTTTCCTCAAACTTCTTGCATAAATAACCATAACAACACTCTTCATGACTTTGTAGAATTTACCAATGATGAGCATGGTAGCGAATTAAACTCTAAGTTTTATAGTACAAGTAATCTTAATGATGATTTTAGTATTATGTTCACCAATGTAGATTGCACTATTAGTAAAAACGGTAACATACTAGCTAAAGGTCATAGGTAAAACAACTTGTATACTTGTTAATCTTAGATTATATGTAACATGATATGCATTTCAAACATGGTAAATAACCCAATGCCTCGGCCTAGGATGATAGGTCTTGTCAACAAGCTAGTAAGCAATTTACCATATGGTAAATAACCCAACGCCTCAGCTTAGGAAATTAGGTCTCGCCGTTTTGCTAGTAAGCAATTTACCATTGTTAAGTTTTGAAAGGCATTATTGTGTTACATTTCTAGGGAGTCAAGGTCTAGCATGCAATAGTAATGGGCATGAAGAGTCAACAAATAAAGTTTTGGAGTTAATACACTTAGGTTTGCATGATTCATCTCCAATCTAATATTAGAAAGGAAACTTCTACACCTTAATGATTATAGATTGTTATCCAAATTGTCCTGAATATTTTTTTTTAAATAAGGATGAAGTTCTTAATAAATTCAACATTTTGAGAAGAAACTGGAAAACCTACTTGATTGTTCAATTGTTTCAGTTAAAACAAATAATTGTAGCAAATTTGAGAAAATGCAATTTGGAACCTTTTGTGAACAACATGGAATATCTTATAACTTATCGGGCCCGTTCACTTCTCAATCGCATGAGATTGTTGAAAGAACACATCGTAAGTTAAGAAAGATGAGTCGTGCAATGCTTGACGAGCAATCCATTCCACAAAAGTTTTGGTGTCATGCCCTAGATGCCGCTTGTCACATCTTTAATAGAGTATACATAAGAAAGGTAATTAATAAAACACCTTATGAAATACTTAGGAATAGAAAATCATCCCTAGAGTATTTTAGATTATTTGGTTGCAAAGTATTTATACTTAACACCAAAGAATATCTCACCAAATTCGATCCAAAGTCGTATGAAGGTGTGTTCCTAGGATACTCTCAAACTAGTAAAGCATACATAGTGCTTAACAAGGAAACAATGAGGATTGAGGAATCTCTCAATGTAACCTCTGATGAGAGCATGCCCGAGCCTAAATCATCTCCTTCGGTAGAAGATGATGTGATCAACGAACCTTTAGTTCAAGATCAAGAAAGGTCGCCAACATTACAAGTTAATGATTCGGATGAAAGCAATCCTAAGGAATTGAGAGAAGCGAGGGGTCATCCTATACAACAAGTCATTGGTGACTTGAATAAAAGGACACTTAGGTCACGAGACAAACAAGTCTAAGTTTTTGGCATGACATTTTTCAAAAGTCCAAATTGCTTTGGGATAGGTTTTGATGCTAAAACATGCATCTTAGGAGAACAATCTTTAGGTGCTCTTAGAGCTTATGTGATTAAGGCTTATGTGAAGGCATGGATGGAAGATCAAACATGTGTCTTCCAAGAGGAATGATATGTATCAATTCATTATTCAAACTATGATTGATAATATCCAAGATTCTACATGTCTATACTATGTGTTTGAACAAGAAAACTTGACACAAATTATCTTGATTCATCTTGAAAATTTTGACTATGTTAAGTTTGCAAGATTAGATAAAATCTCGAAACACAATTCACACTTGTGTACAAGATCTTGTATCTAATTCTTCTTGTTCACCATTATGTGTATATGGCATGCTTTGTGTTTAGGAAAGAAGAGAAACAAAGGACTTTATGCAAACATACAAACTATTTACATAGTTAAAGAGAATTCCTATGAATCGAATTCGGTATGGTTTTGAATAACAAACTAAAATTTCCAATTAATAGACTAAATAAGCTAAGTTCTTCATCCGAGATCTTGGGAACTTTTGGTGTTAATGCAAGTAACACATAAGGGTTATTTATGTCGACACACTACACAACTAACTATGAACCGGAGATATCATGTATTGTTTAATGTCTTTCTATACAATGTGTGATGGTTCATAAGACCTAGCTTGTGTACCTAAAATGAAGATGCACTTTATAATCATAACACTTGTAACTACACTCATTGAATATCCTACATGAAATACTTGCACTTGGTTCATGTATTGGGTAGTTGTAGGTTCCAAATGGTGGTTGATAAAGTCTCTTTCAAAAGATTTGATGCCTCTTGATCTTCACTCATCAACTATGATATATTCATGCATATCTTTTGTAAAGAATGCATGCAATTATCATAGGATCTACCATGGGCATTCAAATCCAACTAAACTCATAACTAACTCAATCCTAATCACTCATATCATACAAGAATAATTGTCTTTCCCATACACCACTTTCTTTCAACTCATTTTGTACTAAGATTCTTAGTACTTTTTCTTTGGACTATTGTTCCTCCTTAAAACATACCTAATTCATATTAATTGACTATAAAAGGAGTAACCTTGTTATCATATATTCTCACCACAACCCTCATCTTCCTTAAATACAAATATCTTCTTTTCATAAATGGCAACTAAATTTTTCATGAAACGTGTTAATGAATCAAACCAAACTAATGTGTACGAACCTTTTGAGTACCGAGAATTTAGTGAAGGACGAGAATGCGACAAAAACTTCATGTGTGCCACCGATATTAAAAAACCATTCATCCAAGCCAATGCCTTTTCCTTAATCCGTGATCTACCCATAGAAATCTATCCTAGACATCTTCAAGAGTTTTATGCTAGGTTGTATCTAGACCAACCCTCTCTTACTCTAAATTTTAAGATGTACGGTCATGGGTATGCTTGGAGTCTAAAGAAGTTGGGAAGGGCTTTGAATGTATGCTCTAAGGGGAACTTGTTCTACACAAGATCCACTAAGACCGCGGATTTCATGAAAATGAAGCACTATCATCCGAGCACTTATGCTCTAGAGCCTCCAATTCATGGCGTCCTCATTCAAAACACAATTCTTCGACCCGACTACCATTGTGAGGGGGTCCCATTTGAACATTGGAACAAGTCTCAACTTCTTTTCAAGTTGATGCCATGGGCGGAGGTCTTGTTGAAGAATGTGTTTGTTGAAGTTGAAGCTCAAGAGAAGTTTCCCATCATTTTTGGGTACATGCTATATTGTATCATGACCGATACTCCCTTTAATTTTGCTTATTTTATAGCAAAGAGACTGGAAGCATTGGACTTCAACAATGAGCCCCTTCCCTTTGCAAGACTTTTGTCACACATCTTCGATCACATCAAGAGCAAACACCCGGATGATCAATCAAGAATGATTGAAGTTGATGATGTAACTCCAATGGAGGATCCCTTTACAATGGACTCTCTTGACTTCTAAGCCTTTGTCATATGTTGTTGTAGTTGTTCCCTAGGAGCCCTAGGATGTGTTATATGTTGATTACTTGGTTGTTTGTATGTGCCATGGTGTTGTCCTATGAAATAAAAGTTTGTGTTATAATAATGCTTGTATGAATGTATATATACATATATAGTATTGCTCGTGCTCATCATTTGGACTATAAAAGTCATAAAGGAATAATCGTCACAAAATCTAATTAAATTGGACAAACATATACACAAATATATATTTGTTATGATGTGAACTAACCCATGTTGCAAGTATCCAAATGGTAATCTAACCCATCTTGGACTTCCACATGTGAGGATTTTCTCGTTTGTTAAATGTTGTGGTATTTTCATGTAGCTAGGCCACCGCAAAGGTGAGGCTCTTGACCCATGGATCCCCGACTTGAAACAAGGAGGAGCAACGATCTAGGGGGAGATATGTTCAAGGGGGAGTACATTCGGTCCCGCCTTTTTGATTCGACAAAAGGGGGAGAAATAAAGCAAAAAGTGTGAAGACCATTCAAGTAATGTTAAAGGCTTCACCAAATTACAAGGCAAAGGTCAAGATGCAAGCTACACCAAAGGCGCGCTTTGTCTTCGCTAAGTTTGGTAATTTTATTTGCTTTCGGTTTTTGTTTGTCATCATCAAAAAGGTGGAGATTGTTGAGGCAACATGATCAAGATCTCTTTATGTTTTAATGATGAAAAATAAACCATCAAAACACATAAAATAACAAACGTTAGCTCAAAACCGCCGGAGCTAATGTCTGCTCCTGGCGCGCTGCCCGCGCGTCAACGCGCGAGTGACGCGCCAGGAGTCTGTATGGTTCCGGGCGAATTTTTAAAGTCGGCTTTCCCCTTACCCGACAAATGTGGATCTTTTAATACAGGTATGAATATGTTTTGTGCTTAATTGGGAACACTCGAAACGAATTTTGAGATTTGAGAGATCCTACTTTTAAAACACCCATTTATGGGAAAACGCCAACTCATGTTTTCTAACTATCGCCTCTAGCCAAAGCTTTTTGATACGTGGGAATCGCACCAGGCTTTACCTCTCAAGGGATCTCGAGAAGCTTACAACCCCCACCAGGAAATGTACCTGATCGTTGTAGTATAGTATAGTGACAAGTACCGGGGGATTGATCGTTCAGCTAGGAATAGTGTCGCTAGGATTAGAAAACCTAATTACTAGTGCTAAAGATGATGGAAGATTATTTTTGTATTTTTATAATTTTTTAGAAAGCAAAGTAAATTCTCGGGTTTGAAGGATTTGGGCGGAATTAGTTGCTAGTCAACTAACCCAATACTAAGATGCAATCAAAATAAAATACTAGAAATGAAAACAAAACTAAATTATACTAAGGTTGTGAGCAATAAGTGGATAAAATGTGTTTACTTAGATTTCACTACTCCCTAGACATCTCTTACACGTTAATTACTTGTTATAGTTGCGTGGATGACGGATTGTATTCCTTAATACCATTCATGGGGTGGCGCACTTACTTCCCCAATCCTATGAGTGCCTACTTCACTCCTATGTCGAGCCGTTAAAAACTCCTAACATGGGATCATTAGAAATTACTCATGCAGTAAATACAATCAATAAAACCTAGTGCACATCGGTTCATGTTTCTTAAGACGTTCAAGCATGTTACCAATTGGAGATCTGCCAGTTTTCTTAAGCCTAACATCGAAATCATTCATCCAATACAACAATAAACAAGTAATCAACACATAATTAACATCCAGGTTTCATTAGATCTAAGCAAACACAAGATAGATCTAGCCTAGCATGATGGAATTAAGACAAGAACAAGATATAGACAACCAACACATAGACATATTGATTGAATTAGAAGAATACTTATCTCAATTACACATGAAAGGGATCAAGGGCAAAGAACCCTTGAAAAACCTGTAAAATTCGTACCAAAGTCGGACCTAGGGTTTCTCCAAAACTCCTCTCCTTTTAATGTGAAAATTAGAAAACTATATATAGGAAATAAGGTCTGACGGCGTCAAGACAAAACTTGTGACGCCGTCATCTCGCCGCCAAAATACTTCTCGGATTGTCTTGATCTACTTCTGACGCCGTCATGTGTTAGCGTTTTCCAGGCCGTCATGCATTTTACTCTTGACGCCCTACTTCTGACGCCGTCAAATCTGTACTGGGTCGTCATGGAAAATCATGGAATTACTCTTCAGGAATTTCTTCTTGACGCCGTCACCTACTGTTCCCAGCTTGGAAAATTGAGACTTTGCCGTTTTCTTTACTTTTATGCTCCAAAAACGTCCAAAATGGCTTCTTTTCCAGATTTCACTCCCAAAGTACCTAAAATCACAAAAGGAACGATTTAGGGCAATATTTGATCAAATAAATTCAATTCTGGGCTTAAATGACCCCCTAAAAGTGGTTCATTTTTCGCCTCATCATATACCCTTACACTTGAGATTTGCTTGTCCTCAAGCAAATGCTCTTTTATTCTAGTCAAAATACAAGTTAGGGGTCATTTAACACTAATATAAAGGTAATTACAACAAATAATCGTTCCACTAAAGACCAAAGACAAGCACGGAGGTCATACACTAGCACCTCACAAATAGTGTTTAGATACTCACATCTCTCGGGTGTAATAAAGTGTAAATTACAATATGGAAACGGAAGATATCTCTCACTACCTGTCATAGCAAAATAGATTACCATAGGCTTGGGAAAGGATCAAACCTCCACCACATGGCGTAAGCACCTAGGATAAACTATCAAAGAGGTCTTTTTAAAGGGTTGTAACGTTAGGTGTAGGGATATGAAATACACGGTTTTGTTGGATAAAGGCAGTCTTTACTGGTGGCGAGTTAACAATCTTAGTTAATTACATCTACAACATGGCGTTGCTAAGCCAAGACTAGACTCGACTTAAGCTAATAAATGAAAAATAACAAAAACATAAAATGAACATAGAATGAAAAGGGATGGTAGTCCGTATGTTTTTTCTCTTTTCCTTTTCTATTTTTTTCTTTTCTTTTTCTTGATTTTTCGATTTTTTTTTTTTTTTTTAGACATACACTCTTACCCTACCATCCAAAATAATACATCATAGGGGATGAGAATTCCCCTTACACTTGAATCTTTACATACTTTACAATAAACTATTCTAATGACTCGAATTAAGATAATCAAAACACTTGGAGCACTTTAAAGATTAACGTACGTATGGGGGTAATAAATGATGTTCTTCCCCATTACTCCATAAAATAAGTACTTACCCATGAGTCCCAATCGTCCCAAAACAATATGCACAAGGATATGACTCGACTTAGCAACCATGTAATCAATTAGAAAGTTAACTTAGGGTTTAACAAATAACAATAATGCACTAAAAATGAGCGCATACACGGAAGGCTAAGGCGATTTGTTTGTACATTTAAGTGGGGTGTAACAAATTCTTCCTTTAAGTAAAATGCTTAAAGTTAGAAACGAAAAGATAGGCTCGGAGGGGTGTACTAGGGGTTTCGTGTACTAAAAATGAGTACAACGCTAAGGGTGTGGGAAAAATTAGTTGACTTAAGTAGTCAAGTAATATGACTTAAATGGTCAAGAAATTATAATACGGGTTTAACACAAGGGTGATCCTAATGCCTCTTATCATGTAGTAAATCCTACTACACGAATGTAGTCTCACTAGCGGTCTCGGGATGCATCACTAACGCAAGTTCTAGAATCTAAATGCTACCGGTACACTCATAAGCACTAATAATGAATGCTTTTCCTATCAAATCTAAAGGCGAACCTCACATATTTGGGTGGAAAAATTTTTCTGAATATACGGTTAGGTGCTAGTCATACAATCTCCTATCCATGAGACGCTTGCTATGGCTAAAGTTTCACTCCTAAATGTTGTAAAAAAATTTAAATTTGGCGCTAAAATTGCACTAACAAGTATTTCTCATAGTTTTATTACACACCTACCATTAAACAAAGAAAACTCAAGCGAAAGTGCATATGTAAGGTATCATCATTTTACCCTCCCCTTACACTTAAGATGAAAATTGTCCCCGATGTTCAAGTAAAGAATGTAAAAGTGAAAAAGTAAAAAGAATGAAATCAAATACTCCCCTGATTCGCTCGGTATGGATAATAGGGTGGCTAGGTTAAATCTTCCTCTAAGAAAATGAACAATCAAAGCTTCCCTTCCAGAATATAAATCATCTTCTTGTCATACATAACCTGTAAATCCTGAGAAATAGAGAAGACAACCTCGCATAAAATCGGCGGCATCCTATCTAAGTTACTAAATCCTAGAAAACAAAGTAAGATATAATGCTTGTGGAATGAAGTTTGCAGATTTCCTGGAGATTATAAAACATAATAATTCACAAAAACCATAAGACTCCGTTAGAAAAACAAAACCGGTAAAATTTCCAGATTTTTATGCCCCGTGATGCCGTCAAGAGTTAACTCGTGACGCCGTCAGGATTGACCTGCAGAAATTCTTATGTTAAGTTTCTAGAAAATTTCTGGAAAAACTTGGTTCTACTTCCTGGAAAATCCTGCAAAACTTCATTATGACTCAATACAAGCATTTGAATCTAACAAATACGAATACACATGTTCATTTAATATTGTGGAGAATCATGATCGAGTTGTTTCTTAAAAACATATTTGGGGTTTCCCCTTACACTTATCTTTTGAAAAAATACCTTTAGGTGGAGTTAAGACTAGGCCAAAACAACAAAGTAAAGTATTTCCACATTTTAATTGAGAAACATGATCTACCAACAATAAAAATAAAGCATGCATACGGAAGTAAATAACAAACCAAACAAAAATGAAAATCACACAAAGCATGGGTTGCCTCCCAAGAAGCGCTTTTCTTTATTTACGAGTCTTGTAGCTAGACTCAAGGGCATGGGTTAACGTGTACCGCTTATGCTCACATAACCAAGTGTGAGCCATCTAATAGTCGCCTCATCTTTCTTATAATCATCTCCTAACTCTAAACATCCGCGATAGTATCTTTTATTCTTTTCATGAGTATACTTAAGCCCTTTTCTCTTGTCATTCTCACTTAGCATTTCTATGGGTGGATACCTACTACACTTCTCCATGGAAAAATCCTTGAACCTAGGGTGTGTGCGGGGCATTTGATAGACAAAATCCTCATCCCCATTCGAGAATGTAATTAACCCTTCTATGAGTTTTTCATCGAGGTTGGTCAACCGTTTGAAAGGTCTTCCAAACACAACTTGGGTCAACTTATCATCAATAAATTCTCCTAGATTCTCCATAACCATGAACTCAACATGATAAACCAAGCTTCCTACAAACACATGCAATGGTATTGCCCTAGCAATAATGTTTTCTCCTTTGTATTCTAACTCATCTACCATGATTTTATTATATTCATTACGCGAGATTATGTTCATTGGGAGAGACGAATTAAGATAGGTGTTAAAGCTCTTAAATCCGATCTTACAAGGAAATTGCATGTTGAATGAACTATCACACTCAATCCTAGTTCTAGGGTCAACATACCTAAGAGGGTTTAATTCCTCTTCCATCCTATTCTCATTAATCACATCACCATCATCAAGATCCTCATCGGAGTCTGAATAGTAAAAAGGACTAGCCCTACGGTCATCATCATGATCAGACTCCTCTAACTCAGAATTATTGTTAAAGTGGTGGTTGGGCGAGAGGTTAGGCGGGTTATCATTCTCAACTAAAGGGAGTGGGGCGGGCATTTGGAAAATCCTACGACGAAAAACACGAATAACAAGAATCAAACGATCAATGTTATTGTTATCCATCGAAATAGTTTACGAACAAAGGAAACAAAGAAATAAGATAGACTAAAGAAACTTAAAAAAGAAAAATGAAATCTTACTAAAAAGGAATTTAGCAAGTAGACCTAATAAAAAGAAATCCTAACCTAGACAATAACTATTCCCCGGGCTGCGGCGCCAAAATCTTGATACGTGGGAATCGCACCAGGCTTTACCTCTCAAGGGATCTCGAGAAGCTTACAACCCCCACCAGGCAGTGTACCTGATCGTTGTAGTATAGTATAGTGACAAGTACCGGGGGATTGATCGTTCAGCTAGGAATAGTGTCGCTAGGATTGGAAAACCTAATTACTAGTGCTAAAGATGATGGAAGATTATTTTTGTATTTTTATAATTTTTTAGAAAGCAAAGTAAATTCTTGGGTTTGAAGGATTTGGGCGGAATTAGTTGCTAGTCAACTAACCCAATACTAATATGCAATCAAAATAAAATACTAGAAATGAAAATAAAACTAAATTATACTAAGGTTGTGAGCAATAAGTGGAGAAAATGTGTTTACTTAGATTTCACTACTCCCTAGACATCTTTTACACGTTAATTACTTGTTATAGTTGCGTGGATGACGGATTGTATTCCTTAATACCATTCATGGGGTGGCGCACTTACTTCCCCAATCCTATGAGTGTCTACTTCACTCCTATGTCGAGCCGTTAAAAACTCCTAACATGGGATCATTAGAAATTATTCATGCAGTAAATACAACCAATAAAACCTAGTGCACATCGGTTCATGTTTCTTAAGACGTTCAAGCATGTTACCAATTGGAGATCTGCCAGTTTTCTTAAGCCTAACATCGAAATCATTCATCCAATACAACCATAAACAAGTAATCAGCACATAATTAACATCCAGGTTTCATTAGATCTAAGCAAACACAAGATAGATCTAGCCTAGCATGATGGAATTAAGACAAGAACAAGATATAGACAACCAACACATAGACATATTGATTGAATTAGAAGAATACTTATCTCAATTACACATGAAATGGATCAAGGGCAAAGAACCCTTGAAAAACCTGTAAAATTCGTACCAAAGTCGGACCTAGGGTTTCTCCAAAACTCCTCTCCTTTTAATGTGAAAATTAGAAAACTATATATAGGAAATAAGGTCTGACGGCGTCAAGACAAAACTTGTGACGCCGTCATCTCGCCGCCAAAATACTTCTCGGACTGTCTTGATCTACTTCTGACGCCGTCATGTGTTAGCGTTTTCCAGGCCGTCATGCATTTTACTCTTGACGCCCTACTTCTGACGCCGTCAAATCTGTACTGGGTCGTCATGGAAAATCATGGAATTACTCTTCAGGAATTTCTTCTTGACGCCGTCACCTACTGTTCCCAGCTTGGAAAATTGAGACTTTGTCGTTTTCTTCACTTTTATGCTCCAAAAACGTCCAAAATGGCTTCTTTTCCAGATTTCACTCCCAAAGTACCTAAAATCACAAAAGGAACGATTTAGGGCAATATTTGATCAAATAAATTCAATTCCGGGCTTAAATGACCCCCTAAAAGTGGTTCATTTTTCGCCTCATCACTTTTCTAAACTTAGGGAGCTTGTATATTTCACATTACATCATGTTGAAGCATCCATATGCCCATATCCCGTGCTTACGTCTTCTCTAATTACGTAACGGGTTTACTCCCTTATTGGTCAAACTAAGTCAAAGGTCACTTTGCGTAAATGCATCCTTCCCCACTTGGGTTATGCTTTACATCAAGGCAAAGCACTTAACTTGTTTGAACCATGGTATTAGTTGAGAACGTCGAGTCGTGAAAAGTCACGAGATATGAAACTATGAATTCTTGATGTTGTGTTACTTGAACTTATAAGTAACCTATGATTTTCTCAACTTATAATCTTAATTGTCTATACCTTTTCTTCTTAATGACAATTAGATTATGCCTTAATCCTCTCTTAATCCAATTTATACAAAAGACAAAACCAATCATATCCAAATCAAATATTCTCTTACACAATCTCTTACACCCTTACATATTCCCTTACACACTACATCCTAACCATCCATTCCCTTACAACACATCCCAACCCTTCATTTTCAACACATGCCAATTGTTGGAAACCCTAATATGGCTCCTCTCATCCTAGCCATTGATTTCAAATTACAACACATCACAACCATCCATCTAACCCCTCATCTCTATATCATCACATGGGTTTCATCCTAGCCATTGAATTCAAATCAAACACATCTCAACCATCCATCCAATCCCTCTTCCCTATACCACCACATGTGATTGATCTTAGCCATTGAAATCAAACTAAAACAATCCTAACCATTGATCCAACCTTTCCCCCCCCCCCCCAAGCAAAAGAGGCTCCCTTTGATCTCATCCATCCATCTCAAATGAAACCATTTCAACCCTCCATTTCTCCTTTCCCCCCAAGCAAAGCATATTCCTTAGAATATCCTCTTTAACCCTAACCTAGGCATACTTGATCTTAGCCATCCATTTCTAATGAGATCATCTCATCCATTCACATTCTCCACATGCCAAATTGCTTGAAAACCAAGGGAGGCTCCCTTTGATCCTAGCCATCCAATTCAAACCATTTCATCTCAACCCTCCATCACATTCTTCCCCCCAAGCATTGGAATATTCATTGGCATATTCTTTCTCTCTTTTCTATGCCATGTGAGGAGATACACTTCTACCCCTTCCAAATTACCCAATCTACACCTTAAACCCTTGGTAATTTGGTTTCTCTTTAAGCACTTCACAAATGATTTCCAAATTGGCTATTTGAGTTGGTAAACCATAGAATGATTAATGTTAAGGTTTAGTGTGAAGTACAATTGAGGGTTTAGCAAGGATAGGTATTTGTAAGATCCAAACACCCAACACTTGGGAAAAAGTTACAGACGCCTGGCGCGCTGACCGCGCGTTGACGCGCGGGTGACGCGCCGACCTCGGTAAAATTTCCCAAGTTTGGGTTCTTGGACTATAAATACCACCCTTGCCTCTTGTATTCCTCACCCCTTTCCATTATTCTTTCTCTTTAGATTCTTTCTCTCTAAACACTCTCAAATCTCTCAATCTCTCTATTTCTAATCTTGTGTTCTTGTTTATCACACTAACATCTTTGGAAGAACACATCTATTTGCAAGGGAAGAATCACAAGAACCTAATCCACTCTTGTGATTGTGTCGAGGGTCTTCTTTCTTATACCCTTTCTATTACAATCGAGTCACTAGGTTAGGTTAGAACTTGATTGAACAAACACTCATTCATTCATTCAATTGTTTGTAAGGGAAGTGTTGTGTCTTGGTGACCAAGCCTAGATCATTGGGGATCTAGTTTGGGTTTGATACTACCGGGTGGAAGTCTTGGTAGAGATCTTTGTGATCCTTAGGTAAAGTCAAATCGTGAGATTCTTTTGGGTGGTTTCCGAGGGCAGAATACCGTTGGTGAGTAACTCCTTCTTTGTGAGCATCAATATTGGTGAATATTGGTGGAGTGAATTGTAACGGTTTGTAGTCCACCAAAAGGATTATACTAGTGAATAGTATCGGAGTCGTGGATTTGCAATTGGACGTACGGATGGTATAAACCCCCCCATCCCAATCCAGTATATATCGTGGTGTCTTTTACTTACTTTATATACTTTGGTTTTGTTAGTGGTTGTTTGATTATTATACAACCACTTGGTGCTATCTTTGGCTTAAAGTTTGTAAACATCTAAAAAGCCGAAGAAACCGTATTCACCCCCCCCCCTCTACGGTTCTACACAAAGGATTGAAAACAATTTAGAGCTGATTGAAGAGTGGTTTAATTGTGCAACTGCTGAGTTCTATTATGTAATATTCTTGTATAATATTAGTGTTTTAATTTAATTTATTTATTTTTAATTTTTTTTTATTCAGCTAAAGTCAGTCGCTGAAGGTACTGTGGAGCCAATGGGTGATGTGAATCTGTCACACCCCCAAAGTCGGGTCTAGCGGAAGCATACATGTAGCTGGGGTGTAACTCAATCGGTATCACAACACAAGTACAAAAATGGTTTTCACTTTAATCATTTAGAATAAAATCGTTAAATCAAAAATGTTGAATTTACATCGTTAAAAGTAGTGCGGAAGTAGGCCCTTAAAATAGCTTAAAAACGGTCCCCATATAAATAATCAGGGTCTTCTATGACCATGCCATGCCCTGCCAAAACTTCCTGTAGCGTACCATTGATTAATACCTGAAAATACATGCTAAAGTGTCAACACGAGGTTGGTGAGTTCATAGAGTTTGTTTAACAAATAATACCTATAGAGAAAAGATCGCCAGCAAAGGCGTCGTAAATCCACTCAGTTCCAAGTCCCGCCATAAGAGACTTGTAACCTGTGTGTTCACAACCCACTGCCAAATATGTTATAGTCTACGGAAACAAAAGTAATATGTGGACCAATAATCAAAGATAAGTGTAGTTTGACCAATACATTTGGTTACGTGACCAATTCATTTGGTTATGTTACCCGTACATTCGGATATGTGACCCGTTCATTCGGTTAAGTGACCCGTACATTCGGATATGTGACCCGTTCATTCGGTTAAGTGACCCGTACATTCGGATATGTATGTACATAGTGGTGAAGCTGGTTCATTTGGTCAAGTGTGCATCGTAATGGAAAAGACTTGGGTCCGAAGATAAAAAAAAATTAAGTGTGATGCAAATGAATATACACTACATTCGAATGAGTAAGAAATTCATAAATGGAGCAAGTAAATGTTTGACTAAGCATGTAGCAAAAACCAATTAAATCAAGTATACATTTAGATAGAAACGAGCATGTATTCTCCCCCAAAACCGTTATAAAACAAGTTAAAATAGTAGGGGCTATGACTCACCTGGAGCGATAGCTACGATGACAAAGTGGATACACTGAAATGAGGCACGATCTCTAACCGCAACCTAATATGAGTAATAATGATCTACTTTAGATCATGACGTGATGTAATGAATGCACATGCACATGATACCTATACCACTGGTGACTTGGAAATACTTGTTATTGTCATAGTAAAATAGTTTCCATACTTAAGAAAAATAAGTCCAAATAAAGTTATAAAAACTTGTCGTATTATATTGTATAAAATGTTAGTTGTTATATTCCTCGTCTAGAAAACCTTAAAATAATGTCTAGTAGTCGCGTAATAAACCTTGAGTCGTACGTACTTCGTTAGTTAAAAATAAACTCCTTGAATAAGAAATCTAGAAAATATCTCATTTAGTACGTAGTTATATTATTTTCTAGTAGTGACTATATATATATATATATATATATATATATATATATATATATATATATATATATATATATATATATATATATATATATATATATAACAGGAGGCGTTACACGCGTAATGCCACCTCATTGCCCAGTCATTGCCATGTAATTATTATAGCATCCATGTCATCACATAATGTCCATGTAATCAATATTTCTTTTTTTTTTAAATTATATTTCGAAATTTGTAAATGAATTATTTTTTTTGTAAATGAATTAATTTTTGCAAAAAATCCTATGTAGAGTTTCGAACCTTGGTGGTTTGTATCATTTACACAGTTGATAACCATTAGAGCAACATTTGATTTTGGATTCTCTTTTGCAACGCCATATCTATAAAGGTTGGTAATTAATGATTTTTGATAATCCCTACATCGTATGTGATAATCTAAGAAACTCATTAACAAAAAAAAAATCCCTACTATGCGTAAAAAAAATCTGCAGTTCATTCATAATATTTTTTTTCTCAAAAACCCTAATATCTTTTTTTCCTCACAATCTTATATATAATAAAATAGAATAATTTTGTTCTAAATCTTTGTTGATGGTTTATTGCAGGTCTCATAGGGTACTGGTGTATTAGTATGCAGTTATCCATAATCTGAAAACAAAACAAAAAATGTAAGTAATATTCGTTGTCTTCTTTTGCTTGAGTTTAATATCATATATTATGCCTCTCCTTGCGTTGATTGTGGTGTTGAAGGATGGATTGTTGGTGGCTGGAAGAGCATTACAAGAGGTATAGAGTACCTGTAATTGTCATTATATATATATATATATATATATATATATATATATATATATATATATATATACATATATATATATATATATATATATATATATACATATAGTTTTGACGATTTTAAAACGTGTATAACTTGGTCGTTTTAAGCTCATTTTACTCGTTCTTTATATCCACGGATTCGTTTTAGTATACACTAATATATTTTTGGTAGTTCGGCTCCTCTAGGTTACGTCTAACGTCTCTATTTGCCCGTCGAAAACTGTCAAACAGCATGCAGTTTTTCAGAAAATAGTTTTCGTCGTTAAATTTACAAAAATCATATCTCCTTCGTTATAAGCTCGTTTTAATCCGTTCTTTCGCCAAAAGTTTCATTTTTGAAAGTATTTTCTAAATCTTTGGTAAAAAATTATCCATCACCTACTGAGTTTTCCACGTTTTAAAAATAGGGACAGTAGGTCAATATATAGTTTCAAAAACCATTTCTAGGGTTCTAATCTAGTTCCAACTTCAACCAAACCACTTTCAATCACCACAAAACTAGTCTAATCCTACCATACACCTTCTTAGGGTATCATGGGTTCCTAAACATCATAAACCATGTGGATCTAACAAGGATCTAACTATAATCACTTTCTAGGGTTTCAAAATTATAAGTTTGTAAAATAAAGTGGTATAACTAGCATATGCATGTAGATCTTGTATATATAACATATGAAACTTGTAAAAACTTGATAAAATCATAAGGTTGAGTTTCTTATACTTACTTGAAGGATGAAGAGATTGGAGGATGAAAAACCTAAGTAAACCTTGAGTTTATCTTTCAAAACTCAAAAAGGTATACAAACTAAGCTTGATTGTTACTAGATCTTAAAAAATATGGTGTCTTGCCTTGTTCTTGTTGTTTGCCGTGAACCAAAAGAGAGAAAAGAGAGAGATGAAAATTTTCTTGACTTGAGATAATGAGGAAGATATTTAGTTGTTAGGTTTATATATATTTATCACTAGACAATCTATGACACAAGATAAGAGCTAGTGAGATTTTTCAAAGGTGTAAGATAATATCATGGAGGGGGGGGGGGCGGCATTTGGTGAAGGATAGAAGAAAATGTGGATTTTGTAAGAAGTTAGTAGATATTATGTATGATCATGTGTATATTTAATAGTTTGAGGGGATACCGGGTACCGAGTTTGCTAGAAATAAATTTTAACAGAGTTAACCGGGACATAATAAAGTTATAAAAATTATAAAAATATGTCGGGTACAAGTATTGAGTATTTGGAAAATTATTGTTTAGTTTTTACGAAAACCGTCGTAAATAAATTAGGCGTACAATATAAATTAAATAAATTTCCAAAACACCGGGTAAATTAATATTATAATTTTTATATTATTAAAATGAATATAAAAATATATTGGGATCATAGTCGGGAATGTCGGACGTGTTAGTCACATTATTGATCGCTTGTTAACGTTTATTTAGAAATAATTATACCAAAAGTATTAATTTAATTACCCTACGAGTGGAATAGTATGCAAGTGCCATAATGATAATATGAAGACTATTTCTAGTCTGTATGAGATGTCCCAAATGATAATGCATGAATTCGCTCTTGAACCAATACGGTTATGCGAATTTGAATACTCGTAAACTAAATTTACGATGACATGAGTAATGCACATGAATAGTGGTTTTCTCTCGGAAATGAATAGTGTCAAGTGAATAGTAAAATTTTTGAATGCTTCTCAGAATATCAAATTGACCTCAAAAACGATGAATTGTACAATGATGAATTGTAATCGGTGAATAGTAACTGATGAATAGTAAATTGTCGAAGTTTGGAAAATGACCGGAAATTACGAGTTGTGACAGAATCCAGGTGCCATTACTCCTCAAAATATGGCTACTCGTGCTTCCAATGTAAGTTTGATTCCTCAAAAGCGTTTGGTGAAACTGTCTTCCTATTTATTGTCGCCATATATGAACAAGAAGACAAAGGTTCAACTTAAACTAACTAGGCCGGAGTTCGTTCTTGGGAATAGTATTTTCGCGATGCAAGGCGAAAAGATGTAAGTTTGTGTTTTTATATAAGTTTCATTGTTATCTGATTCAATGTGAGGGATTGACATTGAATCCCATGGGATTGTATGTGAATCCCATGGGATTCACAATTATAAGATATGATTCTTAAATGATTTTTTTTCTTATATAGTGAACAAGTTTTTGATTTTTTTCTTATATAGTGAACCAGTTTTTGAAACACATTCTGGGGAGCCATATTCAGTGCGTTTGAATATGGAGACATTAGCACCCCGTTTGGAGGTTGATGCTAATGTAATTGATTGTTTAGCTGCAATTCTGAATCATGAAAATCGTTCTAGAGGAGCTGGTTGTCCATCGCGACACTTTTTCCCAAGTGGACGTATTGTAAGTAATTATTTTTTTATTTTGCTTAGTAAACTGTTTTCAATTCATATCGTAACATCATATTGTAAAATCGCATATACAACCGATAACTATGTTTGATGGAACATTGGAGTCTGAGGATGATAAATTTCAAAAATTTGAAAATGAACTTTCGGCTCATTTTAAAGACGATGTTGGTGGCATAGCTCTCAAAGGCATTGAATTGGTAAAATTATATTTTTTTGTTTTAATTTTTTATTTTTGTTTTTACTTTTTGTCATTTTTATTATGTTTTTTGGTTTTGTTTAAACAGGCATTTTTTCCTATTTGTAAATCGGGCCATTTCTTCGTTGTTGTCTTCAGCCTTACTAAAAGGGTTACAACAATGACGATACTGGATAACAGCAATTGTGGAGCAACGTATGAGGAAAAGTATGAAGATTCATGTGAACTTCTTGTAAGTACTTTTATGATTCATTCTGAATCCCATGGGATTGACACATATTACACATGTTACTTTTATGATGAATCCCATGGGATTCACACAGAACTATATGATATATTAGACGAATCTGTGATTTTCTCATAATTATAGTTATTTATGCTCTCTTTTTTTTAATAATTTTTGTAGAAAATGTTATTTGCCCGTCATCTGGAGTTGTATGGATACAATAAACATGCTAGCATTTGTAAAGTCAAGCCAAGAATCGCAAGCCTCAAGTGGAAGACCAAGAACAACTTCAAGGATTGTGGTGTTTTCGCTATGTTACATATGGATAATTACACTGGTGAAGCTCCTGGAAAATGGGATTGTGGTTTGGTTGCTGAGTCTAAAGAGCAGTCTGACCAATTGAGGTTATTAAGATTCAAGTTTGCCACCAAGATATTGTTACACGAGATTAATGTTCATGTAGGTAAGATGTATGAATTAGCATTGGAGTTTGATAAACTTCCTCCTGGTGAAAAGCTGTCTATAATTTTTTTTCAACAATTAGAAATAGGGATGCACGTGACTGCAAATTCTAGAAGTTCGTCTTTTGTTAATGGTAAAACTATAACTGTTGAAGTAATTGGTTTACACAAATGGTTTACACATATTTTCTTTTATGCTATTTTCAGATTTTTATGATATTTTGTATAGATTTTCTTGCTATTATCAGATTTTTATGATATTTTATTTACATTTTCTTGTTGATGGTTGAAATTTTAAATGAAGTTATAAAATAATCCCATGGGATTCATTTGCTAATCCCATGGGATTAGAAAATGAATCCCATGGGATTCTTATAAATATTCAAATAAAGAAGATAAATAAAAAAGAATCAGAATTTTCTTTGTAAATCATCTGAATAATCAAGTAAAGAAGAAAAAATAACCAACAGAAAACCAGAATATAACAAGTTTGTTCAAGAAACTGTTGGTTTCGGCTTTCGCCTTGAATTTGGGTTATGTTGTTTTTGTTGAAGTAATTGGTTTAAACGAATTTCAATGAATCCCATGGGATTAGGAAAATAATCCCATGGGATTCATTTTCTAATCCCATGGGATTCTTATGAATATTCAATTAAAGAATAAAAATAAACAACAAATTCAGAAATTTCAATAATTTCTGGTTTAAACGAATTTCAAAGAATCCCATGGGATTAGAGAAATAATCCCATGAGATTCATTTGATAATCCAATGGGATTCATTTGATAATCCCATGGGATTCTTATAAATATTCAATTAAAAAATAAGAATAACTCACAAATTCAGAAATTTCTTTTCAAATAATCTAAATATCCAATTAAAGAAGAAAATAACTAACAAATTCAGAAATTTCCTTTGCAAATCATCTAAATATTCAAGTAAAGAATAAAAAAGAACTAACATAAAACCAAAATATAATAAGTTTGTTCAAGAAACTTTTGGTTTCGGCTTTCGCCTATTTGGGTTATCCGGACAAGTTGTTTTTGTGTGCAAGTTGGTCTTTATTCCACAAAAGCCGCACTTCTTCTCTTGTTTCTTTTTAACTCCAAGTGCTTTTTCTCTCTCACCCTTTCGCCTTTTATTGCGTTCCTTTTCTGTAATATTCCCTTTGTTTCCTACCTTTGACTATTCTTTCCTCAGGATCAGAAATTGCATAATGTTCACCAATCACATCTCCCGTTTTACTTGAAGGAGGATTTGGAACCTCAGCCTCCACTTCTGTTTTCAAAGTCTTCAACTTTTCTACAAACTCACCCATATTCTCTACATTATTGCTTAACTTGAATAAGCAATCGTCCACCACAGAAGTTGCTTCGTTTGTAAGTCTTTCAACTTCTACATTTTTTCCCCATACCTATTTCTTTTCCTTCTCAATTCAGGTGGTATTATATCCCTTGTCCAACGCCTCAAAATATATTGTTTTGGAATGATGTTAATATCACGGTTCTTGAAGACAAAGAATATGTGTCGGCATAGAAAACCATATCGAGCGAAATGTCTAAAACTGCATACCACCGACCCATCTTCTATTGTACGCAGTACCTGTTTTAAACAAAAAATAAAAAAGAATTACTTTGAATTACTTTTTCCTTAAAATTCATACTAAAAACCATGGATTCATAACTAATCCCATGGGATTCACTGTCAATCCCATGGGATTCACTGTGAATCCCATGGGATTCATTTCTCAATCCCATGGGATTTACATGTGTATATCATGGTTTTTATGCCGATAACAAGAGTCATTGTAACAAATTCATTCTCAAAACTAATCCCATAGGAGTGAATCCCATGGGATTCACTGTGAATCTCATGGGATTCACTGTGAAAAATAAGAAAAGAATTACTTTGAATTACTTTTTTTTTTTAAATTCATACTGAAAACCATAGATTTATAACTAATCCCATGGGATTCACTGTGAATCCCATGGGATTCATAGTGAATCCCATGGGATTCATGCTGAATAAAAAGCAACATACCTTATAGTCTATAAACTTTTTTTTCTCTTCACTATTGTCTTCCTCTGCTTGTTCTTTTGCAGCTTCCTTATTAGTTTTTCTATAAACCTACGGATTTTTGTCTCTTATCATTACAATCTCACAACCTTCTTCTATCTTTAAATCTTGAATCGTACAATTCCAGCATGCTTCGTATATTTCAGTTTGAACTAGCAGAAATATCGTTCTAGTATACACTTTTGCTGCATGACGTTCAATCTCTAATTGTGTTAGACATTTTGGAGCCGCGTCAAATGTTTTAAAGTCCAAATGTTCTTGCCTATATCGTTGTCTTTCCATTGCTGATTCATAGGACATTATAAAACTAACTAGCGTTGCTCCTGGCTTGTGAAACTTTTGAAGAACGAGTTTTCACTCTCGGATCTTGATGTGGTTCTCATCAAACCAAACAATGGCAAGTCGATGAAAAAAGCTGGAATCCACATTTCTCGTAGGTTAAACATCTTGGTTATCCATTTGTGATTTTGCAAACCAAAATCCTCAATCAACTTAGCCCATTTCTCTTCAAATTCCAACGGTTCCATGTACATATTCCAAACAATCTTTTTAAAACGCTTCTTGAAATCTGTTTCTACATATATCTCTTTATAAATCTGTTTTTTGATAAAGATAGTTTTAGAATCATGTTATCAGCACAAATAAGATGATTTACACATGTAAATCCCATGGGATTTACAAATGAATCCCATGGGATTCATCATGCAATCCCATGGGATTTATTAGGCAATCCCATGGGATTCATAGTATCATATGTGATAAGAAACACAATTTTTTATAAGTTCGATAAATTACCTTTGCTGGAATCTTTTGGTCAATATGCCACATGCAAAGTATGTGCTTTGCTTTAGTGAAAACGGCTTCAATGGCTCTCTTCATTGCTCTATCTTGATCTGTTACCACCATTGTTGGTTCTTTTTTGAAAGCGATCATAAATGCTTTTAGAAGCCACGTGTATGACTCAGTGTCTTCATGTAATAGCATTCCCGATCCAAGTGTGACACACTTTCTGTGATTATCGACACCGGTGAATGGTACAAACACCATATTGTACCTAAAAATAACATAATTGTTAATTACACACACAATCTAAAAGGGTGAATCCCATGGGATATAATCTGTGAATCCCATAGGATTTCATGAGAATCCCATGGGATTTCATAAAGAATCCCATGGGATTCTCATGAAATCCCATGGGATTTCATAACGAATCTCTTGTAATTTAGATATAAAACTTACTTGTTACATCTGAATGTTGCATCAAATGATACTATGTCTCCAAACTCCTTATAATTGCATTTCGCAACTTCATCAGCCCAAAACAAAGCCACTAACTCACTCTCTTCTACCTTATACTAAAACGTAAAGTTTGGCACGTATATCTTTCTGTTTTCCATTTTATTTATAGCATTTGTGCGTCACTTTCCCCAATGAACATATTAACATCCCGCATTTCATTCTTAAAATCATCAACTGTCCCATGAACATACTCATACCCTCCCTTCATACTCGTTAACAAGTTATGAGCCCGTGTTGGACCAATCTTGTTCTTTGCAGCTTTAACAACGAACATTTTTTCTGCTTGTGTCATTCTTCTTTGCTTTTTTGTAAAATGTTTATACTCTTTTGGTAGGAGCATATGGTTGTGTTTTGCAATAAACTTAACAATCTGGTATTTTTGAGAAACAACATCTAATTCTAACCTTATACAAGCTCTACAACCTGTTATATAAAAAAAATATTTTAAAAACATGTTATTCAAAAACAAATCCCATGGGATTCAAAAAGAATCCCAGCGATTCAGAAAGAAACTCATAAATATATTAGAGAGCTTTACTACCTGTTACATGCATCATTGTATTTCTTTTTTGTTTGTCACTGTCTTTAGCATCCAAAGTGTCGATATTAATATGTCTTGGAGCTCCTTCTTTATTGCACATGATGTATTTGAGTTGTATCGCTCCAGATTTTGTTAATTTTTGTCTTGCTTTTTTAATTTGAAAACCTCCGGCTTCAGCGTAGTTACGATACATTTCTATAGTTTCATCTAGAGTGTTATAGAATTTTCCCTCTTCTGGTATAAGAATTCCTTTTACATGAGGCTCCCAATATTCTGATCCGCCCGGTGTCTCAGTGTATTCATATAAAGTTGGTCTTGGTGATTTCATAGAATCTGTATATAAAAAGCAGAATCTCAAGGGATTAAGAATTCTGCAAACAATGAATCCCATGGGATTCATAAAGAATCCCATGGGATTTATAAAGAATCCCATGGGATCTTAAAGAATCCCATGGGATTCTTAACGAATGCCATGGGATTCTTTATAAGTTCCTTGTGATACATTTATAAATTTATCTTGTACATAATCCCATGGGATTCACACAGAATCTTATGTGATTCACACAAAATCCCATGAGATTCACACAGAATCACATGAGATTCTTTATAAATTACTTGTGATACATTTATAAATTCACATTGATGAATCCCAAAGGATTCATTGATGAATCCCATAGAATTCATTTATTAATCCCGTAGGATTCATTCATTAATATTGAATCAAATGATTAATAATGAATCAAATGGGATTCATCAATAAATCCCATAGGATTCAGTATGAATCCCATGGGATTTATACTTCTCTTAAATCATTAAACAAAAAAATTAGATTCTGAAAGGATTTACCATGAACTTATTTAACAGTAGCATCTTCATCTAGTAAATCATCTTCTGTAATCAAATCATCTTCTGACGTGTTTATTGAAGAATCCGGCGGGTTTGTTGATGATTCCGATCTGATTATTGATGATTTCGACGGCGGCGGTGGTGTTTTTGATGAATTCGTTATTCCGATGATTTCCGATTGGTTTGTTGATGATTCCGATCTGATTATTGATGTTTTCGGCTGGGTTGATGATGATTCCGATCTGATTTCCGGGCGGTGGTGTTGTTGATGAATCCGTCGGATTCATGATTAATCCGGCGAGATTCATGATTTTTCGGCGTGAGATCTGGCAATTTTTGTGATATGGCGTAAGATATGATTATTGATGAGAGAGAAATCAAGCCCGACGGTTATGATTTTTGTGATATGGCAGTTTTTTTTTTTTTTTTTTT
This sequence comes from Artemisia argyi, assembly GCA_030686995.1. Lineage (NCBI taxonomy): Eukaryota > Viridiplantae > Streptophyta > Magnoliopsida > Asterales > Asteraceae > Artemisia > Artemisia argyi. Next base: position 119,278,813 of record CM060689.1, on the reverse strand, counting down.
TTTTTTTACTATCTTGCCCTTCTTTGTATATTTTGGTTTCATCTAAGCCATCAGATGGAGGGGGATTGGATGGTTGGGATTTGATTATATGTACTTTAGATACTAGCTGTTTTTGATAGATCTCACCTCATTTTATTTTATTTTATCTTATTAGTCTTGATCTTGATCATGAATACACGGATCTCGTATCACCATGAAACCATAATTAACTATAGTGAGTTGATCTCTATCGAAAACTCACACTACACGTCTAACGAGAGCGTTGGGATGCTAGTGCTTAACCCACGAGCTACGAACTCAACACGAATGCTAATCGTAAAGAAGAAACAAAAGCAATAGCCTTACAAAGGGTGTTTGCTTGATCGTCTAATACAATAGAGAAGAGGAGAGGATGTTTTGATTTGAGATGAGCAAAAAATGAAGATCTAGATGCCTCCTTTTATACTAATAGGATAACTTGGTATCAGAGCGGTTTAAGTGAATTAGGTTTCTAATTTAGGTTGCTTAGACTTAAACCACTATTTGATGTGTTAAATGTAAGAGAAGGTAATGCAAGAAAGTAAATGTTTAAGTTTTGAAGCGAATTATGTGTTTGTGACATAAGTCCGTGGAGGACTTAAGGTATTTAAGTGATTGATTGTCGTACACATTGGTTAGTACCGGTGATCGTATTATGCTTTTATGAACATGTGTTAGAATGATGATAATGGAATGTGACCATAATGGTTTCAAGTTCTATATGTCTAAGGATTTTTGTCAATGGTCAAAAGAGTATCAAAATGAAGGTCAAAGTTGGGTCGTTTCCTCGTAAAAGTCAAAGTTTTTGGTCATAGCGGGCACGGGGTGTAATAGTCTATTTTCCGGACTCTTTTTTCTCGCATGGTCAACTTAATGTGTATTGTTTAGAGGGATATCATGTATAACTACAAATGTATTAGTAAAGCCTGTCCAAGAGTTCCGTTAAGAATGAGTCTACATCTCAAATATTGTGTACTAGGAAGTTTTACGTGACGGATAACATGTATTGTTAATGAACTCGTAATTGATGTAACGATTTGTTTTCAGTTTCGCTAAATGCTTTTATATGTTCTTTGATACATTTTATGAATTTTCTTTAAGTTAAATTATTACATGTTACAAACTTTTGTAATTATATTTTGATTATTTCACGTTTTATGTATACACAAAATACTTAGGGGGTGCTTGGTGGGGAGGTTAAGGGGGTGAGAAATGAGTAAGGTATTCAAAAGGGCCCACATCACTACTTGTTTTGTGCTTGGTAAGGGGTGCAAAGGGATTGATTACCCTGTAGTGGGTAATCAACAATTATAGAGTAAATTGGGGGTAAGAGATTGATTCCCCACTCACTCATTTTTTGCATTCCCTTTTTCTTTCTCTTTCCCCATTTTAAATCAAGCGGCCCTTAGCAATCAGAACTCTAACTATTGGGAGATGATTGGCACACTCCAACTTTTTATTTGCACACTCAATTGTATAAGTAGTTAATGCAGAAAATTAATACAGTACAAGTCTGACATGCGTGAATTGGAATGTGCCAATCAATTAGTAATGTGTGCAAATCATTTCCCCTAACTATTTGCCTTTACAAAATTTTGTTGATATGTACGGGTGGGGTATTTAATAAACACTCCCAAAAGTTGACCTAAATAGTCAATTACCATCGTTCACTAAAAAGTTGTGTTAACCCAAACACCCCCTTCCTCTGAAAGGAAGAAGAAAAGATCAAGGAAAATGGTGGCGATAGCAATATACAAAGGAAACCTGCACCACAAGAAGACGACGACGACGACTAGTAATGAAACCCAAACCCAAACTCAAACCCATGAATGGCTTATGCCCGTCCGTAAAATATCCCCTAAAGATTTCAAAACCCTAATCCACCGTCGTAACAAAACTCTCTCCACTCGTGGCAAACGCTTACGTAACCCTAAACCTGACCCTTCTTACATTAACCCTAACCCTAGTTCTCATCATCATGATGGTTCTGATGAAGAAAACCAACAAGAAGAAGGGCAGTTGGATATTGTTGTTAAGAATGACTTAAAGGATGGGTGTGATGAGATAGCGAATGGTGGTAAATTGGTTGCGGTTACGGCGAATGATTCCATTGAGGATGTGGATGTGGGTGTGAAAGTTGAGGCTAATGTTGATGATCAAGATTTGCAACAGCTGGTATACCCTTTTTATTTTGTGCTTGTTTCGTAATTTCGGATTGTTTATGTTTTTGTGCGTTTGCTTCTGCTTATAGATGACTAGGAACTGGTCGTTGGATTTTGTAAATTGCAAAATAAAAACAATTTTGATACTGGTCGGAAAAGGTTTAGGGTCGAATGCCACTCAGGTAAGTTTAGAATCAATTTGGTCAGCAGCATCATTGATGACACACCCTTACTGCCAGCGTTTCTTTTAATCATTGATTCACTCGACCTCTACATCTTACCAATCATAATATATGTGCCAACAATCATTGTTTTATGATGGCATGACCGGTGACGGGATAGCCAAATAGGGGGATCACTGATTCACAGAATGCAACAGACTGCAAATATTCCCCTCCACCCCCCATTAAGTTAACTAACTACAATTACCGCTTTCAAATTTATAAGTACAATTTCAAGAAACCAACTTCTAGGACCCCTTGGCTCAGCCTTAATCAATTAATATCATATTCGGACAACAGATTTACACAAGTTTACATGCCACAATGTCCATGAACATTTTGCTTGTTGACTTTTATGGGAGTATGGGACAGGAGTAGTAATAGTAGTAGTAGTAAGTGTATCGGAGAATTTGTTCTATGTTTCTCATTCGTTATTGCTTTTGTGATTTTGGAATGAATTTCCATCTGATTTTTTTTTTTTTTTTCCTTTGCAGCCTTCTGAAGATAATACTTTAAGTGACAAAGAGGAAAGGAAGAAAGAGATCGAAGAGAAGTTGAAAATTTTGAATGAAAGAAAGCATAAATTGGTGCAAGTGCTGAAACAGGTGATTGCATATGTATGTGATGGTTATAAAAAGTTATCTGCTATGTTTTTATTAGAGTTATTAATTTGTGGATTCTTATTGTGATGATTAATAGATATTAAATGCTGAAGAGGAGCTGCGGAGACGAAGCAATGTGCAGGGAATTACAGGTCGCCCCATAGTATCTCTCCAAGTGGATGTTACGAATGACTCTGGTTCGATGAGTAGAGATGTTACTCCTCGGCCTGGTTCTGAAGGTAACTGCGTTGGTGATGTGGAAGGCGCAGATGCTGATGGTGCTCCAAACCAAAATTTGCATTCTCGCAATATGACAAGAATGAGCAGCATGTCACCGTCTTCAGATTCTCTTCATAGGAGGGGCCCCTTTAGTATGGTAATACATCAGTTACTAGCTTATAGTTATGCATGGGTTTCATTTCTTTTCTTTGAGTTATGGTTATAAATATATTTTGATAAGTTAGGTAGCGATGATCCAAGCTCTTGCCCTTTTCATGAGTAAATATTCCAAGAGAGCCTTTAATCGATCAGTGATCATAGTCATACTATGCATCTTCTTAAATTACGTTAAAATTCTAGAGAATGAGTTGGTATTTGGTAGTGTTAGGAAGTTATATAAGCATTTGTTTCTTTTATCGTAAGATGATAACGTAATAAAATAATGCTCTATGCCTGTATCTTAACTTACAGTTAGGAGTTGATCTTTACTTCTCTGCTGAAAAGTGAGAGCATTATTATCAGATACAAAAGCATAGGAGAGTAGTTATAGCTTCATTTAGAAGATCATACCGGTGTACAACAGTATATTTCTCAAATAACATTCAAGACAACGAACAATCTAATGCCGTAATGCGTGTTTAAAACATGCACATGTTCATTTTAAGAAATTTGGTTTAGGTGAAACTATTTTAGAGGGAATTGTTAAGAGATGTTATGCTGTCTTATATCTTTTACAGCAGTTGCGAGTCACCAATACTTACTGAGTTACTGGTGGCAAGGATTAGGGGGCTGTGAGCAGGTTCAATGAATGTTGGTTCATTTTTTCTGGAAGTCTTCTTTTCATGCAGCTGAATGAACAGCATAAGAAAAGATTTATTTGTTCATTAAAGAACATCATATAAGATGGAACCTTTGGCTACATAGGGGACTTTGATTACTTCTGGATGTTATAAGAGACAATGGTCTTTAAACTATGCTTTAATGGATTCTGTGATATGTGCTTTACAAATTGGGATAGGATTATTATTTAAGGACTTGGTCTTGTTACACTGAAACTGAGTGGAAACACAACATGAGTGCACAACACCAGCTATGTGTAATCTTTATTTTGGTTGGCTCATTTGCCTGTCAGACTGCACTAGACTAGATTAGATTGCTTGCAGTATAAGTTTACTCTTTCATTAAGAGAAATAGGGAAGAAGAAACTGAAGAAGCCATTGAGTAAATGCATTTTTACCTTATACAGACATACTTCCTCTTTCACTTTTTCAATTGAGTATGTAATGTTCCCTATTACAAGCAACACTAGTTACACATGGTAGGAATGAAGTGACATAGAGATCAAATCTTCCTTTGGAAAAAAAGCTACAAGAGTTTACGGGTGAATTTTAAACATGAAATGATAAAAGTAACACCTGCTATGATCTATAGTTCTATGGTGGTACAGATCTGTCGTAAATGGAACTGTTGATGTGGATGGGTGCTACTGCTCACTTAAGGATGTGTTGCAAAAATGTAGATACCGAGGATAATGTTCTAGTTAAATGATTGAAGAAACACCGATTACTAGTTTTTTTATTGTAAATGTAGGCTTTCGACATGAACCTTTAAGCCAAGATAAGGGCATAGGTGAGGTAGAGTTTGGTTGAGGTTACTAGTCATGTTTACAAGACCTAGGATTTGATTTTACATATAAGTAGTCATGTATACGAGCCCTAGGATTTGTTCTCGTCTTATTTTATATTTTTTAATTGGATTTTATTCATTCAACCCCATTTCGTTTTGGACAACAGGTGCTTTTTCCTTCCTGTAGCTGTAGCTTTTACTGATATAATGATTTTTAGTTTTGGTAATTTTCCAACCATGAACCTCAGCATCACCCTTCAGATCATCCTTTTTTTTTTTTTTTTTTTTTTTTTTTTTTTTTTTTTTAATCCTTATAAGATAAAATAACTCTGCTCTAATATGTCAAATTCTACACTTCTTGTTTTCCCTACCCAACTTAAATGATTATTTAGGCATCAAGTTCTAAGTGTTTGAACTTCAACAAAATTTTCTTCCAATCTTCTAGTTTGAAGCTGTACGTATTTGAAATCACACAAAGACAAATTTGGGTACTCTAGTATTTTCTAATATGATGATTGTTTCTCTAAAGTGTTTCTCCTATCAAGTTTCTTACATGATAACTCATATTTTACTTGGATTTTTGAAAAACTGAAAGTTGTGTCCTCAACCTTGAGGGGATATTCATCTATAATTATTCTTTGCAAGTATCCATTTAATATATCCAACAAAAAGCCATATGAATCTAGAAACTACTCCCTTTGTATGATGCGTTATTCTTAAGACTTCTTTGCTCTTGCGAACACTTGTGGGACGGAGAGAGTAATTGTTTTTAGCCTTTTTGTTAAGCCCCATTCCTAGCAAAATCTGTTCTAGACCAATACTATATTGTATGTGTTGGTTCAACATCATTTATATTTATACAAATTAAATGTGACTGGTCCACAATCAGTATGAATATGCACTACAAATTAATCTATGGGCATTCGAAATCCTTGCATTTACATGGTACTATGTTTATAATACAATAATAGTTTGTATCACCCGCTAAGTTAGGGTACTTATTTTGATACTATTGCCATAGAGGGGGAGTTTCAATAATTATATTGCATTGCTCAGAACAAACATACTCAAAGGTTTAAGCAAATCAATTCGAATGAGGTCTAAGTTTTTGCAGGTTGTGATTAGTTTACATCTTTTCTTGCAATAATGAATAAAATTGCAAGATCATTGGCGAGCCATGCAAATTGGAAGATAAGCTAATGCCATTTGTGAGACTTCTAGTCAGAGTGAAAACCTTATTGTGATTGTGAAAGAGTTAAATGGTATTAGCAAATAAGAAGTAAAAAAGAACGTGTAGAAGTGCCAGGGGGTTGCCTCTTTCCCCTTGCATGTATTAAATGTTTTTTCGCTCTCTTCCAACTTAGATACATTCAAATTCTTGTCTGGAAACTTTAATAATTCTATGATAGTTGTGAGAATTGCTTTTACAAAAATTTAGTTAGTTTTACCTGCTAGGTATGTTGGTGTTCTCACTAGGGTTCCGTTGTCCATAAACACTGTATAGAGTTAGAAGTAAGTATGCCTAAATCATATTTAGTTTTCATTTGCTTGCTCGTCAATGGAATAGCTACACCCTACCTAATACAAACGTGCACATTGTTAGAAGGTTCAACCATCTGAAATGGGAACACCTGACCCTTATAACGCCTCTTCACTTCATATAACCTTATACATGCCCATGTTGCAAAACTCCCACCACTACGCAGCATGGAATTTATTATGAGGTTCCGGCATGGGTTTCCAAGATGTGGTTTAAAAAATGAATTCAAATCTAATTTTGGGTACATTGGAGCACACACTCAGTCCTCCACCACAATCAAATTCATATATGCCTAACTCACATAGATACTCAGTCTGATATCCAATACGATTCTCACCTACACCACCCTGGATGCAACTATCACATTGTTTTGTAAAAGGGTATTACAAAATTGTAACAATTGTGTCAGTTGTACGAGTGCAGAGGAGGCTCAAAAAATGGTGGTGACCATTACGAGAGGAGTTAATGCCCTTAAAAAATTAGACATGAGAAAGCATTTGGTGGGTTGTGTATGGATATATATGGTGAAGATACACTCCAATGGCTCTTTGCACCGATTGAAGACTTCCAGAGCTGCTAAGTAGTATTCTTAGGCTTATGGTATTACTTGTAAGAACTGTCATGTGGGCAAAATGTAACCTGTGCAAATATGTATGGCCCTAGTTTCTACATGATGTGTTCGAGAAGGGGGAGGAGGTATGGGTGATTGACTGATTCTGTATTCGTGGTCTGTTGTTTACGAGGTGGCGTCCAAAGTCTGCCAATACTGTTGTTTCAATGGTTTTTAGAGTGTTTTAGTAGTATTTTTCACCATTGATGTGGTACATGTATAACTAGCTGTATATGTTGATATTATGAGTATCGCTTAAGATGTTCACATTCTTATCCAGCATTTTAGCCTTTTACAAGACATTGACTTGGTATATCTGCGCTATTTAAAGGGTATTGAGGTGTCTTATTCACTAGGAACCACTCCATAGTTACGTACTTGAATCCCTTGTGATCTTTTTTGGAACTATGTTTATCTTAGAGAATGTTAATTAGGGATTTCATCTCAGAGTGTGGGGTTTCAGGTTGTAAACAAGTAGGATCATTGGTGCTCCTTACTAGGATGGTTCTTTCAGAGGATGATTAGCCACAAGGGATCATTGCAAATATGTGGTGGGAGCTGAGTGGAAAATTATGTTTGTAGGATGTCATAAGCAGGTATTTGTGGTGAGCATAGTTTGTTGGTTCATTTTTGCTCTATATACCAACACTGAGAACCTGTTAATATCAGGTGTCATTGCGATGTTTATATTTTACCAAGAAAGCTATGGAAATGATAAATTGTTGCATATGGGATACAGGAGGTTTGCTAGGGTGTCGTGTATTTTGTCAGACAATTTGTTTCCTAGTAGAACATAAGTTCCATTAATTTTCAAAGAGAGAAAAACCCATTTATATTAGTTCCAAATCAGTCACTTTTCTAGTAGGACTGCTCGGCCCTAATCAGGCGCTTTTTCGAGTTCAAGGACCAGACCTTGGCTAGGACTGGGCTTAAGCATTGTATTAAGGACCAGTCCTTTAAGGGACCGGTCTTTTTGCACCTCTACAACAGAGATTAAACTGTAATATACAAGAAATCTGTCTGCTACCTACATCAGCTTCAGGAACCTTTGGTCAATACCATGTTTGATTTTGAGATTTGATTAAACGAAGACCAGTGATGAAAAACCATTTTCTTAGGCCTTACAAAGTTTTGCTGTTGCTATGCAACAGCATGTTGCTTAGTTGTGCTGGCATGAAGCAAGTTGGTGGTGTGCAACCTAGGATAAAAGTAGATGTGGAAAAACTAGTGGGCCTGCCACACTGGTTATGTAATGGGTCAAAAACTGTTGTGTTAAAAGAGTTACTAATTTTGTGTCTGAAAGTTCGTGTGCCCCAATATGTGTTTGGATTGGAATACCCTGCAAAACCTTCTTTTTGTAATATACAATGTTAATTTTTTAGATTGGCGACCTCACTCTGGTTTTTCTCATGCAGGTACCAAATCCTTCACGTGGAACTTTAGGGGTTGTAGCCAGTAGTCCATCACGCTTTGCTCCTACTCCAACTGGTCAACAAGGTAATCCAGGAAGCCTGCCAACAGTATCTGTAACAGGAACAAATTATGTTGCATCCTCTCCATCACCCGCAGGATCAGGTGGCACTTCCGTCTTCAGGGATGCGAGGCTTCCAAGTCCATGGAACTAGACACATACCGTGCCAATATTAAAACCTTAGATGTGATATTATGTGTAACGTTGTTTCTTACCCTTTTAGGCTTTGTAAATGTAGAAGTTAACTAGCTTCTTGCTCAACTCTGGTCTGTATAGTTTTATATCAGAAGTCGTTTATTGCTTGGAAGCTTAGGATTTAAAAACAAACGCTCGTTTTACAACTTGGTGCATTTACTGATATATGTGTATGGTATTACTGTTGATAGTCTTATCTTGAGGTCTTAGACTGCATTTTTTCCATTATGGAGTTATCCACTTAGTCAGTTTAGATTGTATTTCTATTTAAATGAGTCAATTAACGGCATGCTTGGTAGGGGTGGGGAATGTGAACGATAATAGAAAATGTTGATTGGTAAAGTATAATGCAATGATCCATTACCCAATAGTGGGTAATGAGCCATTACCAAATAAATTGGAGGGAATGCTTTCCTTTCCATTTTCTTAGCATTTCCTTTGCATTTCTCTTTCCCATTGCCTATTTTGAACCAAGTGCACCCTAAATGTATCTTGCTAAACTGAACTATTCACTAGAGTTGAAATGTGAACTGTATTTAGCCTATTTTTATTGCGCACCACCTTCTAAATTCCCATGTACTAAAATCGAGTTTCTTTAGTTAAAATGAACTACAACAAACATGTTAGTTATGAACATCTAAAGAAATCGTTACTAGTGTTTTGGCTGTCAACGCTGTTCGCTTTAACCGGTTAGTTGACCTGATGAATAAAAAACTGTTAACTTAAGGAACAAGACATTGAGTTGCTTAGAAAAGCAGTTTATGACTTTATGTGGTACAATCTGTTGATGGTATAATTCATATATTTGTTGAGAAGGCCAGGTGGTTACGATTGACATGAGCTTTCAAGGCAGATATGTTAAGGTAACTACAGCTTTCCTTTTTTGTTTGTATATTATAATCAGTATCTTTTTGATGTTTCAAACCTGTTTTCTTTGACCCAAATTCCTTTTCTTTCTTTCTATAGTATTTCTTGGAAAAATTTCACTCTGATTTTGTGGGTTCGCATCTCGATTTATCTCTAGAAAATAAATCAGAGATGAAAGAACATGGTGCAGAAATGTTTACACATTCGTTTACCTCTCATTAGTTACACATGACACTTGTTTCTTCTTTCACAGGACATTTGCATAATGACAATGCTAAACGAAGAAAACTAACTAGGCTTGGTGAAGATTAAAATTTCTATGATTAAATTCATTTGACAAAATTCTCACATAACTTTCGGAGAAATATGTTATCAGTTCAATTCTAACTAAAAGACACTCGAGCATGTATTCATTGTCTGGAGCTAGGTAAGGATTGCACGAGGTCAAGATTTCTCTACCGATTCACAACTTAAAAAATAAATAAATAAATAAATAATTGGTCTCTATATTAGAAAGAAAAAGTAAGGAAGTGTTAAAAAAAAAAAAAAAAGCCCATAGTACTATGATTACTATTCAATTGTTTTGGGGTGGTTGAGTGAAATGCATACTGCAATTGAAACTTTTTATATGATCTTATAGACATGTACGTATGGTCAATTCATATCTCAATTTGGTTTTTGTTTGTTTAGATAAACTGTCTTTAATTTGATTGGCTGCCCACGTTAGCCTGTCCTACTTAGACTGAGGTAGACCAATATATTGGTTTTGATTGCAAGGTGATCCTAGGGTGGGTGGGTAGGTGATATGCTATAAGTCTATAATTGTCACCTTAAATATGCATCCTGAGTATGGACACAGAAAATAAAACAAAAGCACATAAACGCAGCTAAAACAAAAATCAGTGTAAAGGCCTAAAACCTTTTGAAGGATTAAATAGTAATGTCAATATTACCATTTTCAAAGGAATTGGGGTTGCATCTCTTTTCCATCTCCATTCAAGAGTTATTATGTGTTTTCATTTTCTTTTCAGACCTCACACAATTGTTCATTATATGGCCGGGAGCGGAGTGAGGGACTTAAAAAAAAGAGAAAAGTCCAAAATACATCCCTGAGATATGCCAAATGATACGTTTACATCCTTTTTCTTTTTTCGTCTCAAATATCATCCCTCCGTTAGTAACTTTGGAACAAATACATCCCTAGAGACTAACGATGCAAAATTTTGCCCGTTAAGTACCCCACGTGTTAGTCACGTGAGGGGTATTTTTGTCTTTTTACACACCCCACCTACCATTATCATCCCCTAAAACCAAAACCACTGTCACATGTACTGATGTACATCAAGATCTTGCATCATAATACCAATTCATGTTATTTCAAAGTCATTCATACAACAACAAACCCAATTCATTTTCAACCATCAAAAACCTAAATTCAAACAAATCTATCACCTTCATCTTTCATTATTACTGTATTATTATTTTCTTAAAATAAAACTACTAGAAGAAGTAAATAAGCAAATCCCAAAACATTTCAAACCAAAATACCATCTTCCTGTTTAACAAAGCATAAACCACAAACCAAAAACCATTTTTGCTTCTTCTTTCTTTTCTCCTTTCCTTGACTCGACCCAAAAACCACAAACCAAAACCAAACCATATTTCTTTTTGTTTCTTCTTGTTCGAACAAACAAAGCAAACCCAAAACTCCATTTTTGTCCTTTTTTTTTTTTTTTTTTTTTTTTTTTCTGTGAATCGACCCAAAACAAACCATACGTGACCCTTTTTGAAACCCAAAACCAAACTTCCACACAAACACCTCCATCACCACCTTTTTGAAACCCAAAGAAAAATCAAACCACAAGGGTCACGGTTCGAACCCGTGACCACCAACGTTAGTCACGAGTTTGACTCGCGACCGAGTCAAACCACGCGTTTGGTGAAGATGATGATGATGATGATAAAATGAGATGGGGAAGGGTGTGTAGTAGTGGATCGAGAAGATGATGATGATGATGATAAAACACGAAAAATGAGGCGCATTTGGTTATTAACGAGGTCAAAAACTCAAGTTTAGGGCGTGTGTAGTAGTGGATCGAGAAGAGGAGATGATGGGGATTCAAATGGTGGTGGTCGTGTGGTGTGGTGGCCGGCGGTGGAGCTGTGGTGGCTGGATATAGGGGCGTAATGTGAGTAGTAAAGTGGGTGGATATAGAGGTGATGTTGGTGTTTAATGTGGGTGGATATAGAGGTCATATTGGCGGTGGAGCTGTGGTGGCTGGATATAGAGGTGATGAAGATGAGATGAGATGAGATGAGACAGAGATAGATAAGGTTGTGTTTGTTTCTTTTGTGTTCCTGGGACCATATGTAATTACTCTTATATAAAAAAAAAGACAAAAATACCCTTCACGTGACTAACACGTGGGTACTTAACGGGCAAAATTTTGCATCGTTAGTCCATAGGGATGTATTTGTTCCAAAGTTACTAACGGAGGGATGATATTTGAGACAAAAAAAGAAAAAGGATGTAAACGTATCATTTGAGATACCTCAGGGATGTATTTTGGACTTTTCTCTAAAAAAAACATGCCAATAGCGACGGAAGTGATATACATTATAATATAAGTTTATACACGGGAGTTATATAAATAGAACACTTTTTGGAACAAATCAAAAGGTGATTGATAAGTGTAGACATATGCTTTCAGGTGTCACGAAGAGTTTTGTCCTCGAGAGGGACTACACATCGAGCGAGGTCTTCACAATGGACCTTTGTGGGAACAAACTAACGTCGCTATATATCCTTAGCCTAAAGGCCACTGCCATCCAAAACACTAGTTAACAAGTGATTAGGGTTAGTAGTGGCTTGGCTTTGAGGGTTCTTAGGGTGGATTAAGGTTGTTCTAACTAGTTCAACCATCACATACATGCATTGTAGGTATCAATCTTTGGAGATTTTAGTGTTACATGAACTTTTTCATCCAATTTATAGAATTCGACCTTGCTTTTTTTGGTAACATGATTTTTTTTTTATGGATTATATACAGGTTAAACGGATTTCTTACAAATTCATAATATATTATTCTAGCTTTTGACGAAAAATAGGGGAAACACGTGGTCATAAAACAAAAGGTAATCAAATATCATTATAGTATTAACGTTGCACGAGAAACGAATATTAAAACAAGGCATTGTTTAAAAAGAGTAAATGTAGATTATTATACATATATTTTACAATAAAAGTTTTAGTTGACCTTTCATATTAAAAACAAGCTAAATTAACTTCTATTATTGAGCAAGTTTTGGCAAATAAAATTAGAAAAGAAAAAGATAAACAAGTATCAAATAGACTATGACTAAAAAAATTAGTGAGCTTTTAAATCGTTTTCATGAATATTCGAGGAAAATGCATGTCATAAAACTCATTGCTTAAACTTGTTTTGTGGTAAAGTTGAAAACTAGCATAAAAATTTATAAATGAACAATATAATTTGTAGATGGTATGATTTTGAGTAATAATTTTCATATAAGCAAAATATAATTTAAGGAAGTGTTTTTTAAATTAAATGGCTAGATTAGTCACTTATTCAAAAGAGATGTTTTGTTGGTCTTTCCATTAAGAAGAAAGGTGTGATGGCTTAAGTCGTTTTGTCATTTCACCACCACCTTTACATTTCAATTTTATATTAACACATCAAGATAACTCTTCAGTAGTGGCTTAACCATTTTAAGTTTTTGAACCCTACCATGTTATTTTTTTTTTAATAATTAATTTTTCGTCCAGTCAAATAAAAATACAAATATATAAAACTAAAACAAAATTCAAAAAAAAAATAAATAAATTAAAAAAAAAATACAGTACATAAAAAATTCGACACAAGCAAATGACTTTAGTTTTAGTTTATATAAAGGGGATAATAACTTTATAAATTATCATACTTGTCCAAAAATACTCTTCTGAATATCGAACAAATTTTTTACTTATATGAGTACTTGCCCTTTAATTTCAGACTCTTTGAGGTATTAAACTTTAAATTTCGGACTTTTTTAAGTACTTTTGTGACATTTTTGCCCCATGGATTTTTAATAATTTGATGGGTAAAAATGTCACAAAATACCTCAAAAAGTCCAAAATTGAAAGTTCAGTACCCATATAAGCAAAAAAATGTGTTCGATACCCAGAAAAATATTTTAGACAAGTATGATGATTTTTAGTAACTTAATATAAAACTCAAGCCATTACAAAATTAAAGGCCATATAATTCATTTCACTAATTTTTCACCAAGATGTTGATTGAAACACACACACATATACACACTGAAACAAATACACACACCAAATCAACACACACCCACTTTTAATAGATAAACAAAATTAAAAAAATAAATAAATAAAAGAAAAAAAAAGAAAAAAGAAAAATTTATTTCACGCAGCGCCAGTGTACTCAAATTCGAAATGGCACCGGGGTGAGGCGATGTTGTGGCTTGGGAACGGCGGGCGCCGTTGTGGATGCCACGTCAAAAATGGCGCGGCCGGGCTTAACTATACCGTTCACTCTAACTGTTGTATGTATTAGACTAATATCAGTGTTGAAAAAATTCACATCGTCATTTTAGCTTCACATCAACATTTACTTCATTCATAAAGTTCACCACTCAATTCTCATAGTGGTTAACAATAAAACAAATAACCATCATACAAACACAACTCAATTAAGCACAAACATACCCAACAACACACACACACACAACCAATCAAATTTTGTTCGATGGCATGGATGACCAAACCAACTCAAAACGTTGATGACAACGTGTGAAAGGTAGGGGTGTGACGGTGAGCAACATGTAATTATACCATATAAAGTAACCACACGGGAAGAATGGTGCATGATTGAGCCTAAACCGTCAGATAATATTGACCAAGGAATTTGGTCAACAGAGTCAAACAGCCTAAGGTCAATGCTCCATGGATAGTATAGTGTTTCCCGGGTCGTTATGTCCCGACGAGATTGAAATGGTGTTTGAAAACGTTTATAGGAATGAGTGGTACTGAGGACAGTAACCAAAGATGATTTGGAATTGATTATTGATGAGTGTGTAAATACTCATCATTTTTACCGTATTTTAACTGCCAAAACACGTGAAAACACTCAAGAATGTATCAAAATAATGAAATATCCTAAAGATCGTGTTTTATATGTCTCAAATGCAAAATGATTGAAAACAAACGAAAAACAAACAAAGTTTGCATAATTGGCAGTTTCAGTCCCCCAACTTTCAAAATTTGTCAAAACTAGTCCCTAAGCGTTTATTTCAAATGAAAAGTCAACCCAAGTTTCTTAAAAGTCAAAAGATGTCAAAAATGATCTTTGGGTAAAAAGCTTTAAAAAATAAACAAGTTTAGTCCCTGAAGAGAAAAAGTTTAGAGATTGTACAATTTTGGTTCCGGTACTTTCAGAATTGTCAAAAATGGTCCCTGGGATTAAAATCTTATGGAAATTAACAATTATGGTCTTTATACTAATGAACTTTAGCAGGATTGATCCTTGGATGGCATTTTCAGAATATTACAAGTTTGGTCCCTCTAGTTTGAAACTTGGCAGAAAATACCCCCGGGAATTCAAATTTGGAAAATATTCATTAAAGATCCTTGTGTTATTGGTACTTGGCAAAAACCATCCTTATGAGTATTTTGGGGGGAATCACACTTTCAGTCCTTGGATTTTCAGTTTTTGGCAAAAGTGGTCCTTGTGATAAACCACAAAAATAAACGGACCAAAGTATAAAATGATCCCAAACTCAAAACCAACCAAACCCTTACCCTTACCCAGCCCAACAATCAAAGGCCCAATACCACCCCTGTTTTAATACTTGGTCAAAAGGTCAGGTCAAACACGGGTCAACATAAGTCAAACTCACACCTATTACCCTTTCTTCCCCACCCCGTTTTACCCAGCAGTATTCCACCATCACCACACTCCACCTCTGCTACACTCTACCACCTCCCTCAAAAGCTTGAACGAGAAGAAATTAACCCACTTGATGCCAGCGATGTTACATGCGATGAATATTTTGAAGAAGTGTTAAATGTGCAAGGATCAATTAATTCTACCATCGATGTCTCTTCCCCTTCTCTCACTCCATTTGAGGGAAGTGACTTTCTTTTGGAAGAGGTCGATACTTTTCTTTCCCAAGATAGCTCAATGTCACACGAGTTTGATAGTAACTATCTTGATTCCGAGGGGGATATACTTATGCTTGAAAAATTGTTGAATGAAGATCCTTCACCCCCTCACCTTCCAAAAGAACTTCATATCGAGGAGGTCAAAAATGTTGAAAAAACTGATGACTTCCCCGAGGTTGAACTCAAGGAACTTCCACCTCATCTCGAGTATGCATTTTTGGAGGGAGATGATAAGTTTCCCGTCATAATTGCCAAAGACTTGAATGAGGAAAATAAAACCGCTCTCCTCAAGGTTTTAAAGTCCCACAAGCGAGCCATTGCTTGGAGACTTTCCGACATCAAGGGTATTAACCCGGAATTTTGTATGCACAAGATTTTGATGGAGGATGACTTTAAACTGGCGGTTCAACAACAAAGAAGGGTAAATCCAAAAATTCACGAGGTTATCAAACAAGAAGTCATAAAACTTCTTGTTGCCGGTTTGATTTACCCTATTTCGGATAGTCCTTGGGTGAGTCCCGTTCATTGTGTGCCCAAAAAGGGTGGCATAACGGTAGTTAAAAATGATGATAACGAGTTGATCCCTACTCGATTGGTAATGGGTTGTCGTGTTTGTATTGACTATCGAAAGTTAAATGACGCCACCCGCAAAGACCACTTTCCTCTACCTTTCATGGATCAAATGCTCGAAAGATTGGCGGGAAACGAATACTATTGTTTCCTTGACGGTTTTTCGGGTTATTTCCAAATTCCCATCGACCCTAAAGATCAAGAGAAAACGACTTTTACGTGCCCATATGGAACATTTGCTTATCGACGCATGCCTTTTGGTTTGTGCAATGCTTCGGGCACGTTTCAAAAATGCATGATGGCCATTTTTCACGACATGATCGAGAAAACAATGGAGGTCTTCATGGACGATTTTTCGGTCGTTGGGAATTCATTTGAATCGTGTCTCTCCAATTTAGACAAAATGCTTCAAAGGTGTGAAGACACCAATCTTAGTCTAAATTGGGAGAAAAGTCATTTCATGGTCAAGGAAGGAATTTTCCTTGGCCATAAGATTTCTAAGAGCGGGATTGAGGTTGACAAGGCTAAAATCGATGTCATTGCTCGACTTCCTCCTCCCACAACCGTTAAGGGTGTTCGGAGTTTTCTGGGTCATGCCGGCTTCTATCGTAGATTCATTCAAGATTTCTCGAAGATAGCTAGGCCTATGACCCGACTTCTTGAAAAAGAAACTCCGTTTGTCTTTTCTGAAGAGTGCATCGAAGCTTTTCAAACTCTCAAAAGAAAGCTTACCGAGGCACCAATTCTAGTTGCCGCCGATTGGGACCTACCTTTCGAACTTATGTGTTATGCAAGTGACTTTACCATAGGTGCGGTCTTGGCGCAACAAAAAACCAAGCATTTTCAGCTGATTCATTATGCAAGCAAAACCTTGACCGAAGCTCAAGCTCACTACACCACAACGGAAAAAGAATTACTAGCCGTGGTGTATGCGTTTGAGAAGTTTCGGCCATACTTAATCTTGACTAAAAGCATAGTGTACACAGATCACTCGGCTCTCAAGTATCTCTTTGCCAAGCAAGATGCAAAGCCGAGATTGCTCCGTTGGGTTCTCCTCCTACAAGAATTTGATATCCTCATTCGTGATAAAAAAAGGAGCCGAGAACCTCGCTGCTGACCATCTTTCCCGATTGGAAAATCCTCATCAAAGTGTCCTTGAGAACTAGGAAATAAATGAAACGTTTCCTCTCGAGACACTTAATGTGATTTCTCGTCGTGGTGACTCTAGTACCCCATGGTTTGCCGACTTTGGAAACTACCATGCGGGGAATTTTGTTGTCAAAGGGATGTCGTCCCACCAAAAGAACAAATTTTTCAAAGATGTGAATCATTACTTTTGGGATGATCCCTATTTATTCAAAATTTGTGCGGATCAGGTCATTCGTAGGTGTGTTCATGGCCAAGAAGCCATGGAAATTCTTAGGGCTTGTCATAATGGACCCATCGGGGGTCATCATGGCCCGAACTACACCGCTCGAAAAGTATTTGATTCGGGTTTTTATTGGCCCTCCATTTACAAAGACGCCCATGACTTAGACAAATCTTGTGACTCATGTCAACGTCAAGGAAAGATAACACAACGGGATGAGATGCCACAAAATGTCATCCAAGTTTGTGAAATCTTCAACGTTTGGGGCATAGACTTTATGGGGCCGTTCCCGTCTTCACGAGGGAACAAGTACATACTCGTGGCCGTTGACTATTTGTCAAAATGGGTCGAAGCGAAAGCTCTCCCAACCAACGATGCCCGAGTAGTTGTAAAATTTTTAAAGTCTCTATTTGCTAGGTTTGGAACTCCCCGCGCTATAATTAGTGATCGCGGTACTCACTTTTGCAACGACCAATTTACAAAAATCATGCTCAAGTATGGTGCCACTCACCGACTTGCTACCGCTTATCACCCACAAACGAGTGGGCAAATGGAGGTTTCAAACCATGGTCTTAAAAGAATTCTTGAAAGAACCGTAGGCGAAAACCGTGCCTCTTTGTCGGATAAGCTAGATGACGCTCTATGGGCTTTTCGCACGGCTTATAAAACACCCATCGGGTGTACTCCTTTTAAGCTTGTGTATGGAAAAGCATGTCATCTACCGATTGAGCTCGAGCACAAAGCTTATTGGGCTTTGAAGAATGCCAATTTCGATCTCAAGTATGCGGGTGATCATAGGAAAGTTCAACTCAATGAACTTAATGAACTTCATGATCAAGCGTACGAAAACTCTTTAATCTACAAAGAGAAAACAAAGAAGATCCACGACTCAAAAATCAAAAACCGCATTTTCAACGTTGGTGACCGAGTCCTTCTTTTCAACTCTAGATTGAAGATATTTTCGGGTAAGCTTAAAACCCGCTGGACTGGGCCTTACACCGTTGCCAAAGTTTTTTCATATGGTACCGTCGAGTTATCTCAACATGACGGTCCAAATTTCAAAGTAAATGGGCATCGGTTGAAGCATTATTTTGGAGGGGACATACCACCCGTGGTTGTTCCGGATCTCCAAACTTTCCCCATGGACCAATGAATTCGGGGATCGAGTCAAGCTAGCGACTCGATAAACAAAAACAGTAGCACAACATGGGTTTTCACCCGTGTCTCTAATTTCTTTCTACTTTCTAACACCTAAGTGTGGGGGAGTGGCCACCCCCCGCAGTTGTTTGCAATGTGTATATCTTCTCAAAAAAAAAAAAAAAAAAGAAAAAGAAAAAAAATGTGTTGTATGTATAAATAAAGTGAAAAATGAAAAATGACATTCCCACAATTAGCTTTTAATATTATCTTCTTACGTTCAAAATTTTGGCATAATAGCCGGGACTTTGAATATTGAGGACAATATTCAATTCTAAGTGTTGGGGAGGGGAAAATTCTAGCGAATTTTATCAAATTATACCATCTAGTATCCCCGTTTTTGGCCTAAAATTTAAAAAAAAAAATCACTTTATTTCAAAATTTTTGTGGTTATCAATTCGCCGTGTCTAAACGACTAAAGGATTGGCTAATCCAGGAGCAAACGGCTCTTGGTAAATATAACTCAAACCCGTTGATGGCTTGCAATTTTCCAAAAATTGTATGGTTCCTCAACTCCCCATATCCTCAAAAGCAAATGAGTTGGCTAGCCCGCAAGATTATGGCTTGTGGTAAAGGCAGTGGAAAAACCATAATTGGTAATCAACTCACCAAGATGTTGACTGTTCCATCAAGAGTTGGTTAGTCCAGAAGCAAATGGCTCCTGGTAAACACAAATCAAAAACCGTTGAAAGCTGGTGGTTTGCTAAAAATCACATGGTCATCGGATGGACCATAACTCTTACTTGACCCCAAAACATTCGGCTACTCCAGAAGTAATGGCATTTGGTAAAGAGACTTCAAATCCATTAAATTTTCACAAAAGATTGCTAGGGACTAGCAATACTCAAGTGTGGGGGATTGATGAGTGTGTAAATACTCATCATTTTTACCGTATTTTAACTGCCAAAACGCGTGAAAACACTCAAGAATGTATCAAAATAATGAAAATATCCCAAAGATCGTGTTTTATATGTCTCAAATGCAAAATGATTGAAAACAAACGAAAAACAAACAAAGTTTGCATAATTGGCAGTTTCAGTCCCCCAACTTTCAAAAATTATCAAAACTAGTCCCTAAGCGTTTATTTCAAATGAAAAGTCAACCCAAGTTTCTTAAAATTCAAAAGATGTCAAAAATGATCTTTGGGTAAAAAGCTTTCAAAAATAAACAAGTTTAGTCCTTGAAGAGAAAAAGTTTGGAGATTGTACAATTTTGGTTCCGGTACTTTCAGAATTGTCAAAAATGGTCCCTGGGATTAAAATCTTATGGAAATTAACAATTATGGTCTTTATACTAATGAACTTTGGCAGTATTGATCCTTGGATGGCATTTTTAGAATATTACAAGTTTGGTCCCTCTAGTTTGAAACTTGGCAGAAAATACCCCCGGGAATTCAAATTTGGAAAATATTCATTAAAGATCCTTGTGTTATTGGTACTTGGCAAAAACCATCCTTATGAGTATTTTGGGGGAATCACACTTTCAGTCCTTGGATTTTTAGTTTTTGGCAAAAGTGGTCCTTGTGATAAACCACTAAAACAAACGGACCAAAGTATAAAATGATCCCAAACTCAAAACCAACCAAACCCTTACCCTTACCCAGCCCAACAATCAAAGGCCCAATACCACCCCCGTTTTAATACTTGGTCAAAAGGTCAGGTCAAACACGGGTCAACATAAGTCAAACTCACACCTATTACCCTTTATTCCCCACCCCGTTTTACCCAACAGTATTCCACCATCACCACACTCCACCTCTGCTACACTCCACCACCTCCCTCAAAAGCTCCCCCATCCCATATCCCAATCCCACTACCTCCCCCTCCTCCTCACAATCCCATACCTAACACTCCAGCTCACCAATCCACTCAAAGATACTTTTGGCGCCAAATTGAAACAAGGGGCTAGGATCACTTCTGGTATAATTAAACGATGGGGATTGTTTCACAAGGTTCAAGAGAAGCTCAGTAAACCCTAATCTCAGGAGAAGTAGCACAAGAAAGTGTAATTCCTACCTACCTCTTAGTTAGTATAAATAGTGAACAAATGTAGCCTTGTTTGGCATCCCTTTTCTTGTATTTTTTTTACTCAGGCACTTTAGTTTTCAATTGTATTTCACTTTTATGCATTTTAATTCAAGTCTTATTCAGTTTCAAAGTTAATTGAATTTTCACTTTCAATTTCATATTCTTGCAAATTATTGTTGCTTCCCTCAAATGAGGCTTAAAAAATGTTCTCAGTAGTTTATATAAGGTTTCTGGAGTTTTAAATACCAAAATCTCAGAAAAAGAGAAAAAAAGAGAAACAATTAGTTAGTTAACTAGGATTGTGTAGGAGTTTTTGGCATTACTTTGTTAATTTTTCAAAACAGTTTCTAAGAGGGTGTTTGGGATAATCTGTTTGACTGAGTTGTTAGTATTGTTAGTGACCAAATACTATTTAAGCAGCTTACTTAGGGCCTATCTCACTCTAATCAACTCTTAGATCGGTCAAATTAACATAGGAAGTCAAAATCTTGTGTTAAATCCCTTAGCAGCTTAACTGCATGGATTTGTGGTGCCAAAGCTTTTGAATTCAATCCTAAATGAGTTTAGATAGCTTGATTTAGCTTCAATTAGGTTTAATACATATTTATTAATCAATTAGGGGCCTTAGAAATCCACATAAGTCAACTTGGTTAAAAATATTCAATAGTCAAAATCTGCATACTCAGATTTTTGGCAAACTTCAAATCAATCCCTAGTGTTTATTTGTGGAAGAAATCAAGTAAGGTTTGTTAATTTTGGATCATTGGCAGCTTGTTTATCAATCTCAAAAAGAAAATTCGGATTTGGAAGTGATTTGGTCAATAAAAATTGATGTGGAAGTTGACTGTTTGGCCTGGTTATTCCCCTGCACCCTCAGACCCAATTCTGACCCATTTTGTGTTAACCATATGTTGGTCTATCTTTGACTTTAGTGCTTGACTCTTGGCAATTTAGGAGACCCCCCCCCCCCCAGGAGGAGTTTAGGTTTATGATTTTAGTTTCCCATAGATGGATTATTAGAGTGCTTATTTTTGCCCCTATTTCCCCCCCCCCTTTGGACTGCTGCTGCTGCTTGTTCTTAGCTCAGCTGAGCTTGTTGATTTTTTTTTTATTATTTGTTTGATCCTGCTTGGTTCTCTATTGTTGTTGTTGTAGTGTCTCCTAAGGTTGTTGTTGTTTATGTTTGTATTTATGCTTATTAGCTTGTTTGGTTTGGCTTAGTGTGGGGTTGATTAGTTGCTAAAATTCCAAAGTCTCATTTAAATTCAAAGAAAACCCCACTGTTGGAATTTTATTTTTGCACAAGCTTGTTTAGAGATTTTTAGAGAATTCTTTTCACAAAAGTTGTTTGGAATTGGTATTAAAAAGTTTTTACAAAAGAAAATTGAAAGAAAAAAAAAATATTGCAAAAACTGACATGGGTGGGACTTGAACCCACGCCATTCAGTCCACACAACAACAATCTAACCAAACGTGCCCTTGGGACTTTTGCGTTAAGAGTTGTATGATTAGTCATTTTAATCTTTTAAACCCCACTTGCTTATTTTAACTTATCAGAATTTGTTTTGGTTATTACTGCTTAATTTTGTACTAGACAACCACTTTTTATATTTTTCTTAAATTAGATTTAACTTGTAATATTTATTGTAGTAAAAAATTTCAGGTTTTTAGAAATAGTTTTAGTATTTATTATAATTTAATTCGTGTTAAATAGTATTAAATTAATAATAAATATAATTTTATTTGAAAAATTAATTTTCTTTTTTCTAAAATTTTCTTTTGTCATTTAGTGAGTTAGAAAATTGTTCGTGAACCCGTAGGACTTTTGTAGCTAAAATTTTACGTTTTATTTTGTACGTTGACGTTTATTTTTAAATAAACGTCGCGTTTTTAATATAGATTACGTTTTAGGATTCCCCGCTTTCCCTAATATGTTTCCCGTAGTTTTTTAGGTTATTTTAAATATTTTTTATCATTCCTTAGTTTAATTTTCCATTTAGGTTACGTTTATTCCATTTTCGTTCGTTAATTCATACTTTTCGTTAATTTAACGTATCACAAAACCAAACAATCTTTCACAACCAAACATACAAGGTTTTAATCTCGATCTTTCCTCGAAACTTTCCATTCACTCCTCGTTGGGGTACGACCCGGGAAATCACTTCCCGGTTTCAAAATTTTAATATCACTTTCACGAGTTTTGCGAGGTAATCTTTTTCCTAAAAGGTTTACTTGTATTTTTCTACGTCTAGTTGTCT
The DNA here is from genome assembly GCA_030686995.1 of Artemisia argyi. Classification (NCBI taxonomy): domain Eukaryota; kingdom Viridiplantae; phylum Streptophyta; class Magnoliopsida; order Asterales; family Asteraceae; genus Artemisia; species Artemisia argyi. The sequence continues at coordinate 119,255,674 of CM060689.1, read as the reverse complement.
CACGATAACTTAGACCTCACGTTTGTTGATATATTGATAAATTGTTTTTGCACACAAAAACACAACGAATCAATTATACTACTGATTACTTGGTATTTGAACAATTGAAACAGTATTAACAATGACAGAAACACAGATATTATTACAAGTACACAAATCAGAAATCAGAATTGTTTACAGACAGCAGAAAAGATGAGATTTAAACAATTTACAACTACAGGGGGTGCAAATGAAAATTTTACAAACTTAATTATAAAAGAAAATTAAATTAAAAAGAAAATTATTTTTTTGATTATTTAATATTAATTATTTAAATAAAAACTATTTAACTATTTAATTAAAACTAATTAACTTAAAAACTTTATAATACAAATTTTAACTAGAAAATTGCAAAATTAATTTCTACAATTCTAAAATGACTTAAAATTAATTTAAAAACTAAAAATATATATTTTTGTCTTTTTGTGGATTTTCTATTAATTAAATACTAATAATATTAATTAAAATATTTAAACTAATTTAAATTACTAATAATACTAAAAATGACTTAGAAAATTAATAAATATTTTATAAAATTAATTAACCATCACAGGAATCCAAAAAAATTATAAAATGTTTATAAAAATTAGTTTTATACTATTTTACTAATTATTTACTTATTTATTAATTAATATCTAATTTAACTAAATTCATTAAGAAAATTAGTAAATGAACAGTATAAATTTAGAAACTATTTTCTAAAAATATCCAATGATTTATAAAACCTAGGAAAAATATAAAAAGGTACTGTTGTTAATTAAAAATTGAGAAAACTATTTAATTACTAATATTACTTAATTATTTAATTAAACTAATATTAATTCTAATAATTACTAAATTAAAAGAGAAAAATCTAGAAAAATTACTGAAAATACTTTAAGATAAAAGAAAATTAAGAAAAATATAAAAATGATGAAGTGCTTAATAATAAGCTGAAAAGAAAAATTAAAAAGATAGATTCTATTAAATAGAAGCTATCACTAATTTTAAAATTGGCTTTTGTTGGTTTTTCTTTTTGACCACTTATTATAAGCTAAAAATGAACAACTGTTGTGAAACCACTTTTGTTATAGCTTATTAATAAGCTATGTGCACCCCCTTGTGCTTAACACTTGTGTATTTAAGCTTATTAGGACTTGTGGTTGAATGAAAAAGCTGAGATAAGCCACCAAATGACCAAACAAGATGAAACAGATAGAAACAAGCTTGGAATAAGCAAAATGACACAAATAAGCACACTGAACAAGCTATTGTGAACAAATAAGCACTTAGGGTATAAACTGAGTACCACACAGGCCAAATGGCCTAACTGTCAGGCCTTATGGGGCCCACAGGCTTGATTGGAAGTCCAAGGGGAAGGTAGGTCTAATAAGCTGAGCTTATGGGCTCTCTAAAAAGCTCAGGCTCACACTGTGGGATCCACAGGCTAGCTTTTGAGGAGCCTATGAAAATAGGTGGAAACACTGAGTACTCAGTGTACTCAATGTTTTTGTGTGCAACTAAAAGACCAAGAAAAGTTAAGGGCAAAGGGCTTAAAGCCTAAAATAAGCACTGAACTAATGAATTAGCTGGGTTGAGATTCTAAAAAGCCAATAAGCAATGAGTGGGTCCGACTAATTGATGAGGCAAAAAATGATCCGTTTTTAGGGGGTCATTTAAGCCCGGAATTGAATTTATTTGATCAAATATTGCCCTAAATCATTCCTTTTGTGATTTTAGGTACTTTGGGAGTGAAATCTGGAAAAGGAAGCAATTCGGACGTTTTTGGAGCATAAAATTGAAGAAAACGCCAAAGTCTTAATTTTTCATGCTGGGAACAGTAGGTGACGGCGTCAAGAGTAACTTCCTGATGGCGTCAAGAGAAAAATTCCATGACGACCCAATACAGATTTGACGGCGTCACAAAGTAGGGCGTCAAGAGTAAAAGTCATGACGGCCTGGAAATGATTATCACATGACGGCGTCAAATGTAGATCAAGGCAGTCCGAGAAGAGTTTTGGCGGCGAGGTGACGGTGTCACAAGTTTAGTCTTGACGCCGTCAGACCCCTTTTCCTATATATAGTTTTCTAATTTTCACATTAAAAAGAGAGAAGTTTTGGAGAAACCCTAAGTACGAACTTGGTGCGAATTTTACAGGTTTTTCAAGGGTTCCAAGCCCTTGATACCTTTCATGTGTAATTGAGATAAGTGTTCTTTTAATTCAATCAATATGTCTATGTGTTGGTTGTCTATATCTTGTTCTTGTCTTAATTGCATCATGCTAGGCTAGATCTATCTTGTGTTTGCTTGGATCTAATGAAACCTAGATGTTAATTATGTGTTGATTACTTGTTTATACTTGTCTTGGATGAATGATTTATATGTTAGGCTTAAGAAAACTGGCAGATCTCCAATTGGTAACATGCTTGAACGTCTTAAGAAACATGAACCGACGCGCACTAGGTCTTTATTGGTTGTATTTAATGCATGAGCCACTGTTTATAATCCCTATGGTTGTGCTGGGCATGGTATAGGAGGAGATAAGAGCTCATAGAATTGGGGAGTTAAGTGTGCCACCCCATGAATGGTATTAAGGAATACGATCCGTCATCCATGCAATTATAACAAGTAATTAACGTGTAAAAGATGTCTAGGGAGTAGTGAAATCTAAGTAAACACATTTTCTCCAATTATTGCTCACAACTTTAGTATAATTTCGTTTATTTTCATTTCTAATATTTTATTTTGATTGCATCTTTAGTATTGGGTTAGTTGATTAGCAACTAATTCCGCCCAAATCCTTCAAACCCGAGATTTTTACTTGCTTTCTAGAAAATTGTCACACCCCCAAAATCGGGTCCAGCGGAAGCATACGTGTAGCTGGGGTGTAACTCAATTGGTATTACAACACTAGTTCAAAAATGGTTTTCACTTCAATCCTTTAGAATAAAATAGTTAAATCAAAAATATTGAATTTACATCGTTAAAAGTAGTGCGGAAGTAGGCCCTTAAAATAGTTTGAAACGGTCCCCATATAAATAATCAGAGTCTTCTATGACCATGCCATGCCCTGCCAAAACCTCCTGTAGCGTGCCATAAGCTTAAAACCTGAAAATACATGCTAAAGTGTCAACACGAGGTTGGTGAGTTCATAGAGTTTGTTTAACAAATAAAGCCTATAGAGAAAAGATCGCCCAGCAAAGGCATCGTAAATCCACTCAGTTGCAAGTCCCGCCATAAGAGACTTGTAACCTGTGTGTTTACAACCCACTGTCAACTATGTTAAAGTCTACGTGAACAAAAGTAATACTGGTATCCAAATTCCCAGATAAATATAGCAAAACGGCTATATAAATAATTCAGTCAATGAGGCCATATGATAAATCAGTCAAGCGGGAAAACCCGTAATAAGGTTGATGCAAAGGCATCTTAATTCAGTCAAGTAAGGAAACAGCAATATTACGTTTGACATCACAGCCAAGTGGGGAATACCACAATACGTTTGACATCACAGCCAAGTGGGGAATACCACAATATTACAATGAACATATAGGTCAATCAAGTAGGGAAACAACAATACTACGTTTGACATCACAGCCAAGTGGGGAATACCACAATATTACGTTTGACATCACAGCCAAGTGGGGAATACCACAATACGTTTGACATCACAGCCAAGTGGGGAATACCACAATATTACGTTTGACATCACAGCCAAGTGGGGAATACCACAGTATTACAATGAGCATATAGGTCAATTGGTGACTATGAGGTCATATAAACAAGGATAATCAATCCCATGAAATAAAAAAATCAAACATACCAATGAATGCAGGTAGTCAAGCATACAAATGAAGTGCAGGTGATCAAATATTTATTTAGACAAAGCTGGAAATATTTGAGTAATCAACCAGGTAAAACAAGTAATGCGTTTTAAGTAAAACGAGCATGTATTCTCCCCCAAAGAGTTTACAAAAGAATTAAAATAGTAGGGGCTATGACTCACCTGGAGCGATAGCTACGATGACAAGAATGGATATACTGAAATGAGGCACGATCTCTAACCGCAACCTAATATGAGTAATAACGATCTACTTTAGATCATGACGTGATGAAATGAATGCACATGCACAAGATGCCTATACCACTCGTAGCTTGGAAATACTCGTTATTGTCATAGTAAAATAGTTTCCATACTTAGGAAAAATAAGTCCCAATGGAGTTATAAAAACTTGTCGTAATATATCGTATAAAAATGTTAGCGTTCTATTCCTCGTATCGAAAATCTTAAAATAACGTCGTTAAGTCGTATGAATATTCCTTGGGTCATACGTTTTTCATTTGTTAAGAATATAGTCCTTAGTAACATTTCTAGAAAATATACCATTTAGTACGCAAGTTATTATTTTTATTTGTGACCAAATATATATATATATAGTTTTGACGATATTAAAACGTGTATAACTTGGTCGTTTTAAGCTCATTTTACTCGTTCTTTATATCCCCGGAATCGTGGGACAAAATACTAACATATTTTTGATAAGTCGGGATGGTTAGATTTAGTTTTACGCCTCGAATTTGCCCGTGAGTACTGTTCATCAGCAAGCATTTCCGGAAAATATAGTTTTCGTCGTTAAACTCGTTTTTAGCGTATCTCCTTCGTTATTAACTCGTTTTTATCCCCGTTTTCGGCCATAGTTCCGTATCGGAAAGTATTTTCTGAATCTTCGGTCCAAAATTACCCAGAATTCCCTGATCTTTCCACGTTTTGCAAAAATGGACAGCAACTTTCTATAAGTGTCAAAACTTGGTTTTCCTAGTTACTAACTTGTTCAAAAACCAACCAAACCACTTTCAAACACCACAAAGCTAGTCTAATCCTACCATACACCTTCTTAGGGTGTCATGGGTTCCTAAACATCATAACCAAGTAGATCTAACAAGGATCTAACCAAAAATCATTTCTAGGGCTTGTATGATCAAAAGTTTACAAAAATAAAGTGGTATAAGTCAATATATGCATGAGTTCTTGTAAGAAAATATATAAACATAGTAATAACTTGTAAAAATTATGAAATGAGTTTTGTAAACTTACTTGGAAGATTAATGAAGTTTGGATGGTGAAAACCTAACAATCCTTGAGTTTTTATCTCAAAAACTCTAACAAGGACAACTATAAGAACAAGATTATACTTAGACCTTTGAAAAATTATGGTTTGTTCTTGTTTTCCTTGCCTATGCCGAACACCACAAAAGAAGAGAGAAAGAAGAAAAGTTTACTTGTAGATATTTGTGAAATGAGGATATGAGTACAAGTTTTGTTATATATAAAATAGGTTAGAAAATTTTCAAGACAAGCATTAATTAGTTGGTAGATATATTGTCAAAGATTGTAAGAATGTGTAAGGGGGGGGGGGGGGGGGGCGGCAATTTGGGAGGGGAGTTGGAAAGTGTAAGAGTTTTGGTGAGAATTGTATTATCTTGTGTTATTTTGTAGTTTTAAGGTGTACCGGGTACCGGGTTAACTAAAAATAAATTTTAACGAAGTTAACCGGGTCATAATAAAGTTATAAAAATTATAAAAATAGGTTGGGTAAAATTATTGGGTGTTTAGATAATTATAGTTTAGTTTTTACGAAAACCGTCGTAAATAAATTAGGCGTACAATATAATTTAAGTAAATTTCCAAAATACCGGGTAAATTAATATTATAATTTTTATATTATAAAAATGAGTATAAAAAAATATATCGGGATCATAGTCGGGAGTGTCGGACACGTTAGTCACATTTATAGTTCGCGTATTAGTGTTTATTTAAAATAAACATACGTAATTTGTTAATTATATTAAAAATATAATTTGAATACCCTACGAGTGGAATAGTATGCAAGTGACATAACGATGATATGAAAACTATTTCTAGTCTATATGAGATTTCCCAAATGATAATGCATCAATTCGCACCCGAACCAATACGGTTACACGAATTTTGAATACCCGTAAACTAAGTTTACGATGACATGAGTAATGCACGTGAATAGTGGTTTTCTTCCGGGAATGAATAGTGTCAAGTGAATAGTAAAATTTCTGAATGTTTCTCGGAATGTCAAATTGACCTCAAAAACGATGAATAGTGATTGATGAATAGTAACTTGTGAATAGTAAATTGTCGAGGTTTGGAAAATGACCGGAAATTACGAGTTGTGATAGTCTTCCCTTCTAACAGGAACTTCATCCCGAAGTTCAGTTTAAGTAAGTCTCTAGAATGGTATTGGTGAAAAGATGGTGATAATTGAGAATTTCAGCGAACTTCCACGATAGGAATTCGACTCTGCTTCAACCGTTCGACCTAACAGTCCATGATTTCTAGTGGTTCTCTTACAAGGTTTAGGTTTGTCATTGGGTTGGATTCCTTCCAATGGAATCATAAGTGACTAATCTGAAAGTCATTTCCTGGGGTTTGAATAGGTGAACCATAGTTGTGTAATCCGGCTGTTCTCTAACAAGGCTCAAGTCTAATGGCCACTAGGCCTACTCTGTCTGAAATATTACGTGGTCCAGTGTATATCAGGTTTAACTTTCCAAATTTTTCCGAATAATATCATGCCTTTCCTAGGTAGAACTTTCAACATGATTTGGCTACCAATTTGAAGTTTTAATGGTTTACAACTTATAGAATTTGTAATTGATTCTTGACTTGTAGGAAATTTCTGGTTATTTCATGAATGCCTACTAGACTAGTGAGTTAGGATTTTCCAATTTCGATTCGTCAATGGATAGAGGCACTTCGACCATATAGTGCTTCAAATGGTATAGTCTCTAGGCTCGTGTGGTAACTATGGTTATAAAGGAATCTGATTTATGGAAAATGGTTAGTCCAACCATTTCTAGAGTCAATGACTCATACTCTGAGCATATCTCCCTATGTGTGAATCATTCTCTACTTCCTGACCATTGGTCTGCAGATGATAGGTGGTGTGGTTCCAAAGAAATCTTAATGAAATGGCTAGGAGTTTGAGATGAATCAAGTTCCTCTATTAGGAGTAATTGAGATGGGTATCATGAATCTTGTTTTGAAAGGCTTACAAGGTTAGGTCCGTCAAGGGTGTTGTTGAAAATAATAGATTAGGATAAGGTTGTGATTCCTCCGCAGGAATGTCATGAATTAGGGTCTCTCTCCACCTACGGTGCTTAGTCTCCATTACTAAGATTTTCCTCAAGTTATATATCATCAAATCACAAACTCCTAAAGATATGAGTGAGGTAATATAGTGATTGATTTTCAAAGCTTGTTTTGAGATTGTGTGTTTTGTTCATAAACCTCCCCTGAGTAAATGAATTTACAATTTTTAAACAAACGGCTTTCTAAGTAACATTTTTCTTGATGCTTCAAAATTTAGTAGTTACGCAAGATAGGACAGTTTTTAACATAAGGTGGATGATATGGTTTACCAAAAGATCGATGTTTAAAATTTTCTTAACATTCAATAGTTTTGTAAAAGAGTAACCAAAAGGAATTTACTTGTTAAAATAAGTGCCTCAGAAAAGTATTTCTTACAAGATATATGTTTTGTATAACGGTAGTTTGGAGAAAAATCCATTTAAAAGTGAAAGTATTAAGTGGATAAAATAGCTAGGTATGTATGTATGCACAAATGCATAGGTGTCTAACATGTTTGAATACAGGCTATTGGTGAGGACATGTTCAATTTATAGTCTCGGTGAAAAGGTTGGATTTATCTCTATGATGTTGCTTAGCGAGCACTCGTATCGAAACTAATCCTTATAATTTAGTTAAGCCAATACTTTCCAGATGATGGAATTTTTGGTGATTAGGCCAGTGATAGTGGTTCGAATAGTTTTGTGATATCTTGGGATTTCTGTTGAGTTTTGAATGGTCTTACTGTACCGAGGGATCTTCCACATAGAAGGTATGGAAAGTCTTTCCTAGGGAGGTCATTGATAATATCCACTTATCAATATTGGTAGTAGTGAGGGATGAGTGACATCGGAATCTATAGAGTGTTAGCTAATTCCTTATATATATATAGGGGTGGGGAAAAGAAATGATAGTGATGGTGAGAAGGGAAGAGACTGTGACAACTGCAGCATAATGAGATTGTGATATAAGAAAATACTATGATGCAAGTGTATTGTGCATAAATATGAAAGTTCATGAAATAAAATGACTAGTTGACAAGCTTCCAATCGGTGGTTCACGAAGTGATGAAAAGTAGGAATGTTATGACAACGAGAGTATACACACACACGTAAATGAAGCATTTGGAAAATGAGTTGAGAATTTATTCCGGACAAAATTTTATTATAACCATTCTTAGTGTTACAAAATTCATTTCCGAGTCAAACATAGGTGGTCAGCCTATATCTCACTATCCCGGGTTGAATATAGATGACCAGTCTATATCCCACCGAGGTTCCATGAATTTTGAAATACTCAGCTCAGTTATACTAAGACTATGTCCTTCACAAATACCAAGAGGTTCAGAAAGACAAAAGCAAGTGACCAAACTCGAGGTCGAATGCTGAAACTATGCAAGGAAAAACATAATGCGGTGACATATACGATACGTGAACATGCTTATATGAAAGACAATGATAGAAAACAACCATGATAAATGAATATAGTATATCAGATAATGAGACACAAATCTCATCACCTAAGTCAGCAACAAACCACAAATGAGGCTTCAGCTTGGCAGGTAGGCACGTGACGGTCATAGGGTTAAGTTTTTCGTAAAAGTAGCTATAGTCAAGGTTTTAAAAACACTTAGTTCGCTATAGCCAGAGCTCTGATACCAATCTGTCACACCCCCAAAATCGGGTCCAGCGGAAGCATACGTGTAGCTGGGGTGTAACTCAATTGGTATTACAACACTAGTTCAAAAATGGTTTTCACTTCAATCCTTTAGAATAAAATAGTTAAATCAAAAATATTGAATTTACATCGTTAAAAGTAGTGCGGAAGTAGGCCCTTAAAATAGTTTGAAACGGTCCCCATATAAATAATCAGAGTCTTCTATGACCATGCCATGCCCTGCCAAAACCTCCTGTAGCGTGCCATAAGCTTAAAACCTGAAAATACATGCTAAAGTGTCAACACGAGGTTGGTGAGTTCATAGAGTTTGTTTAACAAATAAAGCCTATAGAGAAAAGATCGCCCAACAAAGGCATCGTAAATCCACTCAGTTGCAGGTCCCGCCATAAGAGACTTGTAACCTGTGTGTTTACAACCCACTGCCAACTATGTTAAAGTCTACGTGAACAAAAGTAATACTGGTATCCAAATTCCCAGATAAATATAGCAAAACGGCTATATAAATAATTCAGTCAATGAGGCCATATGATAAATCAGTCAAGCGGGAAAACCCGTAATAAGGTTGATGCAAAGGCATCTTAATTCAGTCAAGTAAGGAAACAACAATATTACGTTTGACATCACAGCCAAGTGGGGAATACCACAATACGTTTGACATCACAGCCAAGTGGGGAATACCACAATATTACAATGAACATATAGGTCAATCAAGTAGGGAAACAGCAATACTACGTTTGACATCACAGCCAAGTGGGGAATACCACAATATTACGTTTGACATCACAGCCAAGTGGGGAATACCACAATATGTTTGACATCACAGCCAAGTGGGGAATACCACAATATTACGTTTGACATCACAGCCAAGTGGGGAATACCACAGTATTACAATGAGCATATAGGTCAATTGGTGACTATGAGGTCATATAAACAAGGATAATCAATCCCATGAAATAAAAAAATCAAACATACCAATGAATGCAGGTAGTCAAGCATACAAATGAAGTGCAGGTGATCAAATATTTATTTAGACAAAGCTGGAAATATTTGAGTAATCAACCAGGTAAAACAAGTAATGCGTTTTAAGTAAAACGAGCATGTATTCTCCCCCAAAGAGTTTACAAAAGAATTAAAATAGTAGGGGCTATGACTCACCTGGAGCGATAGCTACGATGACAAGAATGGATATACTGAAATGAGGCACGATCTCTAACCGCAACCTAATATGAGTAATAACGATCTACTTTAGATCATGACGTGATGAAATGAATGCACATGCACAAGATGCCTATACCACTCGTAGCTTGGAAATACTCGTTATTGTCATAGTAAAATAGTTTCCATACTTAGGAAAAATAAGTCCCAATGGAGTTATAAAAACTTGTCGTAATATATCGTATAAAAATGTTAGCGTTCTATTCCTCGTATCGAAAATCTTAAAATAACGTCGTTAAGTCGTATGAATATTCCTTGGGTCATACGTTTTTCATTTGTTAAGAATATAGTCCTTAGTAACATTTCTAGAAAATATACCATTTAGTACGCAAGTTATTATTTTTATTTGTGACCAAATATATATATATATAGTTTTGACGATATTAAAACGTGTATAACTTGGTCGTTTTAAGCTCATTTTACTCGTTCTTTATATCCCCGGAATCGTGGGACAAAATACTAACATATTTTTGATAAGTCGGGATGGTTAGATTTAGTTTTACGCCTCGAATTTGCCCGTGAGTACTGTTCATCAGCAAGCATTTCCGGAAAATATAGTTTTCGTCGTTAAACTCGTTTTTAGCGTATCTCCTTCGTTATTAACTCGTTTTTATCCCCGTTTTCGGCCATAGTTCCGTATCGGAAAGTATTTTCTGAATCTTCGGTCCAAAATTACCCAGAATTCCCTGATCTTTCCACGTTTTGCAAAAATGGACAGCAACTTTCTATAAGTGTCAAAACTTGGTTTTCCTAGTTACTAACTTGTTCAAAAACCAACCAAACCACTTTCAAACACCACAAAGCTAGTCTAATCCTACCATACACCTTCTTAGGGTGTCATGGGTTCCTAAACATCATAACCAAGTAGATCTAACAAGGATCTAACCAAAAATCATTTCTAGGGCTTGTATGATCAAAAGTTTACAAAAATAAAGTGGTATAAGTCAATATATGCATGAGTTCTTGTAAGAAAATATATAAACATAGTAATAACTTGTAAAAATTATGAAATGAGTTTTGTAAACTTACTTGGAAGATTAATGAAGTTTGGATGGTGAAAACCTAACAATCCTTGAGTTTTTATCTCAAAAACTCTAACAAGGACAACTATAAGAACAAGATTATACTTAGACCTTTGAAAAATTATGGTTTGTTCTTGTTTTCCTTGCCTATGCCGAACACCACAAAAGAAGAGAGAAAGAAGAAAAGTTTACTTGTAGATATTTGTGAAATGAGGATATGAGTACAAGTTTTGTTATATATAAAATAGGTTAGAAAATTTTCAAGACAAGCATTAATTAGTTGGTAGATATATTGTCAAAGATTGTAAGAATGTGTAAGGGGGGGGGGGGGGGGGCGGCAATTTGGGAGGGGAGTTGGAAAGTGTAAGAGTTTTGGTGAGAATTGTATTATCTTGTGTTATTTTGTAGTTTTAAGGTGTACCGGGTACCGGGTTAACTAAAAATAAATTTTAACGGAGTTAACCGGGTCATAATAAAGTTATAAAAATTATAAAAATAGGTTGGGTAAAATTATTGGGTGTTTAGATAATTATAGTTTAGTTTTTACGAAAACCGTCGTAAATAAATTAGGCGTACAATATAATTTAAGTAAATTTCCAAAATACCGGGTAAATTAATATTATAATTTTTATATTATAAAAATGAGTATAAAAAAATATATCGGGATCATAGTCGGGAGTGTCGGACGCGTTAGTCACATTTATAGTTCGTGTATTAGTGTTTATTTAAAATAAACATACGTAATTTGTTAATTATATTAAAAATATAATTTGAATACCCTACGAGTGAAATAGTATGCAAGTGACATAACGATGATATGAAGACTATTTCTAGTCTATATGAGATGTCCCAAATGATAATGCATCAATTCGCACCCGAACCAATACGGTTACGCGAATTTTGAATACCCGTAAACTAAGTTTACGATGACATGAGTAATGCACGTGAATAGTGGTTTTCTTCCGGGAATGAATAGTGTCAAGTGAATAGTAAAATTTCTGAATGTTTCTCGGAATGTCAAATTGACCTAAAAACGATGAATAGTGATTGATGAATAGTAATGGATGAATAGTAACTTGTGTATAGTAAATTGTCGAGGTTTGGAAAATGACCGGAAATTACGAGTTGTGACAAAAATATAAAATACAAAAATAATCATCCCTCACCTTTAGAACTAGTATTTAGGTTTTCTAATCCTAGCGACACTATTCCTAAGCTGAACGATCAATCCCCCGGTACTTGTCACTATACTATACTACAACGATCAGGTACACTGCCTGGTGGGGGTTGTAAGCTTCTCAAGATCCCTTGAGAGGTAAAGCCTGGTGCGATTCCCACGTATCAAGTTTTTGGCGCCGCAGCCCGGGGAATAGTTATTGTCTAGGTTAGAATTTCTTTTTATTATGTCTACTTGCTAGATTCCTTTCTAGTAAGATTTTATTTTTATTTTTAGGTTCTCTTTAGTCTATCTTATTTCTTTGTGCCTTTGTTCGTAACCATCCGACATCATGGACAACGGGAACATCTTTGAACCCGTCATCCCACCACAACAAAACCCACCACTAGAACCTCTTAGGCCCCGAACCTTAGGAGAGTATTCCCGACCTAGCCACCAAGGCTATCGAAACACCATTGAGCTCACCGGAGCCAATGTGACCCCCTTGCGATCCGACACCATCCGGTTGGTGCAAAGCGGATGTGCATTCCATGGACTTCCTTCCGAAGATCCAAACCAACATCTTAAGGACTTCCTCAAAATCGTAGATTCCATAGACCTAGATGTTGCAACTAGAGAGACAACCCGATTACGCCTATTCCAATTCTCTCTACGGGATCAAGCTAGTCAATGGATTGAGCGTTTACCCGCGGGATCCACCACCACATGGGATGATCTCACCACTCGTTTCCTTGCTCAATTTTTCCCACCTGGGAGAACTACTAAGCTTAGAAATGACATCTTGATGTTCCAACAACGTCAAAATGAATCTCTTATGAAGCATGGACTCGTTTCAAGGACTTACTCCAAAAAGTCCCTCATCATGGCATAGATCTTTGGCTCCAAGTCCAAATCTTTTATAACCATATCGACATCTCCACGAGGCGAGCCATTGACCAATCGGCCGGTGGTAAGCTACGTGATCTAAGTGCGGAACAATCATGGGAACTCATAGAAGATCTTGCTCTCTATGACAACGAAAGTTGGAATGATCCCCGTGACTTGAACAAAATGGTCAAGGCAATATCTTTGCCTTCGAACAATTCTAGCACTCCTGACCGTAGGATCATGGGACTTGAGGACCAAGTCAAGTTTCTCATGAAATCTTACGAAGCTCCTAAGCCTTCAAGCCAAGTGAACAAAATCACTTCTTCATGCGAATTATGTAGTGGTCCCCACGACACTCGTGATTGTGTGGAACTCCCCGGAACAGCTTTTGCGGACTACGCATCCACGCGTACCGACGAAGCGGGAGATAAGTGGTACACTTTCAAGCCCGAGCCAAACACTTACGGTGATTCATACAACCCCTCGTGGAAAAATCACCCAAACCTTAGGTGGAAACAAAATCAAGCCAATTCTTCTAATCCGCCTAATCGTTACCAACCAACCGGTCCACCCTCCAACCGTACTTTCAACTACAATCCTTCTAACAACTATGGTAGTACCAACAACCTTGAAGGATTGATGTCTAAGTTCATGGTATCTCAAGAAGCTCGCATATCTAAGTTTGAAGCCGATTTCAAACAAAAGCAAAGCGAGATGACCACTAGAATTGACACATTGTTGAAGATTCTCAATGACCGAGAAGTGGGAGCACTTCCAAGCGACCCAATCAAAAATCTGAAACTAAACGTCAATTCCATATCTTCAGTTTCGTCACCCACTTCGTGCCCACAATACTACTCGGTTAAATCCACGAGCACGTGTTTCAAACAAAACCAAGTTCTTCAAAAGGACCAATCAAATAAGGCACCCAATATAGAGCTGGTCAAAAGTATAGTTGAAGCACCTCCTACGCAAGACCTTGACGATGAATTCAAAGAACTTCACCTTGAACGCCCCGTCATTGATGTCTTAGCGCGTGCTCCTTACTATAGTGCCCTCCTAGAAAAATATGAGAAGTGTAAGCTAGGTAAAAATGGGACCGCCTTCATTCAAAACAAGTTGCCTAAAAAGCTTGATGATCCGGGTATATTTGTTTTGCCTTGTAAGATAGGAAGATCCGAAGCCTTCGACACACTAGCCGATTTAGGGTCAAGCCTCAACTTGATTCCTTTATCCTTATTCACCGCTCTTAAGCTAGGAAAGTTAGAGGAAACGGAGGTATTGATAGGGCTAGCGGATGGGAGTATTGCCCACCCGGTTGGAATGATTAAGGATGTAGTTGTTCACGTAGGAAAGTTAACTATATTAGTGGATTTTCACGTCCTAGACATGGTTAGTGACACTACATGCCCATTATTGGTAGGAAGAGGATTTTTAGCAACCGCTAGTGCCATGATAGATTGTAAGGAATCCAAGATAACGGTAGGTGAAGGCGATACTTGGTCGGTGTACGATGTTAAGAAGCATAGTTATGATTGTGATGATGAACCGACACCGCATTGGGTAGAGATGAATAGGAGACCGTCTAGATATGGACCTTGGATAGAAAGGAACTTTATAGGACCTCAATGCCCATTTTATCTAGAAAAAGACTTCATGGAAAAGACACATTCGGTAGAACAACTCATAGCTAGAGATGAAGAGCTAGACCCTTTTGAGGACCCCTTGGTCTTTAGGAAGATGATTGAGTTCTTAAGCGTAATGCCCATTAACATAGAAAGGAATAAATGGAAAAGAGAGGGAGACAAGTGTAAATGGAGGTGGGACAAGCCACCTAAAGAAGGTGACGGATCATGGCATATGAGGATGACTTTGTATGATCCGGATGGAGAAAAGTTTGAAAGGTCATACCATACTAAGGAAACCAATAGGAAGTTGAAACCTAAGTTTGATCCCAAAGATGTCCTCAATGAGGAACTCACCCGTATCACGTAGTAACCCATGACCTTGAGTCTAGCTACAAGACTCGTAAATAAAGAAAAGCGCTTCTTGGGAGGCAACCCATGCTTTGTTTGTTTATTGTTTGTTTGTTATTTGCTTCCGTATGCATGCTTTATTTTTTATTGTTGGTAGATCATGTTTCTAAACTAAATAGTGGAAATACTTTACTTTGTTGTTTTGGCCTAGTCTTAACTCCACCTAAAAGTATTTTTGCAAAAGATAAGTGTAAGGGGAAACCCCAAATATGTTTTTAAGAAACAAACCGATCATGATTCTCCACAATATTAAATGAACATGTGTATTCGTATTTGTTAGAGTCAAATGCTTGTATTGAGTCATAATGAAGTTTTGCAGGATTTTCCAGGAAGTAGGACCAAGTTTTTCCAGAAATTTTCCAGAAACTTAACATAAGAATTTCTGCAGGTCACTTCTGACGGCGTCAAGAGTTTACTCTTGACGACGTCAAGTGTAAAAATCTGGAAATTTTACCAGTTTTGTTTTTCTAACGGAGTTTTATGGTTTTTGTGAATTATTAAGTTTTATAATCTCCAGGAGATCTGCAAACTTCATTCCACAAGCATTATATTTGATCTTGTTTTCTAGGATTTAGTAACTTATATAGGACGCCGCCGATTTTACGCGAGGTTGTCTTGTCTATTTTATCAGGTTTTACAGGTTATGTATGACAAGAAGATGATTTATATTCTGGAAGGGAAGCTTTGATTGTTCATTTTCTTGGAGGAAGATTTAACCTGGCCACCTCATTATCCATACCGAGCGAATCAGGGGAGTATTTGATTTCATTCTCTTTACTTTTTCACTTTTACATTCTTTACTTGAACATTGGGGACAATGTTCATCTTAAGTGTAAGGGGAGAGTAAAAAGATGATACCTTACATATGCTCTTTCGCTTGAGTTTGTTTTGTATAATGGTAGATGTGTAATAAAACTATGAGAAATACTTGTTAGTGCAATTTTAGCGCCAAATTTAAAATTTTTTACAACATTTAGGAGTGAAACTTTAGCCATAGCAAACGTCTCATGGATAGGAGATTGTATGACTAGCACATAACCGTATATTCAGAAAAATTTTCCACCCAAATATGTGAGGTTCGCCTTTAGATTTGATAGGAAAAGCATTTACTATTAGTGCTTATGAGTGTACCGGTAGCATTTAGATTCTAGAACTTGCGTTAGTGATGCATCCCGAGACCGCTAGTGAGACTACATTCGTGTAGTAGGATTTACTACATGATAAGAGGCATTAGGATTACCCTTGTGTTAAACCCGTATCATAATTACTTGATCATTTAAGTCATATTACTTGGCTAGTTAAGTCAACTAATTTTTCTCACACCCTTAGCGTTGTACTCAATTTTAGTACACGAAACCCCTAGTACACCCCTCCGAGCCTATCTTTTCGTTTCTAACTTTAAGCATTTTACTTAAAGGAAGAATTTGTTACACCCCACTTAAATGTACAACCAAATCGCCTTAGCCTTCCATGTATGCACTCATTTTTAGTGCATTATTATTATTTGTTAAACCCTAAGTTAACTATCTAATTGATTACATGGTTGCTAAGTCGAGTCATATCCTTGTACATATTGTTTGGGGACGATTGGGACTCATGGGTGAAAGTACTTGTTTTATGGAGTAATGGGGAAGAACATCATTTATTTCCCCCATATGTGCGTTAATCTTAAAAGTACTCTATGTGTTTTGATTTTCTTAATTCGAGTCATTAGATTAGTTTATTGTAAAGTATGTAAAGATTCAAGTGTAAGGGGAATGTTCATTCCCTATGATGTATTATTTTGGATGGTAGGGTAAGAGTGTATGCAAAAAAAAAAAAAAAAAAAAAAAAAAAAAAAAAAAAAAAAAAAAATCGAAAAAATCAAGAAAAAGAAAAAAAAAATAGAAAAAGGAGAAAAGAGAAAAAACATACGGACTACCATCCCTTTTTATTTTATGTTCATTTTATGATTTTGTTATTTTTCATTTATTAGCTTAAGTTGAGTCTAGTCTTGGCTTAGCAACGCCATATTGTACATGTAATTAACTAAGATTGTTAACTCGCCACCAGTAAAACTTCCTTTATCCAACAAAACCGTGTATTTCATATCCCTACACCTAACGTTACAACCCTTTAAAAGACCTCTTTGATAGTTTATCCTAGGTGCTTATGCCATGTGGTGGAGGTTTGATCCTTTCCAAAGCCTATGGTAATCTATTTTGCTATGACAGGTAGTGTTAAATGACCCCTAACTTGTATTTTGACTGGAATAAAAGCGCATTTGCTTGAGGACAAGCAAATCTCAAGTGTAAGGGTATATGATGAGGCGAAAAATGATCCGTTTTTAGGGGGTCATTTAAGCCCGGAATTGAATTTATTTGATCAAATATTGCCCTAAATCGTTCCTTTTGTGATTTTAGGTACTTTGGGAGTGAAATCTGGAAAAGGAAGCAATTCGGACATTTTTGGAGCATAAAAGTGAAGAAAACGCCAAAGTCTTAATTTTTCATGCTGGGAACAGTAGGTGACGGCGTCAAGAGTAACTTCCTGACGGCGTCAAGAGAAAAATTCCATGACGACCCAGTACAGATTTGACGGCGTCACAAAGTAGGGCGTCAAGAGTAAAAGTCATGACGGCCTGGAAATGATTATCACATGACGGCGTCAAATGTAGATCAAGGCAGTCCGAGAAGAGTTTTGGCGGCGAGGTGACGGTGTCACAAGTTTAGTCTTGACGCCGTCAGACCCCTTTTCCTATATATAGTTTTCTAATTTTCACATTAAAAAGAGAGAAGTTTTGGAGAAACCCTAAGTACGAACTTGGTGCGAATTTTACAGGTTTTTCAAGGGTTCCAAGCCCTTGATACCTTTCATGTGTAATTGAGATAAGTGTTCTTTTAATTCAATCAATATGTCTATGTGTTGGTTGTCTATATCTTGTTCTTGTCTTAATTGCATCATGCTAGGCTAGATCTATCTTGTGTTTGCTTGGATCTAATGAAACCTAGATGTTAATTATGTGTTGATTACTTGTTTATACTTGTCTTGGATGAATGATTTATATGTTAGGCTTAAGAAAACTGACAGATCTCCAATTGGTAACATGCTTGAACGTCTTAAGAAACATGAACCGACGCGCACTAGGTCTTTATTGGTTGTATTTAATGCATGAGCCACTGTTTATAATCCCTATGGTTGTGCTGGGCATGGTATAGGAGGAGATAAGAGCTCATAGAATTGGGTTAGTTGATTAGCAACTAATTCCGCCAAAATCCTTCAAACCCTAGATTTTTACTTGCTTTCTAAAAAATATAAAATACAAAAGTAATCATCCCTCACCTTTAGAACTAGTATTTAGGTTTTCTAATCCTAGCGACACTATTCCTAAGCTGAACGATCAATCCTCCGGTACTTGTCACTATACTATACTACAACGATCAGTTACACTGCCTGGTGGGGGTTGTAAGCTTCTCAAGATCCCTTGAGAGGTAAAGCCTGGTGCGATTCCCACGTATCACTAATGAACACTGTGCAAGTGTGCAAAGTTAGAGTCTCAACACTGATTTACTCAGTGTATGCCTTGAAGGCAGGGTACAACAGATGATCAAATAAGCCTACACAAATAAGCTAAACCCAAAATTAAGCCAGGGGTAAACAATACTATTGATAAGCTATTCACAAGCCAAGGGGCTTAAAGTGGGGTCCACTGGGTCAGTCACAAAGAAGCTATGAAATTTGGCCAATACCCTGTGCACAGGGCATGTACTTGCCCTGCACCCTTAATTAAGCTAATGCACAAGCTCAAATAAAAATCACAAAATTAAGCTGGTGGTGGGATCTTGTAGATTAGGTGACAGACAAAAACTTGTGAAAAGCTCAGGGTCTCAATCTAAGTACAAAAATCAAAACAAATCCCCCAATTTTTGCTTTTTCTGATACAAATGAAATTTTGACTTTTGACAAAACACTAAGGTTTGACTTTTATGAACTTTGATCTTGATTAACTTACTGATTATGATATATTAGGCTATAATAAAACTAAATTAAGCTAAAACAACTACTTGTGAAATGATTTGATGAGATATGGACTTAAAACCTTTGATAGATAACAAGTGAGATTAAATCAAAAGGTATTTTGACTTTCTGCCTAATGATGTTTGATTTTTATGCTTGTTGTGAACCAATAGGACTTAATTTGACATGAATGAACCATGAACATCAACAAAAACTCCCAAGAGATCAGTGAACTACTCTGATCCAAACTCCCTTTTATGAACTGATTTTTGTGGATTTCAAAGATTTCCAAGGATTTAGACTACAAATTTGATCCCAATCATTGACATATACTACTACAAACTTATTTGAGCACAGTCCTACTATATATAACAACAATACTGATTGGTGGTAAACAGTCAGAAATTATCAACCAAGTTATGGTCAACAAGTCAAACAGCCTAAACCAATACTCCGTGGAGTGTAGTGTCTCCCCGGGTTGTTAGATCCCAACGAGGTGTGAAATAATTAGCTTTCCTGCCAAAAACCAAAAACCAATGATCAAGACCAATCCTATTAGCTTCCCACAAAGCTTCTAACCCAGGGCCATCAAGAATTTACCCTGCTCCATTGTTTTCTTCACCATTTACACTGATTTTTTATTTTTGAGCTATTTTCTTGAATTTTTATGTATTTTTTAGTTTTACTAGTACCACTGGTTTTTAAGGTTTCTAATAGCTTTCAAAAGCTATATGGGGAGCTTACATGAGCTTATGAGTCCATAACAACAAGTATAAACAACAATTAAGCTATATGAGAATTTTGAGCTTAAAAATGCATAAACTTGAATTTGAAATGAGAAACTAAAATTGAAACTGAAAAATAGCTTTGATTAACACTGAGAATCATAGAAATACAACTTGAAAGCTTAAAGATACAAAGAAAACTTGAAATTGACTAATACGATTTAAGTTAAACTAAATTACACTAAATATTTTATTACAATGCCTCTCCTTGCTTCTTTATAGACTTTTGAGACTCCCCACATGGTTCTGAGCATTTCCCACTTTAATTTGACCATTGATTTTCTGTAATTCATCATAGCCATACAAATGGCATTTTGGCGCCAAAAATTCCACATGCGGCTAGGGGTTGTTTCAAAGTAATTAAAGAATTGTGGAGTCCTGTGGAGGTGTAAGGGACAAGGGAAAAGTGTTTTAGATGAGTTTGGGCAAGTTACCAACAAAAACAGGGTATGTGAGTGAAACAGTGGAACTTTTTGGTGGGGAAGCATTAATTGTGGGTGTGGGCTAGTTGTGAGGTGGAAGGGATGTGAGGGGCGAGTAGGTGATGAGCTGGGGTGATGAGGTGGTGGTGGAAAACCACCTAGTTTTGGTGATGCAGAGATTGAGGAGGAGGATGTACAGTGATGGTGGTTTGGGAGGGGTCAACGGGTCAAACCCCGTTTTAAATATTTAAGGGTGTGTGGGCTTTTGTGTTTGGGCCAGGGAAGGGTGTGGGCTAGTGTGTTTGTTTTTATTTGGATTTGGATTTTTGGGCTTTAATAATAACAAAGGGTCCGGTTTGGTTTATTAAGGATTAAGCCCAAGGATCTTTTGTGTAATTTTGGATATTTGAGGGACTGAACATGTAACTTTCAGAATGTTATCACAAGGACCATATTTGCCATAGTTTGATAGCACAAGGTTTATTTTTGATATTTTTCCATTTTTAAAACCTTAAGGACCATTTTTGACATTTTTAAAACTAGAGGGACTAAAGTTGTCATTTTGCAATTTTTAACTTTAAAGAACTAGTTTTGACAACTTATGAATCCCTAAGGACCTTTGATGATATTTAACATGTTTTGAATTACCAGGGACTAGATTTGCTAACTTTTCAAAGTTCAGGGACTAAAACTGTAAATTATGTAAACTTTGTTGTTTTGCATCAGTTTTCAATCCTTTTGTATCTGTATCACATAAAAACACATTTCCATGATATTTGTAGCATTTTTTGATATTTCAAAGTGTTTTTGGCTGATTTGAAAGCTTAAGTGTGAAAGAAATGATGAGTATTTACACACTCATCAATCCCCCACACTAAACTATTGCTAGTCCCTAGCAATCTTTTGAGAAAACTTGATGGGTTTGAAGTCTCTTTACCAAAAGCCATCACTTCTGGAGTAGCCAAATGTTTTAGTTCAAGTAAGAACCATGGTACACTGATAACCATGTGATTTTGAGCAAACCACCAGCTGTCAACGGTTTTGATTTGTCTTTACCAAAAGCCGTTTGCTTATGGACTAGCCAACTCTTGATAGACATAGGCAATATCTTGGTGAGCTGATTACCAATTATGGTTTTTCCACTGCCTTTACCACAAGCCATAATCTTGCGGGCTAGCCAACTCTTTTACTTTTTAGGATATGGCGAGTTGAGATACCATACAATTTTGGGCAAATTGCAAGCCGTCAACGGATTTGAGTTATCTTTACCAAGAGCCGTTTGCTCCTGGATTAGCCAGTCCTTTTGTCGTTTAGACATGGCGAACTGATAACCACAAAATCTTTTGAAATAAAGTGAAAAAATTTTGAAATTTTAGCCAAAAACGGGGGTACTAGAAGGTATAATGTGATAAAATTCGCTAGAATTCCCCCCCCCCCCCCCCCCCCCCCCCCGCACACTTAGAATTGAATATTGTCCTCAATATTTAAAGCACCGGATAGTATGCCGACCCTTTTACTTATATACATATATACATAGCAAACATCAGGGGACAGCCACTCCCCCACACTCGGGTGTTAGAAAGTAGAAAGAAGTCAGAGATATGGGTGAAAACCCATATTGTGCTACTGTTTTTGTTCATCGAGTCGCTAGCTTGACTCGATCCCCGAATTTAATTGTCCTTGGGGAAAGTTTGGAGATCCGGACAACAATGGATGGTATGTCCTCTCCAAAGTAGTGTTTCACACGATGCCCATTCACTTTAAAACATGGACCGTCATTTTGAGATAACTCAACGGTACCATATGGATAAACCTTTGTGATAGTGAATGGGCCAGTCCAACGGGTATTGAGTTTACCCGAGAAGATCTTTAATCTAGAATTAAAGAGAAGGACTCGATCACCAACGTTAAAAACGCGGTTCTTTATTTTTGAGTCATGAATCTTCTTTGTCTTTTCTTTATAGATCAAAGAGTTCTCGTAAGCCTGATCACGTAGTTCATTTAATTCATTCATTTGAACTTTTCGGTGATCACCCGCAGTTTTGAGGTCAAAGTTGGCATGTTTCAATGCCCAGTAGGCTTTGTGCTCAAGTTCCATCGGAAGATGACATGTCTTTCAGTACACAAGCTTGTAAGGCGTACACCCAATGGGTGTTTTATAAGCTCTACGAAAGGCCTATAGTGCGTCATCCAATTTTTCCGACCAGGCAGCACGATTTTCTCCTACAGTCCTCTCAAGTATCCTTTTGATACCACGGTTTGAAACCTCCACTTGCCCACTTGTTTGTGGGTGATACGCGGTAGAAAGACGGTGAGTTACACCATACTTTTGCATGACTTTGTCAAATTTGTCATTGCAGAAATGTGTACCACGATCACTTATGATAGCACGTGGAGTTCCAAAACGGG
This sequence comes from Artemisia argyi, assembly GCA_030686995.1. Lineage (NCBI taxonomy): Eukaryota > Viridiplantae > Streptophyta > Magnoliopsida > Asterales > Asteraceae > Artemisia > Artemisia argyi. The sequence continues at coordinate 119,232,890 of CM060689.1, read as the reverse complement.
CAAAAAGAGATTTCAGGAATTTCACAACAACTCGGGCATCATTTATGGGTAAAGCTTTCGCTTCAACCCATTTTGACAAGTAGTCAACAGCCACAAGTATGTATTTGTTTCCTCTAGATGATGGGAATGGCCCCATAAAGTCAATGCCCCAGATATCAAAGATCTCACAGACTTGAATAGCATTTTGTGGCATCTCATTTGTTTGTGAAATGTTTCCATGACGTTGACAAGCGTCACAGGTTTTAATGATATCCTAGGCATCCTTATAAATTGTGGGCCAGAAGAATCCGGAATCAAACACCTTTTTGGCGGTGTAGTTGGGATTATGATGGCCCCCAGTGGGTCTAGCATGGCATGCCTTAAGAATTTCAGTGGCTTCCTGCCCAAACATACACCGTCAGATGACTTGATCCGCACAGATTTTGAATAAGTAGGGGTCATCCCAGAAGTAATGTTTGACATCCTTAAAGAATTTATTCTTCTGTTGGGTTGACATCCCTTTCACAACAAAGTTACCCGCATGGTAGTTTGCGAAGTCAGCAAACCATGGGATAGTAGAATCTCCACGAAAAGTAACCGCATTGAGTGTTTCGAGAGGAAATGTTTCATTTATTTCCTTTTTCTCGTACACATCTTGATGAGGGTTCTCTAATCGGGACAGATGATCAGCAGCCAGGTTCTCAGCTCCTTTTTTTTATCATGAATAATGATATCAAATTCTGGAAGGAAGAGAACCCAACGGAGTAATCTCGGCTTTGCATCTTGTTTTGCAAAGAGATATTTTAGAGCCGAGTGATCCGTATACACTACGCATTTGGTCAAGATTAAGTATGTCTGAAACTTTTCAAAAGCATACACCACGGCTAATAATTCTTTTTCCGTAGTGGTGTAATGAGTTTGATCTTCGTTCATAGTTTTGCTTGCGTAGTGGATAGGCTGAAAGTGTTTCGTTTTGCATTGCCCCAAGACTGCACCGATAGCAAAATCACTTGCATCGCACATGAGCTCAAAGGGTAAATCCCAGTCGGGGGCAACAAGAATGGGTGCTTTAGTAAGCTTTTTCTTCAATGTTTCAAAAGCTTCGATGCACTCTGGTGAGAAGATAAAAGGAGCATCCTTCTCGAGGAGATGAGTCATTGGCCGGGAGATTTTAGAAAAATTTTGTATGAATCTACGATAGAAACCGGCATGACCCAAGAAACTCCTAATACCTTTTACGGTAGTAGGGTGAGGCAATTTAGCAATGACATCAACCTTAGCTCTGTCAACCTCAATCCCATTCTTGGAAATCTTATGGTCGAGGACAATGCCCTCTTTGACCATAAAATGACTCTTTTCCCAATTTAGACATAGATTGGTGTCTTCACACCTTTTCAGCATGTTTTCTAAATTGGTGAGGCATGTTTTGAATGAATCCCCAATGACCGAGAAGTCATCCATAAAGACCTCCATTGTTTTACCGATCATGTCGGTGACTATGGCCATCATGCACCTCTGGAACGTACCTGGAGCATTACATAAGCGAAAAGGCATACGTTTATAAGCAAAGGTTCCATAAGGGCATGTAAAGGTAGTCTTTTCTTGATCTAATGGATCTATGGGGATTTGAAAGTATCCTGAGAAACCATCGAGGAAACAATAGTACTCGTTTCCTGCTAATCTCTCAAGCATCTGATCCATAAAGGGCAGCGGAAAGTGGTCTTTGCGGGTGGCGTCATTCAACTTACGATAGTCAATGCAAATACGCCACCCGGTAACCAGCCGAGTTGAAATCAACTCATTTTCCTCATTAGTGAAAACAGTAATGCCACCCTTTTTTGGGACGCAATGGATGGGACTAACCCATGGACTGTCAGAGATGGGGTAAATCAATCCTGCATCAAGAAGTTTGAGAACCTCTTGTTTAATGACATCATGGATTTTTAGATTTACCCGTCTTTGATGTTGCACTGCGGGCTTGAAGTCATCCTCCATTAAGATTTTGTGTGTACAAAAATCTGGGTTAATACCCTTAATATCGGAGAGCTTCCAAGCAATTGCTTGCTTGTGTGACTTCAAGACCATTATTAGAGCAACCTTTTCCTCATTACTTAAACCTTTAGCAATAATGACGGGTAATTTATCATTACCCTCCAAAAATACGTATTCAAGATGAGGAGGTAAGTCCTTGAGCTCGACCTCAGGAAATTCATCGTTTTTATTAACCGATTTAATTTCCTCATTATGAAGTTCTACGGGAGGGAGTGGAGGAGAATTGTCCTGATTTAGCAATTTCTCAAGAAGAAGAATATCTCCCTCCAGATCAATCTCAGTGTTATCAATTCCTTCTGGAACTGAATCACTTCTGAGAAAAGCGTCGACCTCTTCCAAAATGAAATCACTTCCCTCAAACGGAGTGAGAGAAGGGGAAGAGTCGGAAATTATAGGTTGAGATGATGGAGTGGGATCCCCACTCACAGAATTATGAGAATAACTAAGAAATTCTTGAGAGTACTCCTCTGAAGCAATGTCTATGATGTCTATTTGGTTAACCGCTTCAGAATCATAATTTGAGGAGTACCTCGAGGTTTGATCAAGGTTAAAGGTAACAACTTCATTACCCACACGCAAGGTGATTTCTTGCTCAAATACATCGATAAGAGCACGGCCCGTTCTAAGGAATCCCCTCCCAACAATGAGAGGAACCCTTTCATCAGCATCGAAATCAACAACCACAAAGTCAGCGAGGAGATAACTTTCCTACTTTCACAAACACGTCCTCGGCAATGCCAAGAGGACAAGATATTGAACGATCTACAAGCTCTAGAGTCATGCAGGTAGGAGTAAGATCCAGAAGAGAAAGTTTCTTCCAAACTGAATAAGGCATTAGTATGTGCTTGCACCAAGATCAGCCAAGGCATAGCAATCAACCATTCCTGGAAATACACAAGGTATTAGAAAATTTCCAGGATCTCCAAGCTTCTCAGGAAGCTTCTTTAAAAGAACTACTGAGCAGTTCTAATTCAATGGAGTCTTTGCCATTTCAAACAGTTTCTCCTTATTGCTTAACAAGTGTTTGATTTTTGATGTAAACTTGGGCATCAGAATAATAGCATCCGCGAAGTTAATGTCAAGATGCAAATCTTCGAAGATTTGAAAGAATTTATCCATCTGGTGACTAGCCTTTTCGCGAAGCTTTTGCTCATTCAAACGTGAGGGGTAAGGAACAAAAGAGGTAGAAGGTTTGGATTTAGGGGTTTCAACTGGGATATCATGTGGTTCAAAAACAACTCTTGGTTTTGGTTTGGGTTTCGGGACAACATGAGGTGGGACGTCTTAGGTACCTCCATTATGAGTAGGAAGTACTTCGTCCTTAGTTACCTCAGTTTCATTTTCCACTACCTTGGGAGAAGGAGAAGAAGGGGTAGTGGGAATAGTGGGTCCGTCATATGAAACTCCGCTCCTGGTTGTGATCGCCTTTGCATCGCCCCTCGGGTTTGCGATCGTGTTACTCGGAAGTTTTCCAGAGCCCGAGGGTCGTTCATTTGAAGATTTCTTGATTTCAGAAATTTGGCTGACCAACAACCTGTTTGTCTCTTCTTGAGTTTTCATGAACTGCTTCAACAACTCATCAGATGATGATTGTGTAGCTGGGAGAATGGCTTGTGTTTGGTTGGGGAAATTTTGGACTCGGTTATTTTGATTATAACCTTGTTGTGGTTGAAAATTTCCCTGATTTGGATTACCATTTCCCTGAAAATGATTTCCCGGGTTGAAATTGCTTCTGTTAAAGTTTCCTTGGTTGTGGAAACCTTGATTTTGTCCAGGATTGAAATTCCCTTGGTTTTGATAACCTTGGTTCGTTCGAGGTTGGTTCTGGTTTTGGTTTTGCAAATTCTGGTTTTGGTTGAAACCGGGTGGTCCCATATGTGTGTTAGCATGGTAACTTGGTTCCATTTGAGGACGGTATTGATTACGTCCCTGATTTGAAGTACCGACTAAGGCATTGGCTTCAAAAGGACTACCATCGGTGGCAGTACAGTTGTAGTATGCATGTGGGCCACCACAAGTGACACAAACTTCCACTTTTTTCACTTCAGCATGTGAAGGGTTTTGTGTGAAAGTGACTTTCTTTTAGTTTGAGATACCCAAAGCTTGAATAGCGTCCGTGAGTTTGTCTATCTTAGCATCGATGCTAGAAGTACTCACGGGAGATGAAGTAGAAGGATCAGCACTCACTTGGGAGTTATATGGCTTTGTGCGTGTAGTGCGGACTTTGGACTTATTTTCAATGATCTCTAAAGCTTCTTTAGTGGTTTTGCTCAAAAAATTACCTCCCGCGGAGGAATTGAGAGACTCTTGGTCAGAGTGACTCACACCATTATAGAAAGTATCAATTTGCATTAATTCAGTGAAACCATGATGAGGACATCGACGAAGCAATTCTTTGAAACGATCCCATGCGTCACCAAACGATTCATCAAACCTTTGAGTAAATTTGATGATTTCATTTTTAAGACTTGTCGTTCTGGACGGGGGAAAAAATTCGTTTACAAATTTGGTAACTAAATCCTCCCATGTTGCTATTGAACGAGGAGGTTGTTTTTCCAGCCAAATCCGGGCTGCCCCCTCAAGAGAAAATGGGAATAGAAGAAGCTTGACTGCTTCGGAAGGGACGTTCTTGTATTTGATGATAGATGTAATCTTGTTAAACCATCGAATATGAGCATGAGGATCATCCCTTTCAAAACCATAAAATTGACTTGAGGTAACTAGATTAAGTAACTCGGTTTTGAGCTCAAAGTATTCAGCCACAATGGCTGGGACAACAATAGCATCTCTGTAACCCTCGATGGGTGCTTGGAGAAGCTCATTCATCGGACGGTCTTCCGCCATGATAACTGAGTTTGTGGCAACTGTACGTATCTCAGATACGGCTGTTGGGGCAAAACGTCTACGGCGTCTTCGAGGAATTTTGACAAGCTCACGAAAAGGGCTTGTTGACCTAGAAGAACGAGTGCGCATGCACTAGAGACGACTCTAAGAAGTCTTAGAGTGACGGGAATTTAAAAATAGAAAAGAAAACAAAATTGGATTTTTGTTTTTATAAGAAAATATAGAAATATAGACAAAGATGGTAGATAAACAATGAGTGATTATTCAAATTCACAGATGTTTCAAAAGTCGTTATACGCAGCACACCTCCCTGGAAGCGGCGCCATAAATTGATTGGTGGTAAACAGTCAGAAATTATCAACCAAGTAATGGTCAGCAAGTCAAACAGCCTAAACCAATACTCCGTGGAGTGTAGTGTCTCCCCGGGTCGTTAGATCCCAACGAGGCGTGAAATAATTATCTTTCCTGCCGAAAACCAAAAACCAATGATCAAGACCAATCCTATTAGCTTCCCACAAAGCTTCTAACCCAGGGCCATCAAGAATTTACCCTGCTCCATTGTTTTCTTCACCATTTACACTGATTTTTGAGTTTTTAGCTATTTTCTTGAATTTTTATGTATTTTTAAGTTTTACTAGTACCACTGGTTTTTAAGGTTTCTAATAGCTTTCAAAAGCTATATGGGGAGCTTACATGAGCTTATGAGTCCATAACAACAAGTATAAACAACAATTAAGCTATATGAGAATTTTGAGCTTAAAAATGCATAAACTTGAATTTGAAATGAGAAACTGAAATTGAAACTGAAAAATGGCTTTGATTAACATTGAGAATCTTAGAAATACAACTTGAAAGCTTAAAGATACAAAGAAAACTTGAAATTGACTAATACGATTTAAGATAAACTAAATTACACTAGATATTTTATTACAATGCCTCTCCTTGCTTCTTTATAGACTTTTGAGACTCCCCACATGGTTCTGAGCATTTCCCACTTGAATTTGACCATTGATTTTCTGTAATTCATCCTAGCCATACAAATGGCATTTTGGCGCCAAAAATTCCACAGGTAGCTAGGGGTTGTTTCAAAGTAATTAAAGAATTGTGAAGTCTTGTGGAGGTGTAAGGGACAAGGGAAAAGTGTTTTAGATGAGTTTGGGCATGTTACCCACAAAAACAGGGTATGTGAGTGAAACAGTGGAACTTTGAGGTGGGGAAGCAGTAATTGTGGGTGTGGGCTAGTTGTGAGGTGGAAGGGATGTGAGGGGGGAGTAGGTGATGAGCTAGGGTGATGAGGTGGTGGTGGAAAATCACCTGGTTTTAGTGATGCAGAGATGGAGGAGGAGGATGTACAGTGATGGTGGTTTGGGAGAGGTCAACGGGTCGAACCCCGTTTTAAATATTTAAGGGTGTTTGGGCCAGGGAAGGGTGTGGGCTGGTGTGTTTGTTTTTATTTGGATTTGGATTTTTGGGCTTTAATAATAACAAAGGGTCCGATTTGGTTTATTAAGGATTAAGCCCAAGGATCTTTTGTGTAATTTTGGATATTTGAGGGACTGAACATGTAACTTTCACAATGTTATCACAAGGACCATATTTGCCATAGTTTGATAGCACAAGGTTTATTTTTGATATTTTTCCATTTTTAAAACCTTAAGGACCATTTTTGACATTTTTAAAACTTGAGGGACTAAAGTTGTCATTTTGCAAATTTGAACTTTAAAGGACTAGTTTTGACAACTTATAGATCCCTAAGGACCTTTGATGATATTTAACATGTTTTGAATTACCAGGGACTAGATTTGCCAATTTTTCAAAGTTCAGGGACTGAAATTGTAAATTATGTAAACTTTGTTGTTTTTCATTAGTTTTCAATCCTTTTGTATCTGTATCACATAAAAACACATTTCCATGATATTTGTAGCATTTTTGGATATTCCAAAGCGTTTTTGGCTGATTTGAAAGCTTAAATGTGAAAGAAATGATGAGTATTTACACATTCATCAAATACACAGGGATTTACTAAAATTACCACAAGACAGTTAAAATAAAAATTTTTGAAAACAAGAAAAGCAATTGAGAAAACTAATGAAGGTAAGCAAGAGCACTACTAACAATCTCCCAGAAATCATAATAAGCAAATATAATCACTAAAAAAGCAATGCTACAGTACATAACTAAGAATCAAAGAAAAATGGGAAATTTGAACTCACTTGAGACCCTAGCTAAACAAGGGCACCCAAATGGGCAGCTACAAGCTCCTGGCTTGTTAAAAACAAGCCAGGTTAAGTTCATCTTGCCATTCCATGACTAGCAACTTCCATTAGCATCCTGTCTATTGCAAAGGTACCCTGTGGTGTTTCTTTGTTTCTGATTTTTTTTTTTATGTTTTTATGTTTATTTATAGATGTAATCAACCTATGTAAGCATATGAAACAGTAAGAGTAAATTTAGAGCATGGTTAAAGCTAAAAAGAAAATTCAAATTAAAAAACAAAATCTAAAATTTTGAACTGAATCAGTTGGATTTTGATTAATAAAAGAGCAAGTACACTTAGGAAAACAGATTACAAGTTACTTGAAGCAAAGTTAACAACTAATGACTAAGATTACACTATTTCGACATAAAACTTAAACTATGTAACTGTCTATCTTCTCCTTGCATCTTCTTTCTTTTATACTTGAGTTTTTGAGCTTCTTGGGTCCCACTAAGCCTTTCCCAGCTTCAATCTTGATCATTGGATCATTGCAATCAATCCTAGCCGTTTAAATTATTTTTGGCGCCAAAGGATGAAAATGCAATTTGCTCTGTTAACCACAAGGGGGGGGGGTGGTGCATTTATTGTGGGTTGTCTTGTTAGGTATTGGTGGTGGAGTGGGCGGTGGAGATGTGATGGGCAAGTGGGGCCATTTTGCAGGGTGGTATTGGAGGGGGAAGTGGTTTTGTGGTGTGAAAGTGGTGATGGTTGACTGGGTTTAACCACAGAGTCAAACTTTGACCCCGTAATAATATTAAGGGTGGATTGGGCTGTGGAGTTGGGCTCAGGGAGGTATAAGGTGGGCTTTGTGTTTAGTTTGGATTGGATTTGGCTTTGGTTGTTTAATATTAAGGGTCCGGTTTGGTTAATTGTTAATACAAGGACCAATTTTGCAATTTACTGAAATTTGAGGGACCTGATTTGCCAATTTCCCAAACTACTCACAAGGGTGTTTTCTGCCAAGCTTCAATACCCCAAGGACCATGATGATAAATTCCACATTTGACTTTCCAAGGGACTAAATCTGCCAAACTTGTAAACTTCAGGGACCAAACATGTACTTTCACCAATCTTTCCCTCCAAGAACCATTTTTTTGCCATAGAAGAAGTATAAGGACCAAAATTGATTTATTTCAAAGTTTTTACATCCCAGGGACCATTTTTGTCAATTTTGCAAAGTTGAGGGACTAAACTTGTAATTTTGTGAAACTTCACACCAAAGGACTAAATATGTAATTTGAGATTCAAAAAGGACCTTTGGTGACTTTTTCATGTTTTAGAATAACCAGGGACTAGTTTTGACAAGTTTTGAAAGTTGAAGGACTGAAACTGCCAATTATGCAAACTTTGTTCATTTTTCATTTGTTTTTTTTATCATTTTGCATCTGAAACATATAAAACACATTCCTGGGATATTTTCAGTATTATGATGCATATTTGAGTGTTTTTGGATGTTTTGGCAGCTCAGATTAGGTAAAAATGATGAGTATTTACACACTCATCAATCCCCCACACTAAAATATTGCTAGTCCCTAGCAATCTTTTGAGAAAACTTAATGGATTTGAAGTCTCTTTACCAAAAGCCATTATTTCTAGAGTAGCCAAATGTTTCAGTTCAAGTAAGAACTATGGTACATCGATAACCATATGATTTTGAGCAAACAATTAGCTGTCAACGATTTTGATTTGTCTTTACCAAAAGCCGTTTGCTTCTGGACTAGCCAACTCTTCACGATTAAGGATATGGTGAGTTGGATCCCATACAATTTTTGGCAAATTGTCAGCTATCAACGGTTTTGAGATATCTTTACCGGGAGCCGTTTGCTCTCAGATTAGCCAGTCCTTATGTGATTTAGACATGGTGGACTGATTACCATTTGTTGTGTTTAGTGTGAAGCACTTCCACTAATTTTTTTTTGTGTGGCTAAAACAGGGGTATTATGGCACTTATAAGGTAAAAATGTGATCCCCCCCCCCCCCCCCCACACTAGAACTGAATATTGCCCTCAATATTCAAAGTACCGGCCATTATGCCGATATTTTGAAAAACTTTGATTTGAAAATTTGAAACTTGGGCAAGTGTGGGAATAGCATTTTTTTCAAGTTTACTTTATCAACAGCATGGGGGACTCCCCCACACTAGTTTGTTAGAAAAGAGAAAGAAGTCAGAGATATGGGTGAAAACCCATGTTTTGCTAATTTTTGTTCACCGAGTCACTAGCTTGACTCGATCCCCGAATTCATTTGTCCATGGGGAAAGTTTGGAGATCCGGGACAACCATGGATGGTATGTCCTCTCCAAAATAGTGCTTGAGACGATGATTATTTACTTTGAAGTTAGGACCGTCGGGTTAAGATAACTCAACAGTCCCGTATGGATATACTTTTGCAATGGTGAATGGTCCAGACCATCGGGTTTTTAGTTTGCCCGAGAAGATCTTTAACCTTGAATTGAAAAGAAGGACTCGGTCACCGACGTTGAAAACGCGGTTTTTAATCTTTGAGTCATGGATCTTCTTTGTCTTTTTTTATTTGTAGATCAAAGAGTTTTCGTAGGCTTGATCACGAAGTTCCGTTAATTCATTGAGTTGAACTTTACGGTGATCACCCGCTTTATGAAGGTCGTAGTTAGCATGTTTCAAGGCCCAATAGGCTTTGTGCTCGAGCTCGATCGGTAAATGACATGCCTTCCCGTATACAAGCCTGTAAGGAGTACACCCGATGGGTGTTTTGTAAGCTGTACGGAAGGCCCATAATGCATCATCTAGTTTATCCAACCAAGAGGCACGGTTTTCACCTACGGTCCTCTCCAGAATCCGTTTAATACCACGGTTTGAAACTTCCACTTGCCCACTTGTTTGTGGGTGATACGTTGTAGAAAGACGGTGAGTGACACCGTACTTAAGCATGACTTTTGCGAATTGATCATTGCAAAAGTGGGTACCGCGATCACTAATGATGGCACGGGGAGTTCCAAAACGAGCAAAGAGGGATTTCAAAAATTTCACAACAACTTGGGCATCGTTGGTGGGTAAGGCTTTTGCCTCAACCCATTTTGACAAATAGTCAACAGCCACGAGTATGTACTTGTTTCCACGAGAAGATGGGAATGGCCCCATAAAATCAATGCCCCAGATGTCAAAGATTTCACAAACCTGAATGGCATTTTATGGCATTTCGTTCTTTTGTGAAATATTCCCGTGACGTTGACAAGCATCACAAGTTTTGACTAATTCGTGGGCATCCTTATAAATTGTGGGCCAATAGAAACCGGAGTCAAGCACCTTTTTGGCGGTGTAGTTAGGACTATGGTGGCCCCCGGTGGGTCCAGCATGGCAAGCCTTGAGAATATCAGTGGCTTCTTGTCCGTAAACACATCGCCTGATGACTTGATCGGCACAGATTTTGAACAAATAAGGGTCGTCCCATAAGTAATGTTTAACGTCTTTAAAGAATTTGTTTTTCTGTTGGGACGACATCCCCTTCACAATGAAGTTACCCGCATGGTAGTTTGCAAAGTCGGCAAACCATGGGGTAGAAGAGTCACCACGAAAAGAAACGATATTGAGTGTCTCGAGAGGAAATGTTTCATTTATTTCCTGTTTCTCGGACACATCCTGGTGAAGGTTTTCTAATCGTGAGAGATGATCAGCAGCCAGGTTCTCGGCTCCTTTTTTTATCACGGATAATGATATCAAATTCTTGCAGGAGGAGAACCCAACGGAGTAGTCTAGGCTTTGCATCTTGTTTTGCAAAGAGGTACTTCAAAGCCGAGTGATCCGTATACACAATGCATTTGGTCAGTATCAAATATGGCCGGAATTTTTCAAAGGCATACACCACTGCTAATAGTTCTTTTTTAGTGGTGGTGTAATGACTCTGAGTCTCGGTCATAGTTTTGCTTGCAAAGTGTAAAGGCTGAAAGTATTTTGCTTTTCGTTGCCCCAAGACCGCACCTATGGCAAAATCACTTGCATCGCACATAAGCTCAAAAGGTTGGTCACAATCGGGGGCAACAAGAATCGGTGCCTCAGTAAGCTTTTTCTTCAAAGTTTCAAAAGCTTCTATGCACTCAGGTGAGAAGATAAAAGGAGCATCCTTCTCGAGGAGATGGGTCATAGGACGAGCGATTTTGGAGAAATCTTCAATAAACCTACGATAGAAACCGGCGTGACCCAAAAAGCTCCTAATACCCTTGTCGGTAGTGGAATGAGGTAATTTAGCTATGACATTAACTTTGGCTCTGTCGACCTCGATCCCATTTTTTGAAATTTTATGGCCAAGGACAATGCCCTCTTTAACCATAAAATGGCTCTTCTCCCAGTTGAGACACAAGTTTGTGTCTTCACAACGTTTAAGCATATTTTCCAAGTGGGAGAGACAAGACTGGAATGAATCCCCGATGACTGAGAAGTCATCCATAAACACCTCCATGGTTTTACCGATCATGTCGGAAAATATTGACATCATGCACCTCTGGAACGTGCCCGGAGCATTACATAAGCCGAAAGGCATATGTCTATAGGCGAAAGTTCCGTAAGGACATGTAAAGGTAGTTTTCTCTTGATCCTGTGGATCAATGGGGATTTGGAAATAACCAGAGAAACCATCGAGGAAACAATAATACTCATTCCCCGCTAGTCTCTCGAGCATTTGATCCATAAAGGGCAGAGGAAAATGGTCTTTACGGGTGGCATCATTTAACTTACGATAGTCAATACATACTCGTCATCCCGTAACCAGCCGAGTTGGAATCAACTCGTTTTCTTCGTTTGTGACAACAGTTATGCCACCCTTTTTTGGAATACAATGAATTGGGCTAACCCAAGGACTGTCAGAGATGGGGTAAATTAACCCGGCATCAAGAAGTTTGAGAACTTCTTGTTTAATAACTTCATGTATTTTGGGGTTAACCCGTCTCTGTTATTGGACTGATGGTTTGAAATCATCCTCCATCAAGATTTTGTGGGTATAGAATTCAGGGTTTATACCCTTGATGTATGAGAGTTTCCAAGCAATTGCTTGTTTGTGAGATTTCAAAACCTTTATGAGAGCAGCTTTCTCCTCATCTTTTAAATCTTATGCAATAATGACGGGTAATTTATCATTACCCTCCAGGAATGCGTATTCAAGATGGGGAGGTAAGTCCTTAAGCTCAACCTCGGGGAAATCTTCGGTTTTCTCAACAGTTTTGATTTCCTCCTTATGAAGTGATTGTGAAAGAACGGGAGGGTGGGAGGGATCTTGATTGAGTAGCTTCTCAAGGAGAAGTATAGCCCTGTCCGGGTCAATCTCCTGGTTATCAATTCCTTCGGGAATTAAGTCACTTCGGAGAAAGGCCTCTATTTACTCCAAGATGAAGTCACTCCCCTCAAACGGAGTGAGGGAAGGAGTAGAATTAGCAATGATGGGATGAGAGGAGGGAGTGGGATTTGCCACTTGAAGAATCATCATCGAAACCAAGAATTTCTTGAGAGTACTCATCTGTAGCAACATCGATGACATCGATGCGGTTAACAGATTTGGAATCATAATTCGAGGAGTATCTCGAGGTTTGATCTAGATTGAAGGTTACGGCTTCGGAACCAACACGTAACGTGATTTCCTCATCGAATACATCGATCAGAGCACGACCCGTCCTGAGGAATCCCCATCCAAGAATGAGGGGAACCCTTGGGTCTGCATCGAAATCAACAATCACGAAGTCTGTCGGAAAATGAAACTTTTCCACTTTGACAAATACATCCTCGGCAATACCGAGGGGACGAGATATCGAACGATCTGCAAGCTTGAGAGTCATGTAAGTGGAAGTGAGTTCTGGAAGAGAGAGTTTCTTCCATACTGAGTAAGGCATTAGGTTGATGTTGGCACCAAGATCGGCCAAGGAAAAGCATTCAACCATTCCCAGGAATATACATGGAATGAGAAATTTTCCAGGATCTCCCAGCTTTTCGGGAAGCTGTTTCAACAAAACCGCAGAGCAGTTTTAATTGAGGGGAGTTTTTGCCATCTCGAATAGTTTTTCCTTGTTATTTAACAGATTTTTGATTATGGATGCAAATTTAGGCGTTAAGAGGATAGCATCCGCGAAGCTGATATCAAAATGGAGATCTTGAAAATTTTGGAAAATTTTTTCCATTTGATGATTTGCTTTTTCGCGGAGCTTTTGATCTTGTAAACGTGATGGATACGGAATTGATGGTTTCGGATTTTGTTTTGAATTTTCAACAGAGGTCTCAAGAGGTTCAAATACGACCCCAGTTTTGCGGGTCAGGGCCGGGACAACTGGAGGAGGGATTTCAGTGGTACCTCCGTTATTAGTAGGAAGTACCGTATCTGTTGTGTCCTCAGTTTCACGTTCCTCTACCTGAACAGGAGAAGAGACTGTAGCTCCTTTATAAGAAACTCCACTTCGGGTCGTGATCGCCTTAACATCGCCCCTCGGGTTAGCGATCGTGTTGATCGGTAGCGTACCTGAGCCCGAGGGTCGATCATTTAAAGACTTCTTAAATTCAGAAATCTGGCTGACCAACAATTTATTCATTTCTTCTTGGGATTTCATAAACTGTTTCAACAACTCATCGGATGATGGTCCAGTTGGAACAATGGCTTGATTTTGATTAGGAACATTTTGAGCACGGTTATTTTGAAAATTCCCTTGATTCTGATTATTATGACCCTGAAAATTGTTTCCTTGGTGAAAATTACCCTGTTGGAAATTATTACCCTGATTAAAATTACCATGACCTTGATTACGGTTAAAATTTCATTGGTTTTGAAAAGCCTGATTATGACCGGAATGGAAATTCCCTTGGTTATGAAAACCTTGGTTCATTCGGTTTTGATTAAAATTTTGATTCCGATTTTGGTTTTGATTTTGAGACTGATTAAACCCGGGTGGTCCAAGGTAGTTATTAGAACGATAGCTCAAGAGATTACGGTCCCCTTGTGGTTAGTAGGAATTACCTCCCGTATTATAGGAACCTTGAGCTGCGTACACATTCTCAGGAGTGAAGCCACCAGAGGCTGGACAATCAGTGTACGGGTGAGGACCACCACAAGTTTCACAACTTGGGATGACAACTTTGACGTGATGATTTTGACTAGACTGATGTATACGTAGGACTGCAGTGGACAAATCATCAAGTTTTTAGCAAGGACAGCTATATCATTATTTGCTGGAGTGACAGATTTACATGACGAGTCATTCCTCTCGGCTGAGGAATCCCAGAAATTGTGATGGGCAGTCATGTTTTCGATCAGATCATAACACTCTTTGGTGGTCCTTTTCATAAAGGTGCCCCCAGCAGCAGCACTGATGGTGTCACGATGACGAAGTGTCAAACCATTGTAGAAGGTATCTATAATGGTGACAAGAAGCATATTGTGATTTGGACATCGATCAATTGCAAGCTTATAGCGTTCCCATGCCTCAAATAAGGACTCGTCAGGACGCTGTCTGAAGTTGCTGATATCATTTCTCAGTTTAGTTACCATGGATGGTGGAAAGTATTTAGCCAATAATTTGGTAACCATCTCATCAAAAGTGTGGATCGAATTCTTAGGAAGACGATCGAACCAGGCAGTAGCATGATGAGTGAGAGAATAGGGGAAGAGATACAAACGAAGGCCGTCTTCAGTGACGCCATTTTGTTTCATGCTTTGGGTGACGGTAAAAAATTTGTCAAGATGCTTGTTAGCATCGTCACCGAGTAATCCGTGAAACTGGCACGAATTTTGGACTTGTTGGATCATGTGGTGCTTGAGACCAAACTCCGTAGCCTCAATAGTGAGTGGTGCAATAGGTCCGCCCCTCCCTTGCATGGTAGGCTGACACAACTCCTCTATCGTTCGGAGATCGGGAGCTATCTCATCCTTGGGAGGGTCAGGTGGTGGGGGTGGCCCGTCGTCCATTTCTGTTTTTGGTTCTTCAATAATAGTATGTAGCTCGGGTACGTTTTTCTGACTTTTACGCTTTGTTTGTAAATGAGTGCGCATGCACTAAAAACAATTTTTCAAAACAAGATCAAGGCAAAACAACAGGGAACTTAAACCAATAATCACAAGTGAATGGCTTCTTTAAAAAAGGTACACCATTCACAGGGATACAATGGCAAGTTTTAATCTTATGTTTGGGAACTTATTATGTTCACACCCCCAATTGGTAGGTGTTCTGCCTTGGTTTGCGGTGGTAAGATTTTATGTAATTAATATTAACAGAAAAATTGTTTTTGGGCTTTTTGGGTGTGTGTGCAGAAAACTTTTGGAAATATTTTTGGTATCGTTTCGTTAACCGAAATCATTTTCTTTAAAATTACTAGCAGGGTAGCGGGAGAGAAGAATGGATCTCTCTTCAGTTTGCAATTTAATGTCAGAACTTCCGTATTCCACCTGTGTAGGTTGTAATCTTTAAAGAAACCGAAGTAATTTAACTTCACGATTGTTTTGTTGTTTTTGATTTTTTTTGTGTTGCTAACACTTTAGGAAAAGTGTTAATGAACCTTTTTTTGATATGATTAAGATTTTTACAAAAAACTTTTTACAAAGTGGTGAAATTTGTAAAGGGAGGGTTTTGAAAACCACTAAACTTAAAACGTTTTTAAAACACGCAACAACCTCCCCAGCAACGGCGCCAAATTTTGATTGAGCCTAAACCATCAGATAATATTGACCAAGGAATTTGGTCAACAGAGTCAAACAGCCTAAGGTCAATGCTCCGTGGATAGTATAGTGTTTCCCCGGGTCGTTATGTCCCGACGAGATTGAAATGGTGTTCGAAAACGTTTATAGGAATGAGTGGTACTGAGGACAGTAACCAAAGATGATTTAGAATTGATTATACTACTGATTACTTGGTATTTGAACAATTGAAACAGTATTAACAATGACAGAAACACAGATATTATTACAAGTACACAAATCAGAAATCAGTTGTTTACAGACAGCAGAAAAGGTGAGATTTAAACAATTTACAACTACAGGGGGTGCAAATGAAAATTTTACAAACTTAATTATAAAAGAAAATTAAATTAAAAAGAAAATTATTTTTTTGATTATTTAATATTAATTATTTAAATAAAAACTATTTAACTACTTAATTAAAACTAATTAACTTAAAAACTTTATAATACAAATTTTAACTAGAAAATTGCAAAATTAATTTCTAAAATTCTAAAATGACTTAAAATTAATTTAAAAACTAAAAATATATATTTTTGTCTTTTTATGGATTTTCTATTAATTAAATACTAATAATATTAATTAAACTATTTAAACAAATTTAAATTACTAATAATACTAAAAATGACTTAGAAATTAAGAAATATTTTATAAAACTAATTAACCATCACAAGAATCCAAAAAAATTATACAAAGTTTATAAAAAATATTTTTAGACTATTTTACTAATTATTTACTTATTTATTAATTAATATCTAATTTAACTAAATTAATTTAGAAAATTAGTAAATTAATAGTATAAATTAAGAAACTATTTTCTGAAAATATCTAATGATTTATAAAACCTAGAAAAATATAAAAAGGTACTGTTGTTAATTAAAAATTGAGAAAACTATTTAATTACTAATATTACTTAATTATTTAATTAAACTAATATTAATTCTAATAATTACTAAATTAAAAGGGAAAAATCTAGAAAAATTACTGAAAATACTTTAAGATAAAAGAAAATTAGGAAAAATATAAAAATGATGATGTGCTTAATAATAAGCTGAAAAGAAAAATTAAAAAGATAAATTCTATTAAATAGAAGCTATCACTAATTTTAAAATTGGCTTTTGTTGGTTTTTCTTTTTGACCCCTGATTATAAGCTAAAAATGAACAACTTTTGTGAAACCAATTTTGTTATAGCTTATAAATAAGCTATGTGCACCCCCTTGTGCTTAACACTTGAGTATTTAAGCTTATTAGGACTTGTGGTTGAATGAAAAAGCTGAGATAAGCCACCAAATGACCAAACAAGATGAAACATATAGAAACAAGCTTGGAATAAGCAAAATGAAATAAATAAGCACACTGAACAAGCTATTGTGAACAAATAAGCACTTAGGGTATAAACTAAGTACCACACAGGCCAAATGGCCTAACTGTCAGGCCTTATGGGGCCCACAGGCTTGATTAGAAGTCCAAGGGGAAGGTAGGTCAAATAAGCTGAGCTTATGGGCTCTGTAAAAAGCTCAGGCTCACACTGTGGGGTCCACAGGCTAGCTTTTGAGGAGCTTATGAAAATAGGTGGAAACACTGAGTACTCAGTGTACTCAATGTTTTTGTGTGCAACTAAAAGACCAAGAAACGCTAAGGGCAAAGGGCTTAAAGCCCAAAATAAGCACTGAACTAATGAATTAGCTGGGTTGAGATTCTAAAAAGCCAATAAGCAATGAGTGGGTCCCACTAATGAACACTGTTCAAGTGTGCAAAGTTAGAGTCTCAACACTGATTTACTCAGTGTATGCCTTGAAGGCAGGGTACAACAGATGATCAAATAAACCTACACAAATAAGCTAAACCCAAAATTAAGCCAGGGGTGAACAATACTATTGATAAGCTATTCACAAGCCAAGGGGCTTAGAGTGAGGTCCACTGGGTCAATCACAAAGAAGCTATGAAATTTGGCCAATACCCTGTGCACAGGGCATGTACTTGCCCTGCACCCTTAATTAAGCTAATGCACAAGCTCAAATAAAAATCACAAAATTAAGCTGGTGGTGGGATTTTGTAGATTAGGTGACAGACAACAACTTGTGAAAAGCTCAGGGTCTCAATCTAAGTACAAAAATCAAAACAAATCCCCCAATTTTTGGTTTTTCTGATACAAATGAAATTTTGACTTTTGACAAAACACTAAGGTTTGACTTTTATGAACTTTGATCTTGATTAACTTACTGATTTTGATATATTAGGCTATAATAAAACTAAATTAAGCTAAAACAACTACTTGTGAAATGATTTGATGAGATATGAACTTAAAACCTTTGATAGATAACAAGTGAGATTGAATCAAAAGGTATTTTGACTTTCTGCCTAATGATGTTTGATTTTTATTCTTGTTGTGAACCAATAGGACTTATTTTGACATGAATGAACCATGAACATCAACAAAAACTCCCAAGAGATATCAGTGAACTACTCTAATCCAAACACCCTTTTATGAACTGATTTTTGTGGATTTCAAAGATTTCCAAGGATTTAGACTACAAATTTGATCCCAATCATTGACATATACTACTACAAACTTAATTGAGCACAGTCATACTATATATAACAACAATGCACAGGGATTTACTAAAATTACCACAAGACAGTTAAAATAAAAAATTTTGAAAACAAGAAACCCAATTGAGAACACTAATGAAGATAAGAAATAACACTACTAACAATCACCCAGAAATCATAATAAGTAAATATAATCACTAAAAAAGCAATGCTACAGTACAAAACTAAGAATCAAAGAAAATGGTAAATTTGAACTCACTTGAGACCCTAGCTAAACAAGGGCACCCAAATGGGCAGCTACAAGCTCCTGGCTTGTTAAAAACAAGCCAGGTTAAGTCCATCTTGCCATTCCATGACTAGCAACTTCCATTAGCATCCTGTCTATTGCAAAGGTACCCTGTGGTGTTTCTTTGTTTCTGATTTTTTTTTAATGTTTTTATGTTTATTTATAGATGTAATCAACCTAAGTAAGCTTATGAAACTCTAAGAGTAAATTAGAGCATGGTTAAAGCTGAAAAGAAAATTCAAATTAAAAAACAAAATCTGAAATTTTGAACTGAATCACTTGGATTTTGATTAATAAAAGAGCAAGTACACTTAGGAAAACATATTACAAGTTACTTGAAGCAAAGTTAACAACTAATGACTAAGATTACACTATTTCGACATAAAACTTCAACTATGTGACTGTCTATCTTCTCCTTGCATCTTCTTTCTTTTATACTTGAGTTTTTGAGCTTCTTGGGTCCCACTAAGCCTTTCCCAGCTTCAATCTTGATCATTGGATCATTGCAATCAATCCTAGCCGTTTAAATTATTTTTTGCGCCAAAGGATGAAAATGTAATTTGCTCTGTTAACCACAAGGGGGGGGGGGGGTGGTGCATTTATTGTGGGTTGTCTTGTTAGGTATTGGTGTTGGAGTGGGCGGTGGAGATGTGATGGGCAAGTAGGGCGGTTTTGCAGGGTGGTATTAGAGGGGGAAGTGTTTTAGTGGTGTGAAAGTGGTGATGGTTGACTGGGTTTGACCACAGGGTCAAACTTTGACCCCGTAATAATATTAAGGGTGGATTGGGCTGTGGAGTTGGGTTCAGGGAGGTATAAGGTGGGCTTTGTGTTTAGTTTGGATTGGATTTGGCTTTGGTTGTTTAATATTAAGGGTCCGGTTTGGTTAATTGTTAATACAAGGACCAATTTTGCAATTCACTGAAATTTGAGGGACCTGATTTGCCAATTTCCCAAACTACTCACAAGGGTGTTTTCTGCCAAGCTTCAATACCCCAAGGACCATGATGATAAATTCCACATTTAACTTTCCCAGGGACTAAATCTGCCAAACTTGTAAACTTCAGGGACCAAACATGTACTTTCACCAATCTTTCTCTCCAAGAACCATTCTTTTGCCATAGAATAAGTACAAGGACCAAAATTGATTTATTTCAAAGTTTTTACATCCCAGGGACCATTTTTGTCAATTTTGCAAAGTTAAGGGACTAAACTTGTAATTTTGTGAAACTTTACACCAAAGGACTAAATATGTAATTTGAGATTCAAAAAGGACCTTTGGTGACTTTTTCATGTTTTAGAATAACCAGGGACTAGTTTTGACAAGTTTTGAAAGTTGAGGGACTGAAACTGCCAATTATGCAAACTTTGTTCATTTTTCAATTGTTTTTGATCATTTTGCATTTGAAACATATAAAACACATTCCTGGGATATTTTCAGTATTATGATGCATATTTGAGTGTTTTTGGATATTTTGGCAGCTCAGATTAGATAAAAATGATGAGTATTTACACACTCATCAGTAAAAATGAGCACTTAGCCAAGTCACAAAACAATTTGATTGGGCTCAGATATTAGATTGGGTGCAAACCTTGGTTGTAGTTTATGCCACACACTTTTTGCGATACCAAATTTATGACTCACAGAGTAACTGAATCATCATAGCCAAGCAAGTACTATCCAAATTAGATCTACAAAACATATGACAATCATTGAAATTCCACATCTAGTACCCTGGCTCAAATATCAAATCGGCTGAAAATATGGTTGCATTTTATGTCGTGCGGTTTTTGCCATGCTAAAACTAAAGTTGGCTGCAAAACACAATTGCATTTTATGCCATTCGATATTTGTCAGACCAAAATTATGACTTACCAAGTGACCGAACATCATAGCTAATCAAAAACTTTTATGGCATAAGGCTTTTGCCACGCCAAAACTATGGTTGGCTGCAAAACACAGTTGCATTTTATGCCATCTGAATTTGGCAGGCCAAAATCATGACCAAATACTACCTGATGTGTGCTTATTCACACATCCTTTTTAGCCTTAAATCAGACCAAATACACAAAATACTCACCAAATATGCCAAGAGAATGTGTGTTTTTGTATTTGTGTATGTGCAGGTACGGATATGAGAAAAATGGACAAAAACAATGCCAAAACCGACAAAAAACGAGCACGAGAATGGAAAAAGGTCAAAAGCCGAAGCCGGGGAAGCATAAAAGCAAAAGAAAGCTCAAAAAGGCAAAAATTACCCTTGGAGATTCATAAAGTTGCAAAAATGGTCCCTGGGCAAAGTTTGGAGAAATTGGCAATTTCAGTCCTTCAGCTTTCAGATATTGACAAAAGTGGTCCTTTGAAGATTATTTGAAGAAAAGTCAAACTTGGTCCTCCATTAATCAAAGAATGACAATAAGAGCCCTTGGAAGATATTATTGAAGATTGTAAAAATTAGTCCCTTGAGTTTTCAGAAATTACAATTTGGTCCTTAGCATTTTACTAAAACTAATCCTAAATACTACAAAACATCACAACCGGATCCAAAAATCCAATCCACATACTCCAAAGCCCAAAGAATAACAAAAGCCCATACCCTTTTTACTTACAACCCATCCTGCCAAACCATACCCGATCCACCCACTATTTTCACCCAGGTCAACCCTTTTACTTACCCGGTCAAACCTATCATAATAAAAACACCCAAATACCACTTCCCGCCCCCAAATCCCACTTTTACCCAGGATTTTACTGTTCCTAGAACCCTAAGTATTACCATACCCTCCAATTACCTCACTTCCTAATAATTAACCCAATGATTGGGCTTCTAGAAGCTGACAGTAAGTCAGGGACACGTGGGCCAATCACAGGACACACGAAGGATTCACAAGTACTCACACATGATCCAAGGGTTGTGATTAAAATATTGGTGGCCAAGGGTAATAAACGGCTGAGGAGGGCTCAAATGAAACACAAATCACCTGGATTAGTGACGTGGACAGCCTAGAAACATCCTTAAACCTTCTCCTCATCAGCCTATTTAAACCCCCTCCTCACATCAAGTGAGGGTTGTTAGATTTAGGGTTAGATATTAGGAGTAGGGTAAATTTAGAGATAGCTTTAGCCTATTGTATTTTCAATTTCAATTTCAAATTTGTAGAATACTAACTATGTAGGAAACATGTTTATGTAGTGATTTGTGAGGCGTTGGAAGTGAGGAAGAGGAGAGGAAAGAAAGAAAGAAAGGAACCTTGAGAGAAAAAGGAAATATTAGATTGAGATTAAGTGAAGGTCCAACCCTCTCCACATGTGGAGAGGGGTATTTATACTTACAATAAAACACCCACACCCGGGCTGTGGATCAAGCATACAGTGGGTGAAGACCCGTCCTTCTTCCACGGTGTTACTAAAACTAATACTAGTTAACTAATAAACAAACAAACTACGAGCTAACTTAATGCTATTACAATCATTAGGTGACCGAGACTTTTACAGGAATATTTGTATTCCTAACAATCTCCCCCTAAGCGAGGTCACCTTTGAAATTAAGATCTTTGGTCTTTAAGCATTCTTTAGTCATTGTAGCTCGTAGGATCTGATTCTTCTCTTTTCAACACACTTCGTACTTCAAGCAAGAGAACTTGTGATTTGAATTCCTTTGAGATATGTGATCTTTGAGCTTCTTTGAGATCATCAGCCAAAGTAAATCTCCAAGCTCATCCATAGTTGTATTGCCTTCATGTGATGTAGTGACAAGGGACCATCATGCTCACACCCTTCTGTATCTGGAGACGTTGCATTGGAGTTTGTGAATCAGGAGACTATTTCATCAGAGTTGCGGAAATGTTGTTAGAAGTCTCTCAACATTTTGTTGTCGCAAGTCTCTCATCTTCATTGATAGTATGGAGGATGTGTGAGCATGAGGTATGGATTGACCCGATTCAGCTGGAAACTTGAGCCATCAATGCCATCTTTATATGTGTCCCTAAAATAAAATAGTTAGCAATAAAGATAGAGAACGAACATGGCTTTGTCATTCATTCTGTGAGGACAGACTACCCTCCGGTTTTGTGAAAACCGACCTGTGATCAGGTAGAGTCTCTTTTATAGAGGACTCTCCTTGACAGGAATTTCCAGCTTGTAGTATAGAATTTTCCAAAGAATCCACTTTGGAATCTTCATACTCAGCATGTTCTCATACCGGAACGTCTCAAAGCAGACAGTACGATAGAGTGAATCGGTAAATGAATATTCACGGATTGATGAGAAATAGATTTATAGAAATCACTCGTGTGTCCTATGATAAACATTTTTGAGACACAACGAGAGTTTTATACTTTGAATCACATTTCCATCAAAAATACTTTTGTTTGAAAGATATTACACAATCAACGTGCTCGAAAATTAGGTTGTGAGCACATTGAAAGGTTTTAGCAAAAGTATACCGTCAATCAATAGCCTGGAACAAGTTTGATTCAACTTTGAATCGCACCATTTTTGCTTTCCAGTTGTCACTTGATCATTGATCCAAGATGGATCTCACATGTCACCTACCAAGAGCTTGAGTGATGTTCGCTCTAGAAGGATTTCCATCTTCATTGTGAATATTTTCATATCACTCGGATGTTCTGGCAATACCACAAGGATAATGCGTAGGACTCTAAATATTTTATCTTATTTTCCACATTGTGTGAAACAATAAGCATATTTGGAATGTGTCCTAACGAGATTTATGGATGATCTCATGGCTCTAGACTCAATAGTGCGTTTTGATCCGCTCCTGGAGACTGAGGAGGCGTCTCCTGTTTTAGGTATCAACATGGCTCGCAATGAGCGGTCGATACATTGCACAGGGTTCCCCGTGAGAATGAAACAAGCTCTTTTAAGAGAACTTGAGTGGTTGGGAAGTTTAGTGCAGTGCGTCACTGGGTCCATGACGTCTTGTCTTCAATACTAGTGTTACTTTAGTAACCACTAGTAGTTTATGAATTGAAGCCGGTTTCTGCCCTAAGGTTGAATATTTGGAGGGTTATTTCTTTTCACCCTTTCTCATTTCATTTCTTTTTCATTCTTCAACCCCTTCGGTGCTTACCAAGACTTCACAACTAGAACCTTGTTGGGTTTGTTCCAGTCCTAGCTCTATCTCAGTTCGCACTCTTCCCTTTCTCACTTTACTCCTTTTTTCAATCATTCTTAAGGACTTCTAATCTATCTATGGATTGTCCCTGGGAAGATCCTTCCGGTTCTGGTGGATCATGGGAACTTATACCTAATCCTTAACTGTCCTTATAACTCCGTGCATTAAAGTAAATGGTCGGTCTTAGGTATTGCTTCCACAAACGCCTTTCGCTCCCCCTCAATATGTGCATCGATATTCGAAATTGTTTAGCACATATGTGGGAGCCTATTATTGAGTTGAAAAGATCACATTTGATATCAGATTACATATTTAAATCACATTCTCTCCCCCGATCAAAAATTTCAAATCTTTCGAGATTTTTGATCTCAATTGATTTAAATAAGTTAGAAAGCTTTTGGGAGAGAAATGCGGTTAATTTTTAATATTTTCTGATAAAATGAACTTTTTCTTGCTCCCCCTCAAACTGTGAGGGAGGTTATGTGTCAGATTTGAAGAGTTTGCAAAAGATTCGAAGTTTTAATGAAAAACTCTTTGAAAATTTACTCATTCTGACACATAACCATCACAAATCTTGCTTTTGTGTTGTACAAAGTGGGGAGTTTTAATGATACATAAAATTTTTGAAAATCATTCTCCCCCTCAATCAATGACAGATGTTTAAAACATAAATATGTTATGTCATTGATTGAGTGAAAATTTTATCAAAGATTTAGATTCAATTTGATTTTCATTCAAAATCTCATGATACCACCAAGTTTTGCACAAATACTCTCCGGAAAAATCATAGAAGGGAAAGTATTTGGCGATAAAAAGAAGACTTCTCTTCTTTATCAAGAAATAATGCACTGAAACGTACATTAGATCGAGGAAACATGGATATAAAGTAATCCATGCCCAGGTGAACTTCACCCAGTAAAAGGAACAACCGTCTTTTTGGTGACGTGTTTTCCCCATTTTGAAAAGCGGGTTGCTATCTGAAGTAATAGCAAGCCATATTTTTGAAGACCGGGTTGTAGCCTGAAATGACTACAAGCCATAGTTTGAAGTTCGGGTTACAGCCTGAAGTGACTGTAAGCCATATTTTTGAAGAATGTTTTGAGATACGACATGTTTTTGAAAAAAAACTTTATTTGAAACCGAAAAACTCTTGCTCAAGCATATGTATGATTCCGTGTCATTATTGAATGACATTTCTAGAAACGTACATAATATCGATTATACAAGAGACATGTCGTGAGAAGAATATTTTTGGATTTTTTGTGATTTTTCAGATTTTTATGGTTTTTTATAGGTTTTATATTTTTCTATTTTCCTTTTTGTGATTTGATACTATACAAGGATATGTGAAGCAACCCCTTTACTCCTCTTGATCTTCCTGAAGAGAGATGAGATCCTCAGGTGTGAGACTCTTCATACCAAGGCGTGGGAGAATGAAGTGAAAACGTTCCCTAGAAAGTGCTTTGGTGAAGATATCGGCTAGCTGGAACTCAGTCCTCACGAGGTAAAGTTCCACAATTCCTTTCTCAACTTGCTCCCTGATGAAGTGATGTCGAATGTCAATATGCTTAGTCCTTGAATGCTGGACATTGTTGCAGCAGAGTGCAATTGCACTTTTGTTGTCACAGTATATGGGAATATTATTGCATATGAAGCCATAGTCAGAAAGTTGAGATCGCATCCAGAGGATCTAAGCACAGCACGATGACATAGCAATGTATTCAGCTTCAGTGGAGGAGATAGATGTACTCATTTGTTTCTTTGAAGACCAACTGACTAGCTTATTCCCTAAAAACTGTGCACCCCCAGATGTACTGCGACGAGTGTCTTGACATCCCGCATGATCAGCATCTGAATATGCTGTGAGAGCCATAGAGGTTTCCTTAGGGTACCAAAGGCCCATGTGGATTGTTCCTTTAAGGTATCGAAAGACTCTTTTGACAGCTTCCAGATGTTTCTTGGTGTGTTTGGATTGATACCGAGCACAAATGCAAACTGCAAATAGAAGGTCGGGTCTGCTTGCAGTGAGGTACATTAAGGAGCCAATCATGCTTCGATACATGGTTTGTTCGACCGGAATTCCCACATCATCCTCGTCAAGTTTTGATCTTTGAATCATAGGAGTATCAACTGAATCACAGGAGTCGAATCCAAATTTCTTCAAAATTTCATTGGCGTATTTGGATTGATTGATGAAGATGCCATTGGGATTTTGAGAAATTTGCAGTCCTAGAAAGAATGACATTTGACCCAACATAGACATTTGGAATTCTGAACTCATCTCTTGGGAGAAACGATCACATTCTGTGGGATCAGATGAGGCAAAGATGATGTCATCAACATAGATTTGTACATGTAGGAGGTTTTTGCCCGTTTTTTTGGTGAAGAATGTAGGATCAACAACGCCTTTGGAGAATTTGTTAGCCAGAAGAAATTTAGACAAGGTGTCGTACCACGCCCTAGGTGCTTGTTTAAGCCCATAGAGAGCCTTCTTTAATCGATACACGTGATTAGGGCGTTCTGGATCCACAAAACCTTCGGGTTGAGATACGTACACCACCTCTTTCAGATCCCCATTTAAGAATGCAGTCTTGACATCCATTTGATAAACCACCATGTTTTGACTTGCAGCATTGGCGAGAAAGATCCTTATGGCTTCTGTTCTAGCAACTGGGGCGAAGGATTCTTCAAAGTCTATACCTTCTTCTTGTCGATATCCTTTTGCCACAAGCCTAGCTTTGTTTTTCAATACATCTCCATGCTCATCAAGTTTGACCTTGAATATCCATTTGAGAGCGATGATCATAGCACACTCGGGAGGAGGTACTAGTTCCCAGATATCCAGTCGGTCAAATTCATGAATTTCGTCCACCATTGCAGTGAACCATGAGTGTTTGGACATTGCATCCTTGACGCTTTTTGGTTCAGCTTTAGAAAGGACAGAATTGAAGAAGCACCACAATGCATCGGTTGCAAGTTGCTTGCGGGTAGATACTGGACGTGAAGGGTTTCCAATAATGTTGTCTATAGGATGATCATTGGTCCATTTTCTAAGGTGTTCATGGGGTTGAGAATATGGAACTGAGGTAGCCGTGTTAGATTCGTCAGAGGATGTTACATCATTTGATGATTCAGGGGCAAAGATGTTAACAAACGGCTCATTATCAGGTGGAGCGAAAGGATTAACTTCAGATGTATTATCTACAGTTGCCGCTCGCTGTACAGGTGAAGGTTGGACATTAGAAGTGCTAACCGATTGACTGATGGTGGGAGCTTCAAAATCCCATGACAAGGAAGTGGATGGACCGTTATTGTCATCTTGATCATTCACCACCCCATCTGGTGGTTGAACCATTGTAGCTTCAGGAGCATTCATCTGTTGAGGTTCAAAGTATTCATCAAACATTGGGTCAAACAGTTTCTTCCAATCTTCACTTGTAGGAGGTACAAAAGGAGCAGCAGGGATGGAATTTTGTACAAGCCTGGAACTAATTGGTCCAGGAGACAAAAGGTTAGGTACGGGTCCAGAACTTGATTGTCCAGGAACCGGTTGCTCAGTCAGCTCATCGAAAGTAACGTGGATTATTTCCATTATGTCTCTGGTACGTTTGTTGTAGATTCGGTACCCCTTTCGCTCTGAAGCATAGCCAACGAAGAAACCAATGTCGGCCTTGGCCTTGAGTTTCCCAAGGTCTTCACTGTCATTAGTTGGATAGCAAAGTGCACCAAAAACGCGAAGAAACGAAAGATCGGGCTTTCTGCTATGAACCAGTTCATAGGGAGTCTTGCAGTGGAGAGGATGTATC
Organism: Artemisia argyi; assembly: GCA_030686995.1. Classification (NCBI taxonomy): domain Eukaryota; kingdom Viridiplantae; phylum Streptophyta; class Magnoliopsida; order Asterales; family Asteraceae; genus Artemisia; species Artemisia argyi. Next base: position 119,205,298 of record CM060689.1, on the reverse strand, counting down.
AAGGATCGGTTATGTGTGTAACATGCGGTGGCAATTGCCTCAGCCCAAAGAAACAGAGGAGCTTTGGAGAAGATGAGCATAGTCCTTGCAGCTTTAACTAAGGTGTGATTGCGTCTTTCAACAACTCCATTTTGTTGAGGAGTTCGTGGAATGCTCTTTTGATGACTAATCCCGACACCTTCATAAAAAAGAGTAAGTTGTCTGTTCACAAATTCTGTTCCATTATCAGTACGAATGACTCTAACTGTTTTGTTGAGGTGGACTTGCAACATCTTGATGAGCTTGATGATGGTTTCCGGAGTTTCATCTTTTGATCGTAGAAATTTTACCCATGTGAATCGAGAGTAATCATCAACAATAACCAGCACATATTTCTTTCCATTGATACTTTGAATCCTCATTGGTCCACAAAGATCCATGTGAAGAGTATGAAGAACTTCCATGATTGAATTGACAGTTTTGGGTTTATGGGTGTGCTTTTTGCTCTTGCCCATTTGACAGGCGGAACACAGATGGTCTTTTTCATACTTAAGTCTGGGCAAGCCTCGAACAAGATCCTTACGTGTAAGTTCATTGATGGTACTGAAGTTCAAATGGTTTAAACGACGATGCCACAACCATGAGTTGTTCTTCGATGCTTTAGAGAGCAGACAAATTGGAGAGGACTATAGCATATCTTCGATGGAGATGGTGTAAAGATTAGTGCCCCGACTCCCCTTGAGAAGATCAACACAATCTAATTCTCTAATAAAAACAGGTGTGCTTTCTGAAGGCGACTTCGAGATCTGAGTCACAGAATTGACCAACAGAAAATAGATTGTGCCCAAGTCCTTCCACGTAGTAAACTCTGGATATAACACTGTCTCCAAAGACGTAATCACCATAACCCATTATAGATCCAAAATGGTCATTCCCAAATCTAACCGTACCAATAAACTTTTCCACGAAATTCTTGAGCCGCGAGCGATCTCCAGTCATATGTTTTGAGCAGCCTGAGTCCAAATACCAAAGGACGATTTGTACGACCTGCATTTGAAACCAGACACTCGTGGATAACTAAAAAAGCTGGAGCCCCACACACATTTGGGGTCCGTTTGGTTAGCACACACAAATATTGGATTATCATATGTAACAAATATCTCACTGGAGTATTCACATTTTGATGCACTAGAACTAGGAGTGGTATTCATAGCTTATATTGGAAATAGTCTACCGGTAGGTCTCCACTTCCTAATAGGCACAACTCTGGAGTTAGTGATCCTAGTCATTGGGCACTTTTCCCTTAGAGTGAATTTCCTTCCAGTAGGTCTCCATTGATAACCAACATTAGTGAAAACTTTTCCTGTTTTATTCCATACTTGTTCTGCCCATTTAACACTAGAGACATTCATAGCTGGAGATTTCATAGTGGATTTAAGAAAGGACACAACACATGCATCATGATTACCATAAAATAAGCATTTGTTACAAGTCTTACAAATAGCATCATAATTCGAATTAATTACATCATTGTTAACACAAATGTTTGAATTAACTCGATTCCTTTCACTAAGCATGACTTTATTGCTCCTAGATGATTCTTCTACTTCCTTCATAAGTGAACTCTTAGCCGGCAAAGTCCTATCATTCTTTGTATTGCACTTAGGCTGTGACTTGCTAGCATTAGATACACCTTTTACTCCTGTAGAAGCAATGACGGGAACATTAGTCTGATTAGTTGCTACTTGTTTACTGGTGATCAAGATGGAGGATTGTGTCGTGGTTTGGGGAAAATCAACTGTGACATGCTTGTTGCTACTGTTCGGGTGCAATGCAAATGTCCTATCCGACTTGTTATCATTCTTGGGGCATGATCCTATAGCATATTCTAATAATTCCTGGGCTCTATTAGTGAGGAAGCACGCACCAATAATAACATCATCAAGTGGTTTAGAACTCCTCTCATCTTCAATGGTTTCTCTAAGTATGGCCAGACAATCCTTAAGATTTCTAAGATAGTTGTTATGAACTAACTTATTGTTCCTAAGGGGAAGAGGGACATTTACAGCATCGCACTCATATTTTTTATGAGCATGTATATTGGAAATTGCATGATCACATGAAACGACGGGCATTTTACCCTTCACCATGGTCTTTAGATTCTCAATTTCATTTAACAAAGAAGTGACTCTTTCATTGTTTTGGTCACGTGTTGTTTTAATAGACTCAAACAATTCTTTATAACGTTGTTTAGCGTTAGACATTTCAGCACGAAGCCACTCATTTTCAAGTTGTAATTCATTGATAATGTCCTGTTTTTGAAAGTTTTGAGAATCTATCGACTTCTGGTAATTGGTATTGGTCACATCTCTTTTGTTCGATTTTAATTGTGCAATTTGGACCTTCAACTTCCGAATCGTGTTTGAGTGAGCTTGAATTACTTCATCCTTTTTGGCTAATTCAAAACATGTATCAAACTCAGGAACATCCGAAGATGTCTTGGCATTTGATATTTTTATGCTTTCTTCTAGATGTTGATATTTTAATTGTAGGTTCAGATTATCAACTTCTAGTTTTGAGAAATTCCTGGCCATGTTATCATGATCGTCGTTTTGAATTTTTTCATTAAGTTTGTAATTCTCCCCCTCAAGCTCAATTACACGATTCTGGAAGACATTCAAGGTAACTGACCTTTCATGGAATTGTCGAGCAGATAGTGCAGAGTCTGTAACAGTATAAAACACATCTTTTGCAATGCAGTTAGCAATCAAATTTTCATTCATGATGAGAACGTTTTTCCTGTCAATTTCACTGTATTTGAGATCAATAGCTAATTGGTTACCCTCACTTTCCACTTCATCAAAAACCTTTTTCATTTGAGTCACATCATCATTAATGGTGTTTTTAAGGCCCTCAAAATGTTCTTTGAGAAGTTTAAAAAATGGCATAACTTCAGTTAGGTAACACTGTTTTGTTTGCTCAAAACCCCTTTCCCCTTCTGTAATCCCTGTAGGTGTAATTCTTATTTTACAGGTTTTCTCAAAGTCATTGAACAATTGACCTAGCACATACAACCCAATTAGAGTATTACATTGTGTGGGAAGAGTGAAAGGTACAAGGTGCCTAGGTGTGTTCAGGGGGTAAGTAGTTGGGTGAGCAATTCTAAACATAGTGCGTGTGTTACCTACAACTCTTTCAGCTTGCATTTTCTCAATGTCAATATTCCAAAACACTTTTTCAGGAAGAATTCTCTTTTGAGGAACAAAAATTGCAGTTTGATTGTCATTCGCATAATCATAGTGAAACACAATATTCTTAGCAATGCATTTAGGATCCTTTAAACGTTCAGCAAGTTTTACCCTAGTTCTATCCTCTGCCTCATTGATGTGGTCATAAGATCGTGTATCAGGAGGGGCATGATTAGGTTCAAGCATAGTGGTTGCATCATATAATGCAGGTTGTGCACCTAGACCAATTCTAAGGTATCTTGCTTTGGGTTTGGAGGTATCTTGTTCACTAAATTCATCACTTAGTTTCCTATGGTTTTCCATCATTTGAGCAGATTGAATGGTTTGGCCCTGTGTGTACAACTTATCTTCCAATTTATTTTTCAACATTTTTAGTTTTGAGAAATCATTTAGAAGTTTAGTTTCTTTATCTTTGAATTCTAGTTTGATTGAAGTCAAACCTTTTTGAACCTCTAGTTTTTGTTTGATGGTTTGATCCAATTGGTTCTTTAAAGAAACCAGTTCCCTTTTCAATGATTCTTGTTTGGAATTGTTTTCAGATATGTAAGTACGCAGTTGCCATTCCATTTTCTGCTCACGTTCATTCAGCTCAAACTTAGCACGCTGCTCATAAATATTCACTTGATCCTTAAGGGTGTTAATTCTAGTGATCAGGGAATCATCAGGGTTGTATATCGTGTGCTCATGTACCTCATGTTCACTAGAGTCAATAAACGGCATGTCACTTGGTACAACTGGTGGTCCATTGTCATTCACATACATTTCATATGGGATATTATTGGTATTACCCATATCAGTGACGTTTGTGTTGAAAATATTCTTGGGTTGTACAGAGTCACATGCCCCCTGTACAGTTGTAGGATTATTCAGATCATGATTAGGAGATGTTGGTACCTCAGAGATAGCAGACGTGATGGATAAATCAGGATGCTGTGAAGAGGATGCAGCTGCAGACAGATTATCCATGAAAATGGTTTGAGCAGTAGGTTCATCATCCACGTCTGAGTCAAATGCATCACACTCTTCAACTTGAAAGATATTCGGGTCATTAAGAGCCATGTCTTGAACATGCTGATTATCCACATCAGCATCAAAGGTGTTCCCATCATCACCAGCCAGAAAGAGCAAAGCTTCTTCATCCAACACAGTCCCATTTTCTTGTGCCTGCATCAGCAACATCTTGTCTTTGAAGTACTCCGAGTTTTGGGGACGTTTTGGGAGAGTGCAATTCCTAGCAATATGGCCCAACCCTCCGCAGTTATAGCATTTCAGCTGCTTAGCTTGTGCTTGAAGAGCATTCCCAACTCTGTACTGCCCATTCTCTCTACCATCATTTCTTTGGTTGAAGTTCTGTCTTCCCTGCACATTCTGCACCACCACCCGACCATCTTTAATGACTGCCTGATTACGTGGATTAGATGAGATTCTGAGTTGGTTGTTAGTAGATGGAAGTGCAGCCCTGAACTGTTGGACCAGTAGAGAAACTTGGTTGGAGAGATTATCAATCATCATGTCAGCGTGAGAATACCCAGAATCAAGTTGAGTATTCAAAGCAAATGGTGAGGGAGTTGATGATTGACTATTGGTTGGGGTAGACCTGGAGGATGATTGTGATGGTTGAGATTGATCATTAGAGGTTTGATTAGGTTGTTGAACATTGGAAACAAAAGCAAGAGATTCATATGTTGCAGACGGATTGAGTTTTTCTCGCATTAGCCGATCATAAGCAGCATGTTTCTCATGTTTTTGGAGATATGCATAAAGTTGTTCATGATTGGTATGCCTGAGACCTTTGTTGAGCTTAACAGCTGTGACAAACCTATCCCATTCAGGTGCCATGTTGTTCACGAATTTGGAATTAAGCTGTATGTTGGGCATTGTCATCTTGATGGCTCTCATATCATTGACCAGCTTGTGAAATTTGACGTAATAGTCAGTGATGCTCTCACCTGGATTCATTTTGAAATGCTCAAATTCATCGTATAGCTGTGACTCACGATCTTCTTTAGTTAACTCAGACCCTGAAAGAAGCATTTTGACATTATCCCAGACCGCCTTTGCTTCAGTGTTGTAGTTGATAAGTTTGTAGACATCTTTGGGAAGCCCTTGAATGACAATATCTGATGCTCTGATGTCTGCATCAAAGCATTTCTTTTCTTCATCAGATAACTCATTGTAAGTGCGAGGTCTATCAGGACCAAATACGGCCGGTAGTAGATCAGTTGCTGGTGTAACCGTGTCTCTAGTAGTACCCATTTGAAAGGGTCCCTCATCGATGGATTTCAAGATGTTAACCCCATTTTCTTTACCCAGACAGTACAGACGAATCCTTTGAGCCCATGATTCATAGTCAGTTCTATCCAACATCGGAGGTCGAGTGTCAGACCCCACAGCTTGAATGTCATCAGAGGATGTCGACATCACAAATTAGAAATTACCAAAACACAAAGTGGGAGATACTCGCAATGTAAGGTACTAGTCGCAGAAAAGTATAACCACAACTTGACCTAACCGCAGGACACTAACCTCCGAAAATACCAAACCACAACAAAAACCAGCCCCAGAATGATCTAAACGCAACCTCAGTAAATCGCAAACCAAAGATACTAACCGCAGGACACTAACCGCAGAAACTACCAAACCGCAGAAACATTCCAACCGCAGACTGATCTAATCGCAACCTAAGTAAACCGCAAACCAAGGATACTAACCGCAGAAGGTACCAAACCGCAGAGAACACCCAACCGCAGAAAAGCTAACCGCAATAGACTAATCGCAGACAACTAATCGCAGTGACAATGGTCCAAAACTGTCGCTATCTTTGCGTTTTGTTTGTATTCCCAAAATGGTAATCGCAGCAAGCTAACCGCAGATATCAGAACTTAACCGCAATCAAGCAATGAAACAGTGGACTTAACCGCAACAAAGAAATCCGCCCAAAATCAACTCCAAACTTCAAATAGATTAAGGAAATGGTAACACAAACTAAACTACAATGTTCTACAAACACTAATGAACATAAAAGTACATCACTAACATGTATAACAACACTAGAAAGATTAAACCAAGATGTTTTCCAAGAAAGTGACTTCAAACTCACAAAACCACTACTCAAAACATCATCAAATTTGATTCTACAAGGCCCTAAGATGAAACTTTGGCTCTTGATACCAATTGTAGAATACTAACTATGTAGGAAACATGTTTATGTAGTGATTTGTGAGGCGTTGGAAGTGAGGAGGAGGAGAGGAAAGAAAGAAAGAAAGGAACCTTGAGAGAAAAAGCAAATATTAGATTGAGATTAAGTGAAGGTCCAACCCTCTCCACATGTGGAGAGGGGTATTTATACTTACAATAAAACGCCCACACCCGGGCCGTGGATCAGGCATACAGTGGGTGAAGACCCGTCCTTCTTCCACGGTGTTACTAAAACTAATACTAGTTAACTAATAAACAAACTAACTACGAGCTAACTTAATGCTATTACAATCATTAGGTGACCGAGACTTTTACAGGAATATTTGTATTCCTAACAAAATTGTACTCCATTTTCAGTTTTAATATAATTCATAATTTCATTTTATTTCCTTGCAACTTAATTTTCAGCAACTCTATTCTGTTTATTGTTTAAAACTTTTAAGTTACTGTTTTATTGAGATCATTCAAATAACTTGTAGTGAGTTGTATGGTTTATTTTCTGCTTCAAAATCAGTTCAAATAATTGGTCAATGAAAGTCAAGGTCTGTTCATGGTATTGATTCCTGGGTTTATGGTGTTTGATTGATGATTAATGGGATGATTGGAGCCTATCTAAAGATAGGTTGTGTTCAAATGTACCTCTGTTCAGCTGAGGTTTCTTAAGTAAGTTTCCTCTTTCAATTTACATCTTATATTCTGCATTTTTAGATTTTCATAGTAGAAATCTGAATTGGTTGTTCATTTACTATTTCATTTGAAGTAATCATTCACTTGGTAGATGTAGAATAGCAGGTTATATCATCATCTTATAGTTTGCATTTTATTTGCTTATTTCTATTTCATTACTGCATTAGCTTAGCTTATATTGCATTTCTGTGTTTCTGTGGTTGTTGTTGCATTTCTTGTGCTCATTTAGTTTTAAATTCAGTTAAGTATAGTAGATTGATCATTAGTTTGGGTAATTAAGGTGTAAAACAGTAAAAGTTAATGAAATTGCTCATTTAAGGGACTGTTTGGATCAGCTTGTTCTGTGGGAATTTGTATTTTGAGATCTGTGTTTTCTGCATAATTAGAACCCTTTAGGCATATTTAGGATCATATAAGCATAAAATCAGTAGGCCATATTGAAGAAAGTCAAAGTTCTATTGGATACTCAAATCTGTGTTCAATGAGTGAGATTTGTGAACCTGTGGCTTGGTAATCTTTTAGATTTAGGATTCAAGTAAGTTAATTATGTCATAAGTTGTCTTAACATAGCATTTACAATCAGCTTTGATCAAGGGGATTTCATTTTAGTCAAAGGTAAATAGCAAATAAAAAGTCAAAATCCTACAGTCCATTAGGTTCATGAGCTGCTGATCTCAGGTTAATTTAGGGCTCCAATTAGGTTTTAAATTTGGTTTAGTTTGGTTTTCTAGGTACCTAGTAGTATAGGCTAGGATTTGCCCCCCCCCCCCCAGGTTTTACTTTAGAGCTTATTTGAATGCTTATAATTCAGCTGCAAGTAGGGTGACTGAACTAGGTTATGTTTTCATTTAGAAGGCTACTATTGAGTTTTGTTGATCCTTATTCTGAGGCTTATTGTTCATTTTAGCTCATTTGTACCCTTAGTTGCTAATTCCATTGAGTTTAGTCCATTTACTTATACTGTTTGGACATTCCTTATTTGAAGCTGTTTTGGCCCATAACTAAGTTTATGTGATCATTTTAGATTTACCATTGTTCAATTAAGCTTTTCTAAGTCTAAAAATTATCTGGTCAAAGTTTCATTCAGTTTGGTCAAACTCTGCTTATTAATAAGCACTTATACTTAAGCAGTTTTAAGCTAATAAGCAGTTCCTGTGCTTAATCTTCACATTTTAAATTTTTCTTAAGATTAGAATATTATTTTAGATTTTCCTTGAATTTTTCATATTTTTCTGAGTTCATTTGCTACTTTTCTTATTTAATTTTCATTTTTAATCAATTTTTAATACTTTTTAATTACCAAAAATTCCAAAAAAATCAGAAAAAGCCTAGAAAAATCCAAAAATGTTTTAGAAAATAGTTTTCAATTATTTTAGATTTTTAGAAATTTATTTTGCATTTTTTCCATTTATTTGGAATTTATTTTGAATTTGTATTACTTTTTAATTAGTTTTACTAGTTTTTAATTCCAAACAATTACACAAAAAGCCAAAAAAAAATAGTTTTTAGTTTTAAAATTTCTTTTTAGTTATGTTATAATTTTCAAAATTTATTTTGTATTTTTCTCACTTTATTTGCATTTTCTTTTAATTTTTAATTAGTTTAATTAGTTTTTAATTCATAAAAAATAATTAAAAAGTCAAAAAAATATTTTTCTTTTTCTCAAAATTTTCTTTCATCATTTTTAACTTTAGAAAATTATTTTCAAGTCCGTAGGAGCAGTGTAGCTTAAATTTCAAGTTTTATTTTGCGCGTTTACGTTTATTTTGCGTTTTAGTTTACGTTTTCGATTTTACTTTAGGTTTTGAGTTTGATTACTTGAATTATGTGCTTAAGTGATTATTTGTGCTTTATTTTCATATTCAATAGTATAATCTCATTTAAATCATTTTTTACCACTTTCACGACACGTTTCACAAATTGGGAATTCGAAATTCCATTCACACCTTCGTTGGGACACGGCCCGGGGAAATACTTTCCTAAGCATTTCTTCGGAAAAATAAACCTATACTAAAAATGACTGAATCACTACCCATATTATCCATAACTTTTGCAAAATCACAACATGCTAATCAAGTTTTAAACAACAAGCATAACCAAGTATTCTACTCATTACCCTAACGAAAGCCCTTAAAAAAATTTCAACTTACATGTTAAATCAACACAATTGAATTTAATAACTGCAACAAAAACCCTAACGTCTCTAATAACTCTTTTAGCTAACTGTAATGATTTAGCAATCACAATTACCCATATAAGCCATGAGTTTTGCAAAATCACAACATACTAATCAAATTATAAACAACAAGCATAACCAAATATTCTAGTCACTACCCCAACCAAACCATTAAAAAAATTTCAGACCTAAATGGGAAATAAAAGAAAAGAAAAGAAAAAGTAAAACACCCTTAATCAGGCACTGATGCGTGTGATATGTTAGTGTAGCATAGGGTGTTTAAGCCTTTTCAAGTTTTACATTTATATTTAACCGACTTATTACTAACACACACACACTTAACGAGCAGTGTACCCGATCAGTACGTATATAGTGGTAAGTAGAATGTCGAACGCTAAGAATGAAATGTAATATCTAGTTGATTAATCCGTATTTTAATATCTAAGTTACCTTTACAATCTAAATATAATAAAACGGGGGTTTAGCCTAAGAGACTAACATGAATATTCGTACACCGCCTTTAGATTATTATATTCTTGAATATTCGTACACCGCCTTTAGATGCGGCGTAACTTGTTTCTCTATGCGGCGCATGTTCTTTAACGTCTTGGATAGAATCTGGTGAAGTCTTCAGCTGATACGCTGCATGTTGTAAATGAGATGCGGCGTATTTTGGAGTAGAACAAGTTGATAATCCTTCATTGGCCAAAGTTTCATATGCGGCGCATGTTGTAATTAGATGCGACGCATTCTTCAAAGTCAGGCAGTGGTCTTCAAATTCATCTAAGTATGATTTTGCGGCGTATCTGTTGAGAATGATACGGCGCATCTCTTTAATTTCAGTAGACTTATCAAATCTTGATCATTTAGCTTCATAATTCGTCCAATATCATTAACTTTCACCAATTGCTTGTTTTTACCTGAGATTCTGAGAATCACTAAAGTAAACATTAAAGCACCAATTCTTATACAAAATAATATAAAACAAGTCAATTAAATAGGATAAATGATGCTAATAATATGTACTTATTTGATATCATCAAATATCCCCCACTTGAACTTTACTTGTCCCCAAGTAAACCTTTTAGAATAAACATAATGAAAATATATCCTTGATAGGATATTTTTACATTTAAGCACTTATTCGTTTTATTATAATTGCATGACCAAACACTTAACCAATTAGAAACAAAATATATTTTTAATAAAAGCAAATCTAATTGTTTAACTGTCCGGATGTGACGAATATTCTATCATATGCTTGACAAGGATACACATGACACGAAGTCATACATATGCTTGAGCAAGAGTTTTTTTATTTTTTTTAATAATGCCTTCTAAAACGTCGCTCCCCAAAATTATCTGTCACGATGGTTTGCTATTACTTCAGATAGAAACCCGGTCTTATTATTAGGGAAAGTTCGCCGCCAAAAAGACGACTGTTCCTAACAAAGGCATGAATTACTTTATATTCGTGCCTTTCCGATCTGATGTACACTTAAGTGCATCATTTCTGGTAAAAGAAGAGAAGTCTTCTTTACATTTCAAATAGTTTTCCTTCAATCATTCTTCAGGAAAGTATTTGCTTCAAACTTGGTGGTAGCATGGTTTTTGAAGATCAAACAAAACTTGAAACTTTGTTTAAAAACTTTGCCACTCAATCGATGCTAAAAGATTAAGCTGGTGTGCAAAATATTTAATTGAAAATGCATCATCGATTGAAGGGGAGAATGATTTCAAAAACTATATATCATCAAAACAAGATCTTCGGGAAAGTATTTGCTTCAAATTTGGTGGTAGCATGGTTTTTGAAGATCAAACAAAACTTGAAACTTTGTTTAAAAACTTTGCCACTCAATCGATGCTAAAAGATTAATCTGGTGTGCAAAATATTTAATTGAAAATGCGTCATCGATTGAGGGGGAGAATGATTTCAAAAACTATATATCATCAAAACAAGATCTTTGTGCATAAATACAGGGTATTAAGTGTTATTGTTATGTGTTAGTGTATGAATTTTTCATGTGTTTCTCGCTAAACTCGAAATCATTTATAAACTCATCATCTCTAACACATAACATACTCCCTAAAGGTTTGAGGGGGAGCTTAAATATCGTCTCAAAATCAGTCATTCTTAAATCTGATACATCTTTCTCCCAAAAGCTTTAAACTTATTTAAATCACTTGGGGATCACAAATCTCAATTGGTTTGAAATTTTTGATCGGGGGAGAAGATGTGATTTAAATATGAAAAAATTGATTAAAATGTGATGTTTTGAACCCAAATGTATGCTCTCCCTTATGTGCTAAACTCTTTTATATGAATGCACATATTGAGGGGGAGCAAATGACTTGTGGAAAAAGGATCCTTGCATATTAAGAGATCGAGACTCGGATTTGACTCATGAATTGACGAAACACAACTGTCTTGAATCGAAAGGACTAGTCCTGGACGGGTAATAACTTCAAGCTAGTCTAACTAGTGATGTAAGCGTGTCTCGAAAAGGACTTGTCTGAGTAGAATGTACCGTCTCGAGACACCTTTGGTGAATCTGATCGGGCCGGGTAATAACTTCAAGCTAGTCTAACTAGTGATGTAAGCGTGTCTCGAATGCCCACTCATATTCACTTAAGGTGGATCAATTCAAAAAGTGAAACTCTTCCTGACATGTGCAAATTTTCAAATCAAAACATATGAGCACATGTGAAGGGGGAGCATTTGAAAATGTCAAAACTCTCAACGTGTTAACTAAATGTATTAATCAATCATAAACACGTTGAGAGAATTTTCAATGATTTGGTGTATGGCAACATAGGATAGTCATGAAGTTATAAGGTGGCTAAGGTTAGGAAAACCGTCCTATGATCCGCCAGAGCCGGAGGGATCTACCCATGGACAACACCAAATAGATAGTATTAGTAAGTCCATAGGTATGATTATGAAAAAAGGAGAAATGTGAGAATGGAGAAAGAAGGGGTTGAAGAATTAAAAAGAAACGAAATGAGAAAGGGTGAAAAGAAATAGCCCTCTAATTATTCAACCTTAGGGCAGAAACCGGGGTTCAATTCATAATCTATTGATGGTTGCTACGGCGACATTGGTATTGAAGACAAGACGTCATGGACCCAGTGACGCACTGCACTAAACCTTCTAGCCACTCAAGTTCTCTTAAAAGAACTTGTTTCATTCTCACGGGGAACCGGTGTAATCTATCAACTTATCTCTTAGAGATGGTTGATATTGAAGCAGGAGACCTCTCCCTAATCTCTGCATAGGAAAACCAAATGCACTTATTGAGTCTAGAGCCTTGAGATGCATACAAAGATCTCATAGGAACACGTGCTACTTCTACCCTGGTTGTTCAACATTAAGGACACCAGTGGTAAACTTATGAGTCCTACGCAGATCTTAGCAATCTGCCAGAACATTTATGAGGGATGTTGTTATTGTAATTCCCAGTGATTGAATGGAAATTCCTGCCAGGGTCAACATCAAGCAGCCCTGAAAGCAGGTCACTTAGGTAATTCATTGTGGATTACGCTTAGTGGTCACGATGGTTACTAACAGTCAACAGTCGAGGAGTGATCTCCAGCGACTCAGCCAATCGTTGATCTACTTAGGTAGTTCGTGTAAATCCTTCCAGGGTTTGCCGATTGGGAACGGTCTTGGTAAGGGTTAGAAGGAGTCTTCACACTATGCTGTTGACGATCTCTAATTCCAAACCTATAAGCACCGGATGATTTGTTGCTAACTGTTTGCTTGCAGAAATTTCTGATGGCTGCAGTTTATTGCTGTATAGATGCTGATCCATCAACACATGCTCACACTTCGACATCACAATATAAGAAATCAGGATCATTGATTGGGCCAATCTATGCTTCCACAACTCTGATGCAGAAGATCATGATAATGAAAAGTGTGAGCATGCCAACACAAAGATGTTCATATCACATGGAGACGTTACTGCTCAAAGATGACTTTCAGACACTCATTTGGATGATGAACTTGAATTATTTCCAAAGATCATCCATCACATTGAACAAGTCATCTAGAACCTACCACTTAAATGCACAAAGATCTCAACAATGAAGAATCAAAAGGCTACGAGCTACAAAGATGTCGGCAAAGACTTGAATGCTATGATTCAATATTTACTTTCCGGGGTGACCTCCCATAGGGGGAGATTGTTAGGAATACGTTTATTCATATGTAGACTCGGTCACCCCGAATGTAGTTTAGCATATTGTAGCTCGTAGTATTCATCAAATTAGTTAGAACGTAGTTTAGTATTAGTTACTATTTGTGGAGTCGGGTCGGGTCTTTACCCACTGTCAGCCCTCTCCACAGCCCGTTTCAGGGGGCGTTTGATTGTTTGTATAAATACCCCTTCCATAGCTTGGAAGGGGTTGGACCTTCATTCACAATCTAATACATTACTAGTTTTCTCTCAAGGTTCCACTCCTTTCTCTCTCTAACTTCTCACTAGAAATTCTTCCATAAAATCATCCTTAATACAAAACCATCCATGTTCTTACATTAGAGTATATTACAATTGGTATCAAGAGCCATGGTTCTATCCTAGGATTCGTGGTATGATCAAATTTGTAGCATGGTTTTGTATCTTTTAATGGTTCGAATGGATTTGGTGGTTTTCACACTTGTGTTATCTCGTTTGGTGTTCTTCTTGAGTGTTTACTTGTACTTTCGTATCTAGAAGTGTTGTAGGCATCGTGTGTAACTCTTGGTTAAGTAACATCATCACTTTCATGTTTGGAGGTGATTCGTGTGGTATTTCATACTAGCGAGTTGATTATTCCTGGTAGAGGGTTGGCAGGATTTTCTAGCGAGTTGGGGTAGCGTTTTGGCGCTTTGCTATTTTAGGACTCTAAGCCAAAACGCTAGACAGTGATGTTTCTGTCTTATTACCCTAGTGAGTTGAGGAAGGTAGCGAGTTGCTATAGTTAGAGGTTTGATCCGTTTAGCGTGTTACCATTTTCCAGCGAGTTGGTTTTGTTTAAGCGAGTTGTTCTATTGAATACTGTTCTAGTGAGTTGAGGTTTATGTTTCCAGTGAGTTGTTAACTCTAGCGTGTTGGTGTAGTTAGCGATTTGACATCTTAGCGAGTTGACCTGTTGTTAGAGTGTTGAGTTGTTTTAGCGAGTTGATTTATCCAGCGAGTTGATGTGGTCAGTGGGTTGACCCTTTATAGCGAGTTGTGTTATTTTTAGCGAGTTGGTTTTTTTTCCTTGGCGAGTTGATCTAGTTTGTGGTAAGTTGTGGAGTGGTGTTAGCGACTTGGCTCTGTAACATTAGTGAAACTTGTGCGCTGTTGCGACTTAAGTTGTTACGACTATTTCAACAGTAACTTGACGTTATGAGGCTAAACTTACGACTTGACTTGTTATTTGTTGAGCGGTTGTAATTTGACTTGTTGCAACCAAACACGAATTACACTTGTGCTTAAAACTTAGTACTAAGACATACTCACTTTCCACAACATGGCAAGCACTTCCTATGATGACATTCAAGTTGCAGGGTTGGATACTCGTCCTCCAATGCTGGACAGAACTGACTATGAATCATGGGTACAAAGGATTCGTCTCTATTGTTTGGGAAAGGAAAACAGGGTTAACATTTTGAAATCCATTGATGAAGGACCTTTTCTAATGGGCGTCACTAGAGACACGATTGCAGCTACTGATGATCAACCTGCTGTAGTTGGTCCAGACAGACCTCACACCTACGATGAGTTATCTGATGAAGAAAAGAAACGCTATGATGCCGACATCAGAGCATAGAACATTGTCATTCAAGGGCTTCCTAAAGATGTCTACAAACTTATCAACTACAACACAGAAGCCAAAGCAGTTTGGGATAATTTGAAAATGCTTCTTGCGGGGTCTGAGTTAACTAAAGAAGATCGTAAGTCTCAGCTATATGATGAATTTGAGCACTTCAAAATGAATCCAGGTGAAAGCATCACTGACTATTATGTCAGATTTCACAAGTTGGTCAATGATATGAGGATCATCAAAATGACAATGCCCAACATTCAGCTTAACTCCAAATTCGTGAATAACATGGCACCTGAATGGGATAGGTTTGTTACGGCTGTTAAACTCAACAAAGGTCTCAGGGATACCAATCATGAACAACTCTATGCATATCTGCAACAACATGAGAAGAATGCTGCTTATGATCGATTAATGCGGGAAAAACTCAATCCTTCAGCAACAAATGACTCTCTTGCATTCGTCTCAAATGTTCAGCAGCGTAATCAATCTTCTATTGATCCACCTTAACCACAACATCCTTCATCCAGGTCGACTAATATAACTGTTCAAGCATCAACCCCTTCAGCATCTGCTTTAAACACCCATCTGGACTCTGGGTACTCCCACACTGACATGATGATTGATAATCTTTCCAACCAAGTTTCATTGTTGGTTCAACAATTCAGGGCAGCTCTTCCATCTACTAATAACCAACTTCAGACTTCATTCAATCCTCATAATCAGGCAGTCATAGAGGATGGTAGAGTTGTGGTGCAAAATGTGCAAGGAAGACAAAACTTGAATCAAAGAAATAGTGGCAGGGAAAATGTGCCTTATAGAGTTGGGAATGCGCTTCAAGTACAAGCTAGGCAGCCTAAGTGCTACAACTGTGGAGGATTGGGCCACATTGCTAGGAATTGCACTCTACCAAAGCGTCCTCAAAACTTTGAGTACTTCAAAGACAATATGCTGCTAATGCAGGCACAATAGAATGGGACTGCCTTGGATGAAGAAGCTCTACTCTTTCTGGCTGGTGATGACGGGAATACTTTTGATGCTGATGTGGATGATCAACCTGTTCAGGACATGGCACTGAATGACCCGAACATCTTTCAAGTTGAAGACTGTGATGCATTTGACTCAGATGTTGATGACGAACCCACAGCTCAAACCATCTTCATGGCAAATCTGTCTGCTGTTGTTTCCTCATCACAACAATCTGGCTCTCCCATCACGTCTGCTATTTCTGAGGTCGTACAAATCGTCCTTTGGTATTTGGACTCAGGTTGCTCAAAACATATGACTGGGGATCGCTTGCGGCTCAAGAATTTCGTGGAAAAATTCATTGGTACGGTCAGATTCGGGAACGACCACTTTGGTGCAATAATGGGTTATGGTGATTACGTCTTTGAGGACAGTGTGATATCCAGGGTGTACTACGTGGAGGGACTTGGGCACAATCTATTTTCGGTTGGTCAGTTTTGTGATGCAGATCTTGAAGTTGCCTTCAGAAAACACACATGTTTTGTTAGAGAACTAGATGGTATAGATCTTCTCAAAGGCAGTCGGGGCACCAATCTTTATACCATCTCAATTGAAGACATGATGCAGTCCTCTCCCATTTGTTTGCTCTCAAAAGCATCCAAGAACAAATCCTGGCTGTGGCATCGTCGTTTAAACCACTTGAACTTCAGTACCATCAATGAACTCACCCGTAAGGACGTTGTTCAAGGACTGCCCAGACTTAAGTATGAAAAGGATCATCTATGCTCCGCATGTCAATTGGGCAAGAGCAAAAAGCACACCCACAAACCCAAAACTGTCAATTCCATTCTGGAAGTTCTACACACTCTTCACATAGATCCTTGTGGACCAATGAGGATTCAAAGTATCAATGGAAAGAAATATGTGCTAGTCATTGTTGATGACTTCTCTCGCTTCAAATGGGTTAAGTTTTTGCGATCAAATGATGAAACTCTGGAGATCATCATTAGACTCATCAAGCAATTTCAAGTTTGACTCCACAAAACTGTTAGGTTCATTCGCACTGAAAATGGAACGGAGTTCGTGAACAAACAACTTACTCAATTTTATGAAAGTGTCGGCATTAGTCATCAAAAGAGCATTCCGCGTACTCCTCAACAAAATGGATTGGTTGAAAGTCGTAACCACACCTTGGTTGAAGCTGCTAGGACTATTCTCATCTTTTCTAAAGCTCCCATGTTCCTTTGGGCAGAGGCTATTGCAACCGCTTGCTACACACAAAATCGATCCTTGATACATCCTCTCCACAGCAAGACACCGTATGAACTGGTTTATGGCAGAAAACCAGACCTTTCGTTCCTACGAGTATTTGGCGCCTTATGTTATCTAATGAATGACAGTGAAGATCTTGGGAAACTCAAGGCCAAAGCAGACATTGGTTTCTTCGTTGGCTATGCTCCAGAATGAAAGGGTACCGAATCTACAACAAACGTACCAGAGAAATAATGGAAACAATTCACGTGACATTCGATGAGCTGACTGAGCAAGAGGCTCCTGGACAAGCAAGTCCTGGACCCGTACCAACTCTTTTGTCTCCTGGACCCATAAGCTCCGGGCTTGTACATAATCCCACATCTGCTACTCCTTTTGTGCCTCCTACAAGTGAAGATTGGAAGAAACTGTTTGACCCAATGTTTGATGAATATTTTGAGCCACAAAATGTGGTTGCTTCTGAAGCTCCATCTATTCCACTACTAGCTGGTGCAACACATGTTTCACTCCAAAATGTTAGACCATCCACATCGATGTCATTAGATCCAGAAGCCCCCACTATCAGTCACTCAGTTTCTACATCTAATGTCCACTCTTCATCTGTATGAAGAGAAGCAGCTATGGACAATTTTTTTGAAGAAAATCCTTTCGCTCCACTTGAAGACGAGCCGTTTGTAAACATCTTTGCACCCGAATCCCCTAATGATGCAACATCTTCAGAAGAATCCAACACGGCGACCTCAATTCACTATCCTCAACCCCATGAGCATCTCAGGAAATGGACAAATGATCACCCAATTAACAACATCATCGGAAACCCTTCTCGTCCGATATCAACCCATAAACAACTTGCTACTGATGCATTATGGTGTTTCTTCAATTCCATCCTCTCCAAATCTGAGCCCAAGGATTTCAAAGATGCACTGTCTAAACACTCATGGTTCACCGCTATGGTAGAAGAGATTCATGAGTTTGATCGCCTTGAAGTGTGGGAATTAGTACCACCTCCCGATTGTGCTATGATCATTGCTCTCAAGTGGATATTTAAAGTAAAGCTTGATGAGTATGGAGAGGTATTGAAGAACAAGGCAAGGCTTGTAGCGAAAGGATACCGTCAAGAAGAAGGAATAGACTTTGAAGAATCCTTCGCACCTGTTGCTAGAATTGACGACATAAGAATATTTCTTGATAATGCTGCCAGTCAGAATATGGTGGTATATCAAATGGACGTTAAGACTGCATTCTTAAACGCCGATCTAAAGGAAGTGGTGTATGTTAGTCAAACCTGAAGGATTCGTGGATCCGTAACGTCCTAACCATGTCTATCGTTTGAAGAAGGCTCTTTATGGGCTTAAGCAAGCTCCTAGGGCATGGTATGATACTTTGTCAAAATTCCTTCTTGCCAACAAGTTTTCCAAGGGTGCTGTTGATCCTACACTCTTTACCAGAAACACAGGCAAAAACTACCTTCATGTACAAATCTATGTTGATGATATCATATTTGCCTCCTCTTATCCTAAAGAGTGTGATCGTTTCTCCAAAGAGATGAGCTCTATGTTTCAGATGTCCATGATGGGACAAATGTCATTCTTTTTGGGCTTGCAAGTATCTCAAAATTCCAATGGCATATTCATCAATCAATCCAAGTATGCTAATAAAATCTTGAAGAAATTTGGATTTGAATCCTGTGACTCTGTTGATACTCCCATGATCGAAAGATCAAAACTCGATGAAGATAATTTTGGGATTCTGGTCGACCAGACCAAGTATCGGAGTATGATTGGCTCCTTAATGTACCTCACTGCTAGCAGACTGGACCTCCTTTTTGTCGTCTGCATGTGTGCTCGATATCAATCCAAACAAACCAAGAAGCACTTAGAAGCAGTTAAGAGGGTCTTTCGGTATCTTAAAGGAACAATCCACATGGGTCTCTGGTATCCCAAGGACACCGCTATGGCGCTCACGACTTATTCCGACGGTAACCATGCGGGATGTCAAGACACTCGTCGAAGCACATCTGGAGGTTCACAGTTTCTGGGTGATAAGCTGGTTAGTTGGTCTTCAAAGAAACAGATGAGTACTTTGATCTCCTCCACAGAAGCTGAATACATTGCCATGTCATCTTGTTGTGCTCAAATCCTATGGATGAGATCACAACTTTTGGACTATGGTCTTGTGTTTAACAAGGTTCTCATGTACTGTGACAACAAAAGTGCTATAGCTCTCTGCTGCAACAATGTCCAGCACTCCAGATCCAAGCACATTAACATTCGACATCACTTCATCAGGGAACAAGTCGAGAAGGGGATTGTGGAACTTTTCTTCGTGTGGACTGAGTTCCAGCTTACTGATATCTTCACCAAAGCACTTCCTAGGGAACGATTTCAATTCATACTCCCTCGTCTTGGAATGAAGAGTCTCACACCTGAGGATTTCAAAAGTCTTCAGGAAGACCAGGAGGAGTAAAGGGGTTGCTTCACATATCCTTTGTACATAGTTTATCACAAAAAAAGGAAAATAGAAAAGTATAAAATCCGCAAATACCATAAAAATTTAAAAAAAAAAAAAACCACAAAAGTTCCAAAAAGATTCTTCTCGTGACATGTCTCTTGTGTAATCAATATTATGAAC
Source organism: Artemisia argyi (assembly GCA_030686995.1). Taxonomy (NCBI): domain Eukaryota; kingdom Viridiplantae; phylum Streptophyta; class Magnoliopsida; order Asterales; family Asteraceae; genus Artemisia; species Artemisia argyi. The sequence goes on along the minus strand of CM060689.1, from coordinate 119,185,348 downwards.
GTCTTTAGAAATGTCATTCAACAATGACACGAAGTCATACATATGCTTGAGCAAGAGTTTTTTTATTTTTTTTAATAATGCCTTCTAAAACGTCGCTCCCCAAAATTATTTGTCACGATGGTTTGCTATTACTTCAGATAGAAACCCGGTCTTATTATTAGGGAAAGTTCGTCGCCAAAAAGACGACTGTTCCTAACAAAGGCATGAATTACTTTATATTCGTGCCTTTCCGATCTGATGTACACTTAAGTGCATCATTTCTGGTAAAAGAAGAGAAGTCTTCTTTACATTTCAAATAGTTTTCCTTCAATCATTCTTCAGGAAAGTATTTGCTTCAAACTTGGTGGTAGCATGGTTTTTGAAGATCAAACAAAACTTGAAACTTTGTTTAAAAACTTTGCCACTCAATCGATGCTAAAAGATTAAGCTGGTGTGCAAAATATTTAATTGAAAATGCATCATCGATTGAGGGGGAGAATGATTTCAAAAACTATATATCATCAAAACAAGATCTTCAGGAAAGTATTTGCTTCAAACTTGGTGGTAGCATGGTTTTTGAAGATCAAACAAAACTTGAAACTTTGTTTAAAAACTTTGCCACTCAATCGATGCTAAAAGTTTAATCTGGTGTGCAAAATATTTAATTGAAAATGCGTCATCGATTGTTGGGGAGAATGATTTCAAAAACTATATATCATCAAAACAAGATCTTTGTGCATAAATACAGGGTATTAAGTGTTATTGTTATGTGTTAGTGTATGAATTTTTCATGTGTTTCTCGCTAAACTCGAAATCATTTATAAACTCATCATCTCTAACACATAACATACTCCCTAAAGGTTTGAGGGGGAGCTTAAATATCGTCTCAAAATCAGTCATTCTTAAATCTGATACATCTTTCTCCCAAAAGCTTTAAACTTATTTAAATCACTTGGGATCACAAATCTCAATTGGTTTGAAATTTTTGATCGGGGGAGAAGATGTGATTTAAATATGAAAAAATTGATTAAAATGTGATGTTTTGAACCCAAATGTATGCTCTCCCTTATGTGCTAAACTATTTTATATCAATGCACATATTGAGGGGGAGCAAATGACTTGTGGAAAAAGGATCCTTGCATTTTAAGAGATCGAGACTCAGATTTGACTCATGAATTGACGAAACACAACTGTCTTGAATCGAAAGGACTAGTCCTGGACGGGTAATAACTTCAAGCTAGTCTAACTAGTGATGTAAGCGTGTGTCGAAAAGGACTTGTCTGAGTAGAATGTACCATCTCGAGACACCTTTGGTGAATCTGATCGGGCTGGGTAATAACTTCAAGCTAGTCTAACTAGTGATGTAAGCGTGTCTCGAATGCCCACTCATATTCACTTAAGGTGGATCAATTCAAAAAGGTGAAACTCTTCCTGACATGTGCAAATTTTCAAATCAAAACATATGAGCACATGTTAAGGGGGAGCATTTGAAAATGTCAAAACTCTCAACGTATTAACTAATGTATTTCTCAATCATAAACACGTTGAGAGAATTTTCAATGATTTGGTGTATGGCAACATAGGATAGTCATGAAGTTATAAGGTGGCTAAGGTTAGGAAAACCGTCCTATGATCCGCCAGAGCCGGAGGGATCTACCCATGGACAATACCAAATAGATAGTATTAGCAAGTCCATAGGTATGATTATGAAAAAAGGAGAAATGTGAGAATGGAGAAAGAAGAGGTTGAAGAATTAAAAAGAAACGAAATGAGAAAGGGTGAAAAGAAATAGCCCTCTAATTATTCAACCTTAGGGCAGAAACCGGGTTCAATTCATAATCTACTGATGGTTGCTACGGCGACATTGGTATTGAAGACAAGACGTCATGGACCCAGTGACGCACTGCACTAAACCTTCTAGCCACTCAAGTTCTCTTAAAAGAACTTGTTTCATTCTCACGGGGAACCGGTGTAATCTATCAACTTATCTCTTAGAGATGGTTGATATTGAAGCAGGAGACCTCTCCCTAATCTCCGCATAGGAAACCAAATGCACTTATTGAGTCTAGAGCCTTGAGATGCATACAAAGATCTCATAGGAACACGTGCTACTTCTACCCTGGTTGTTCAACATTAAGGACACCAGTGGTAAACTTATGAGTCCTACGCAGATCTTAGCAATCTGCCAGAACATTTATGAGGGATGTTGTTATTGTACCCAGTGATTAAATGGAAATTCCTGCCAGGGTCAACATCAAGTAGCCCTAAAAGCAGGTCACTTAGGTAATTCCTCGTGGATCACGCTTAGTGGTCATGATGGTTACTAATGGTCAACAGTCGTGGAGTGATCTCCAGCGACTCACCCAATCGTTGATCTACTTAGGTAGTTCGTGTAAATCCTTCCAGGGTTTGCCGATTGGGAACGATCTTGGTAAGGGTTAGAAGGAGTCTTCACACTATGCTGTTGACGATCTCTAATTCCAAACCTATAAGCACCAGATGATTTGTTGCTAATTGTTTGCTTGCAGGAATTTCTGACGGTTGCAATTTATTGCTGTATAGATGCTGATCCAACAACACATGCTCACACTTCGACATCACAATCTAAGAAATCATGATCATTGATTGGGCCAATCTATGCTTCTACAACTCTGATGCAGAAGATCATGATCCTGAAAAGTGTGAGCATGCCAACACAAAGATGTTCATATCACATGGAAACGTTACTGCTCAAAGATGACTTTCAGACACTCATTTGGATGATGAACTTGAAGTTATTTCCAAAGATCATCCATCACATTGAACAAGTCATCTAGAACCTACCACTTAATGCACAAAGATCTCAACAATGAATAATCAAAAGGCTACGAGCTACAAAGATGTCGGCAAAGACTTGAATGCTATGATTCAATATTTATTTTCCAGGGTGACCTCCCTTAGGGGGAGATTCTTAGGAATATGTTTATTCATATGAAGACTCGGTCACCCCAAGTGTAGTTTAGCATATTGTAGCTCGTAGTATTTATCATATTAGTTAGAATGTAGTTTAGTATTAGTTAGTATTTGCGGAGTCGGGTCGGGTCTTTACCCACTGTCAGCCCTCTCCACAGCCCGTTTCAGGGGGCGTTTAATTGTTTGTATAAATACCCCTTCCCTAGCTTGGAAGGGGTTGAACCTTCATTCACAATCTAATACATTACTAGTTTTCTCTCAAGGTTCCACTCCTTTCTCTCTCTAACTTCTCACTTGAAATTCTTCCATAAAATCATCCTTAATACAAAACCATCCATGTTCTTACATTAGAGTATATTACATTCGTTGTTGATTTCGGTGTTTTCAAATTTAGGCAATTTGTAAGAAAATAGGTTTGTATCAATTTTTAATATATCAAATTTTTCCTTTTAGTAAACCGTTTCTTAAAAATTTTCTTTTCAGACATATCCTTGCAATAATCAGTAGTAGGTAAAGATAATTCACTTTTATTACCAAATTTAACTAAGGAGTCTTGTGAAGGACTCTGATGAGGCGAAATTTGTTACGCTTTTAAGGGGTCATTTAAGCATTAAGTCGTGAGAATATGATGAATTATTACCCTAAATCGTTTCTTTTGTCATTTTAGGTACTTTTGGGAATAATTCTGGAAAATGTAGCATTTTAGACATTTTTGGAGCATAAAGTGAAGAAAACGACAAAGTCAAGAATCCAAGCTAGAAATTACACCTGACGGTGTCACCCATTCCTAAGGGACGACTTCAACCTTTATGACAAGAGGTGGAAATTACTTTTACACTTGACGCACCAGAAGACAATTTGGGCATTAACACATGACGGCGTCACCCTTTACCAAGAGTAAGCCGTCACGTGTAACTCTAAAGCGTGATGGCCCAGAACCCTTATTAAGTGACGGCGTCAAGAAGTTGGATTGGGTGACAAGAAACCCTAGCAGCGACGAGATGACGGCGTCAACCATCAAAAGGTGACGTCGTCACCCTTGTAAATCTATATATAATTTTCGATTTTTCATTCATTAGGGTGCAACTTTGGAGAGGAACTTTGTCACATAAACCCTAGGTCGAATTTCAGAAGTCTTTAAGGGTTTCATACCCTTGTCTCTTCCATGTTTGATTAAAGATAAGTAATCTATCAATCATTCAATATGTCTATGTGTTATTTGATTCTATCTTACGCTTGTATTTCTTTTAACATGCTAGGCTAGGTTTATTTGTGTTTGCTTAGATGTAGTGAAACCTAGTTATTGATTATTGATTGATGGTTGGTTATTAATTGTTGTTGGGTGATTGTTAATCGATGTTAGGCTTAAGAAAACCGGCTAATATCCTATTCGGTAACTTGCTTGAACGTCTTAAGAAACATGAATCGGATGTGTACTACGATTTTAATGGTTGTATTTAATGCATAAGTAACTATTTGGAGGCCATGGTAAGGATACTTAACGTGTCGCCATAGGCAGAGATAGAAGCTTATAGAGTTGGGGAAGATCGTACACGGCCCCACAAATGGTATTAAGGAATGCAACTCATCACCCATGCAATTGTAACAAGCTTATCAATCAATAAAAGATAACTAGAGAGTAATGAAATCTAAGTAAACACGTTTTCTCCATATATAGTTTCACATTTCATTTTATTTTATTGTCATTTTATTTTTATTGCATTAGTAGTTATTTGGGTTAGTTGACTAGCAACTAATCCTGCCCACTCTTTCAAAAACCCAAGATTTTACTTGCTTTCATTTAAAATATAAAAATACAAAAAGAATCATCTCTCACCTCTAGACCTAGTTAGATAAATTTCAATCCTAACGAACACTATTCCCTGTGGAGAACAATCAATCCCCCGGTACTTGCCACTTCACTATACTACATCGGTCAGGTACACTGGTGGGGATTGTAAGATTCTCAAGATCCCTTGAGAGGTAAAACTTTCGTGTAGACCAGAATCCGCACATCAAATTTTTTGGCGCCGCGGCCGAGGAATAGTTATTGTTTAGGTTGAGATTTATTTTTATTAGGTCTACTCACTAGATTCCTTTCTAGGGAGAATTTTTTTACTTTATAGGTTTTCTTTAGTCTATTTTATTTTTTCATTTCTTTGTTCGTAACCATTATCATCCGCCATCATGGGAGGTGGTAATATCTTTGATCCCATTAACCCACAACAACAAGACCCACCACAACCAAACCAACCTCCTAGAGCCCGCACTTTAGGAGAATACTCCCGACCTAGCCATCAAGGCTATCGAAACACCATTGAGCTCACTCAAGGAGCCAATGTGTCTCCCTTGCGATCTGACACCATCCGGTTGGTGCAAAGCGGATGTGCATTCCATGGACTTCGTTCCGAAGATCTAAACCAACATCTCAAGGATTTCCTTAAAATCGTTGATTCCATAGACCTTGATGTTGGCACTCGAGAGATGACTCGATTGCGTCTCTTCTAATTCTCTGTGACCAAGCTAGTCAATGGCTTGAGCGTTTACCCGCGGGATCCATCACATCTTGGGATGATCTCACTTCTCGTTTCCTTGCTCAATTTTTCCCACCGAGAAGAACCACCAAGTTAAGGAATGACAGCTTGCTGTTCCAACAGCGTCAAGTTGAAACTCTTTACGAAGCATGGACTCGTTTCAAGGACTTACTTTAAAAAGTCCCTCATCATGGCATAGATCTTTGGCTCCAAGTCCAAATCTTCTATGACCATATCAATCTCCCCACGAGACAAACCATTGACCAAGCGGCCGGTGGTAAGCTACGTGATCGAAGTGAGGAAGAATCATGGGAACTCATAGAAGATCTTGCTCTCTATGACAACGAAAGTTGGAATGATCCCCGTGATTTGCACAAAATGGTCAAGGCAATATCTTTGCCTTTGAACAATTCAAGCACTCCCGACCGTAGGATCATGGAACTTGTAGACCAAGTCAAGTTTCTCATGAAATCCTACGAGGCTCCTAAACCTTCAAGCCAAGTGAACAAAATCACTTCTTCATGTGAATATTGTAGTGGTCCTCACGACACTCGTAATTACATGGAACTCCTCGAACAAGCTTTTGCGGACTACGCATACTCGCGTACCGACGGAGCGGGAGACAAGTGGTACACTTTCAAACCCGAGCCAAACCCTTACGGTGATTCATACAACCCCTCTTGGAAAAATCACCCAAACTTTAGGTGGAAACAAAACCAAAACACTCCTCAAAACAATTCTTCCAATCCAGCTAATCGTTTCCAATCAAACGGTTCATCCTCAAACCGTACTTTCAACAACAATCCTTCCAACAACTATGGTAGTACCAATAACTTTGAAGGATTGATGTCCAAATTCATGGCATCTCAAGAAGCTCGTTTGGCTAAGTTTGAGTCTGAATTCAAACAAAAACAAAACGAGATGACAGATAAGATTGACACCTTGTTGAAAGCTCTCAATGACCGAGAAATGGGAGCACTCCCAAGTGACACGGTCAAGAACCCGAAACTAAACATTAACGCCATCTCTTCGGTTACGTCTCCTAGTTCTTGCCCACAATACTATCCGGTCAATGCTATGAGCATATGTTTCAAGCAAACTCAAGTTGTTAAAAACGACCAACAAAATGAAACCACCAATAAAAAGTCGATCAACAAAGTAATTGAAACGCCTCCGATTTAAAACCTTGACGATGAATTCAAGGAGCTCCACCTTGAACGTCCGGTTATCGATGTCTTAGCTAGAGCTCCCAACTACAAATGCTCTTTTAGAAAAATATGATGAGAAACTTAAGTTGGGAAAAAATGGGACCGCCTTCGTTCAAAATAAGCTGCCTAAGAAATTAGATGATCTGGGCATATTTGTTTTACCTTGCAAGATCAGAAATTCTAAGGCTTTTGACACATTAGCCGATCTTGGGTCAAGCCTAAATCTGCTTCCGTTATCCCTTTACACCACCCTTAAGCCAGAAAAATTAGATGAAACGGAAGTAATCATAGGTCTTGCGGATGGAAGTGTAGCATATCCGGTTGGGTTAGTGAAGGACGTATTAGTGCACATAGGAAAATTAACAATTTTAGCCGATTTCCACGTCCTTGATATGGTTAGTGACACTACATTCCCTTTGTTGATAGGAAGAGGATTTTTAGCTACCGCAAGTGCGATGATTAATTGTAAGGAATCTAGAATAGCAGTAGGAGAAGGGGAAACTTGGTCGGTATATGATGTTAAGAAACATGCCTATGATACTAATGAGGAACCTACACCTCATTGGGTAGATTTGAATAGGAGACCATCTAGATACGGACCTTGGGTTAATAGAGACTTCATAGGACCCTAACGCCCATTTTACCTAGAAGAGGAATTCATGAACCGGACACACACGGTAGAACAACTCTTGGCTAGGGACATAGAATTAAACCCATTTGAAGATCCTCTAGTTTTTAGGAAGATGATTGAATTCCTAGGAGTCTTACCCATTAACCTAGGAATGAATAGGTGGAAAAGAGAAGGTGACAAATGCAAGTGGAATTGGAGTAAACCACCTAAGGAAGGAGATGGATCATGGCACCTAAAGATGACACTATATGATTTGGATGGAGAGAAGTTTGAAAAGTCATACCATACTAGGCATTCCGATAGGAACTTAAAACCTAAATTTGATTCTAAGGACATCCTCGATGAGGATCTCGCTCACATAGGATAGGGCATGACTTTGAGTCTAGCTACAAGACTCGTTAATAAAGAAAAGTGCTTCTTGGGAGGCAACCCAAGCTTTGTTTGTTTGATTGTTTGTTTATTTGATTTATTTGCTTCCGTATGTTTATTTTATTTTCATTGCTTATTGTTTGTGTATCAAACATTTTGTGAAATTGCTTTATTTTGTTTTTAACTTTGATTTGATTACATATAAAGGTATTTTGCAAAAGATAAGTGTAAGGGAAATCTAAATTTGTTTTTAAGAACGGATTGAGCATGAATGATAACAATGAGATATAAACATACATATTAGTACTTGTTTGAGTCAAATGCTTGTATCGAGTCATAATGATTGTTTTGCAGGATTCCAGGAATTAGAACATAGGTTTTTCTAGAAATTTTCCGGAAACAAAATAAAGAATTTTGTCAGGTCAAATCTGACGGCGTCAGGCATCACCTGACGACGTCAGGAATAATTTTCTGGAAATTTTGCAGGTTTTATTTTTCTGCCGGAATTGTAAAGTTTTGTAAAATCTGTATTTTATAACCTCCAGGAATCTGCATACAATCATTCCACAAGCATTATATCTTTACTTGCTTTCTAGGATTTAATCTTATGTAGATTTACCGCCGATTTTACGCGAGGTTTTCTTGTTTGTTTTCTCAGCTAATTAACAGGTTATATTGGACAAGAAAATGTACATGGAGAATCAAGCTTTTGGAGCTGCTCTAATCTTGAATTTTTCCCATTTTCTTGGAGGAAGATTTAACTATGTTACTACATCATCCACATCGAACGAATCAGGGGAGTATTTGTTTCACTTTTTCATTTTCCTTACTTTACTTTCTTTCAATTGAACATTGGGGATAATGTTCAGCTTAAGTGTAAGGGGAGGGTAAATGAAAATTCCTTAGAGATTACAATTGCGCTTGATTTTTGTCTTGTCCAATAGTAGATGTGTAATAAAACTGAGATAAACACTTGTTAGGGTAATTTTAGCACCAAATTAAAAAAAAAATTGTGACATGTAAGAGTGAAACTTTAGTCTTAATAAGCGTCTCATGGATAGGAGTTATATGACTAGCATAAATAAACCGTACCACTAAAAAAATTTCCACCCCAAATATGTGAGGTTTGCCCCTAGATTTGATAGGAAAAGCCTTAGTGCTTATGTGTGTACCGGTAGCATTTAGATTCTAGAACTTGCGTTAGTGATTCATTCCAAGACCACATGTAAGACTAAATTCGTGTAGTTGAAATTACTACATGATAAGAGGCATAGGATAACCCATGTTTTTAAGCCTGTTTCTTTTTGTAATTACATTGACTTCGTTGGTCAAGTAATTTTCCCACACCTTCGCGATGTACTCATTTTTAGTACACGATACCCCTAGTACACCCCTCAGAGCCTATCTTTTTCGTTTTTAACATTAAGCATTTTACTTAAAGAAAGAATTTGTTTACAATCCACCCCCAAATGTACAACCAAATCGCCTTAGCCTTCCTTGTATGCACTCATCTTTAGTTCATTATTGTTACAACATTTGTTTAAACCCTTTGTTAATTGTCTAATTGATTATATGGTTGCTAAGTCGAGTCATATCTTGTACATATTGTTTTGGGACGATTAGGACTCATGGGTGAAATACTATTGTTATGAAATAATGGGGAAGAACATCATTTTATTACCCCATATGTGCGTTAATATTTTAAAGTACTCCAAGTGTTTTGATTATCTTGATTCGAGTCATTAGATTAGTTACATGTAAAGTATGTAAAAGTTCAAGTGTAAGGGGAGAACCGAGCCCCCTTGATGTATTATTTTTGATGGTAGGGCAAAAATGTATGCAAAAAAAAATAAAAAATAAAATAAAAAATAAATTAAAAAAAAAATCTAAAAAATCTAAAAAATCAAGAAAAAAATAGAAAAAGAGAAAAAACATACTGACTACCATCCCGTTTCCTTTTGTTTTCATTTGAGTTTTTGTTATTTATTTATTAGCCTAAGTTGAGTCGAGTTTTGGCTTAGCAACGCCGCATTGTACATGTAATTAACTAAGATAATTAACGTGCCACCTGTAAATATCCCTTTATCCAACAAACCGTGTTTTCCATATCCCTACACCTAACGTTATAACCCTTTAAAAAGACCTCTTTGATAGTTTTCCTAGGTGCTTACGCCAAGTGGTGGAGGTTTTTGATCATTTCCCAAGCCTATGGTAATCTATTTGATATGACAGGTAGTGAATGATATTTTTCCATTTCCATTAGTTATATTTTGTTTTATGACACCTGAGAGATGAGAGTATCCAAACACTATTTGTGAGGTGCTAGTATATAAATTCCGTGCTTATTTTGATTAAGGTGGAACGATCATGTGTTGTAATTACTTTTATATTAGTGTTAAATGACCCCTAGCTTGCATTTTGATTAGAATAAAAGCTCATTTGCTTAAGGACAAGCAAATCTCAAGTGTAAGGGTATTTGATGAGGCAAAATTTGTTACGCTTTTAAGGGGTCATTTAAGCCTTAAGTCGTGATAATATGATCAATTATTACCCTAAATCGTTCATTTTGTCATTTTAGGTACTTTTGGGAAGAATTTTGGAAAACATAGCATTTTGGACGTTTTTGAAGCATAAAGTGAAGAAAACGACAAAGTCAAGAATCCAAGCTGGAAATTACACCTGACGGCGTCAGCCTTTGTGGCAAGAGGTGGAAATTACTTTTACACTTGACGCGCCAGAAGACAATTTGGGCATTAACACATGACGGCGTCACCCTTTACCAAGAGTAGGCCGTCACGTGTAACTCTAAAGCGTGATGGCCCAGAACCCTTATAAAGTGACGACGTCAAAAAGTTGGATTGGGCGACAAGAAACCCTAGCCGCGGCGAGATGACGGCGTCAACCATCAAAAGGTGACGCTGTCACCCTTGTAAATCTATATATAGTTCATGATTTTTCATTCATTAGGGTGCAACTTTGGAGAGGAACTTTGTCACACAAACCCTAGGTCGAATTTTAGAAGTTTTTAAGGGTTTCATACCCTTGTCTCTTCCATGTTTGATTAAAGATAAGTAATCTATCAATCATTCAATATGTCTATGTGTTGTTTGATTCTATCTTACGCTTGTCTTTCTTTTAACATGCTAGGCTAGGTTTATTTGTGTTTGCTTAGATGTAGTGAAACCTAGTTATTGCTTATTGATTGATAGTTGGTTATTAATTGTTGTTGGGTGATTGTTAATCGATATTAGGCTTAAGAAAACTAGTTAATCTCTTATTCGATAACTTGCTTGAACGTCTTAAGAAACATGAATTGGATGTGTACTACGATTTTAATGGTTGTATTTAATGCATAAGTGACTATTAAGGAGGCCATGGTAAGGATACTTAACGTGTCGCCATAGGAAGAGATAGAAGCTTATAGAGTTGGGGAAGATCGTACATGGCCCCACAAATGGTATTAAGGAATGCAACCCGTCACCCACGCAATTGTAACAAGCTTATCAATCAATAAAAGATAACTAGGGAGTAATGAAATCTACGTAAACACGTTCTCTATATATAGTTTCACATTTCATTTTATTTTATTGTCATTTTATTTTTATTGCATTAGTAGTATTTGGGTTAGTTGACTAGCAACTAATTCCGCCCACTCTTCCAAAAACCCGAGATTTTATTTGCTTTCATTTAAAATATAAAAATACAAAAAGAATCATCCCTCATCTCTAGACCTAGTTAGATAAATTTCAATCCTAACGAACACTATTCCCTGTGGAGAATGATCAATCCCTCGGTACTTGTCACTTCACTATACTACATCGGTCAGGTACACTGCCTGGTGGGGATTGTAAGATTCTCAAGATCCCTTGAGAGGTAAAACTTTCATGTAGACCACAATCCGCACATCAGACTCTCTTTATAGCTAAGTGAATCATTGTAAATGATAGATGGGAATTTAAGTTCAAAGAATCGAAGACACCCAATGTTATCTTCATTGAGCTCTTTTCTCATCTTACCTTTTATTGCAAACTTCCAGTTATCGAAGATTTGGTCATCCCAATATGCTTTTCCGGTTAGGTTCAGAATGTAATCTTCCATAGTTATGATAGATCCATCCATCATCCTGAAAATACACTAACTTGCACAAAAGCTGTGAAACGATCAAAGTAAATGCCGAATGCAAATGATACAATGCAGAAAACAAAAATATGCAAAAATAATGAAAAACAAACACACAAAAGAGAAAATAAAGAAAATAATAAAACAAACAAACAAGAAAATAAAATATGCAAAGTATACAATGAATGCAATCTATACTAATATACAACAAAGTTAGTGGTTAGAATCTAATTAAAATACTAATCAAATAAACAGATATTAACAATTCATTCCTCGGCATCGGCGCTAAAAACTTGGTGCGTGTGATATGTCAGTGTAGCATAGGGTGTTTAAGCCTTTTCAAGTTTTACATTTATATTTAGCCGACTTATTACTAACACACACACACACTTAACGAGCAGTGTACCCGATCAATATGTATATAGTGGTAAGTAGAGTGTCGAACACTAAGAATGGAACGAAATATCTAGTTGATTTAATCAGTATTTTAATATCTAAGTTAGCTTTACAATCTAAATCTAATAAAACGGGGGTTTAGCATGAGAGACTAACACGAATTTAATAAACAATAAAAGTAAAACTAATGAGAACGAATCAGTGAATAGCAATTACGTACAAAAATAGATAATAGAAACACGTAAGAAGACCTGTCCTTATAATTAAGTAGCTTGTCACTTATTTAATTGCTAGTTTTATATGATGAGTATCGTAATCTAATCTGTCTCGTTGGATCCTAATATCGGCGAGTAAACTCTTAATGATTACTTATGTTTATCCTACTTTCTAGACACTGGATAAGCAGGCGAGGAACAGGTATGGTAGCCCAGAAGACTCAACTAAACACAGAGGTTATCAATGCACATATAAAGTCACCAAAAACATCAATCATATAAACTTTAACCGATGGGAAAGCAATTTTAAGGGGAACAGTATGGTGGCCACAAGCCCATCAATCCTGATGGATTAAAGCTTACTAATACAATAAACAAAACTACTTAATGAATTATACACATGCAGGACCTTCTTACGGCTCTAAGATCTTCGTTTGTGGCGTGTCTTGTGATGCTTCTTCGACTGAATTCGTCTCCTTAGGGTTTTTCTGTACACAAAACTCGTATCTGTCTTGGGGTATTTATAGTTTCTGTCTGATGGATCGATGCGGCGCATGTTGACGACAGATGCTGCGCATCTACTTAACTTCGCATGGAGTCCAAGATTATTATATTCTGGAATATTCGTACACTGCCTTTAGATGCGGCGTAACTTGTTTCTCTATGTGGCGCATGTTCTTTAACGTCTTGAATAGAATCTGGTGAAGTCTTCAACTGATACGCCGCATGTTGTAAATGAGATGCGGCGTATTTTGGAGTAGAACAAGTTGATTATCCTTCGTTGGCCAAAGTTTCATATGCGGCGCATGTTGTAATTAGATGCGACGCATTCTTTAAAGTCAAGCAGTGGTCTTCGAATTCATCTAAGTATGATGTTGCGGCGTATTTGTTGAGAATGATACGGCGCATCTCTTGAATTTCAGTAGACTTATCAAATCTTGATCATTTAGCTCTATAATTCATTCAATATTATTAACTTTCACCAATTGCTTGTTTTTACCTGAGAATCACTAAAGTAAACAGTAAAGCACTAATTCTCATACAAAATAATATAAAACAAGTCAATTAAATAGGATAAATGATGCTAATAAAATGTACTTATTTGATCTCATCAGGCACTATACTCATCATTTCTCACCAGAACCCCTAAAACAATTTCATTTTTTTTTTTGCATAAAATAAATTCCAGCCCTACTTTTCTTACCTACACCTATCATGTGTGTCAGAGCTTCTGTAAAAAAACAAAACCAATGAAATGCCGAATCATTGTGTAAATGGTTCTAAATTGATAATGAAAACAAGTGTACAACATGCAATGACCCTCAAAAAATTTGACAATGAAAAACAGGTGTAAAACATGCAATTATGCCAAGAAATTAAACAGCAAATGAGTGGAAAACCCACTAATAGAAAACAACGAGAAGCCAACTTTTTATTCCTATTAGCCAACGGCTCGGAGTGTTTCGGCATGTGAATAGTGCCGGCTCAAGTTGCGGCTCCACAATACACCCAAGCTATCCTTCGCCCTGCTGCCGACCTCCTGCTCAACGGCTTCGCAACAGTACCGACTCCAAGTTCCACTTTAACAAATGTTATATAAAACAAGGTTTTCAAGATCGGGATCCTACTCAAGATCGTTTTTGTTTTTGCAAGATCGAAATCGTAAGATCATGATCCTAAGATTCTAATGTACTGGCACTTTCTTAATGGTCTTTGTAATATTATTCAAATCTATAAGTTATTATAGGGAAAATTCCAAATTCACCCGGGAGAATTTTCAAAAAAAAAAAAAAAAAAAAAAAATTCCTCTAGAATAGATCTTGGGCGACTTTCAAAATAGGCAACTGAACATTTGTGCGATGCGTGTCCATCAATGATTGAAATACGGTCTATTTTGGACAAAATATTGAAATATGGCCTATTTTTGAAAAAAAAAGTACAAAAGTATATACAAAAAATTGAAATAAGATCTATTTTGGTCAAAAAATAGTGGCATTGACCGGTTGCCCAGTAGGCCTGGGCATTTAGAAATAAAAATGTCGGCTGGGGCATTTTTTGATGCCTTGGGAATGTCTCCAGATATTATATATCATAAACACAAAATTATTTGAATGTTTCATGAAAATGTTGGCCTAAATTATAAATATAAAATGTTTAAAGAAGATTAACATGTTGTCTTTTAAATTTTATAAAACATAATTTATAACTTTGTAGTTTTTTAGTTTGCGCCTCGAGAAAAGTAAAATCAGACCAGATTAGATATTAAGATCCTATGGTAAAATTAAGATCGTATAAGATTTTAAGCTTACAAAAATCTTATGTAGAATCTGGTTCTTTTTGTTTTATAATATCATAATCGTAAGATTTTAAGATCAAAATCGGATCATTACCAACTATGGCATAGTATAATGATGATAGAAAACGTTAAGATTAAATAAAGTGGAAATTCTCGAAATAGAATAGAAACGTTGAGTTTAGACACCTCGGTTACAAAAATACATAAAGTTCAAAAAACCCGAATAATAAATCACACATTTCCCTACACACTTCACTAACCCCAACTCCAACCCACTCCTCATACCCTCTAGATCTAGCTATAGTCTATACAACCTATACAACTCCACCGACCCATCCATTTTCACCACCGTCAAAATGTCACACAACCACCGGAACTATGCACCTCCAACACCAGAAGAACCACCACCTTCAGTCACTAACATATCCAACCATTTTTCAAGACTTTACTTAAACCACAAACAACAAGCTCATCATGACACCACCACCAAATCTTCTTTAACCAAGTCACATAGTCAAAAAACAAGAAAAACCCATTATTACTACACTAACAAACCTGTCAAAAAACATACTAAAGATGCTGATGATGATGATGATGATCAAGTACCTCAAGAAGACAATATCAAAAGAGCTATTGTTGTTAGTAACAAAATACCCATCAAGAAACATGAACAACAACAAGAGTTGAAAAAACATGGGTTTGATGACAAGACTAAGATACTACTACAACATGGGTATGAGATAAAAAAGGAAGCTTTGTTAGGGGTGGTGGGACCCAGGAGTATGGATAGAAGGAGGTCATTTGGTAGTGAAAGTAGTAGTTCAAAAAGTGAGTTGAGTGACTTCTTTGCTTGTAATGGAGTTAAAGTGGTTTCAGTTGATATGCCTCCTTATATGCAAGTTCATGTTGTTGATGTTACTAGAAAGACTTATGATAGTTTGGAAAAGTTCACTGCCAAAACTCTTGCTTTGACTCTCAAAAAGGTACTCTACTTTTTTGCTTATTCATGTTATGTATTTTTTTTTTTTTTTTTTTTTTTTTTTTTTTTTAAGTTTTGGTGAGTTTCTGTGTATAGTTTTTTTTTTTTTTGGTTTATTTTGTGGGTTTATGAGTTTATTTGAACTTGGAAAAGTTTATGAGCTCTTGTTTTTGGGTTTATTAGCTTTATGAACTTGAGCTAATCTATTACTATAAGCTTAACAAGCGCCCCTAAGTCTGGGAAAAAATGAGGTTATTAGCTTTTCCAGATTCAAATAAGCTCATTAGTCCGGAAAATAAGATAATCCATACACCCCAGATTTGTTTTCTTGTAAGTTTTAGGCATAGGTGTTTGGCTTTATTTGTTTGTTTGATTGGCATTTGTTTTATTTCATTGTTGTGGCATGGTATCTATGTATTATTTTGAGTTTAATGCGAACTTTGACCATTTAAAAAGAAATGCTTTTCTGTTTTCTCCCATTGGTGGTCTAGGAGTTTTATGAATTATTGCTTATTTGATGTTTTGAATGTAGAGGTTTAATCAATATTTATGGTTATTGTGAATTATGCCTTGAGGAAATCAATATGATTTTAAATTGAAGTGAATGGTAATTAATGGTGTTTGGGGATGAAGTGAGGGTAGGTGTTGTTGAGAAGTAGTTGGTCAAAGTTAATGAGGGTTTAGTATTTGAAGAAATCTTGATGTTGATATAATAAGAACTAGGATGACCCTGACAACAGGTAATCCTACAAATTTTGCTAACATTTAATGAAAATATATGTTACATGTTCTATCTGTGAATGTATTGATGGAGTCATGATGTTAGTATTGGATTTTTTTCTGTTTAATGAACTTTAATACTTTGGAATTTGGATGTCATTTGCAAATGGAAACTTAATTTGTACACCACTAAAAGTTGATTTTCGTATCACCTAAGTTGTTGTGTGTTGCTGTTACCATATCCATGTTATCATGTCCTTTTTGTGGCATAGAAATCAATCTAGCAATGTACATATTACCTCTCTTTGCATGGACTCACCAGTCACCATAGTCCGTAGAATATATTAACGTACTTAGCATCACCTCTTTTTGCAAATAGGAGTCACCATAGACGATATTAATGAACCTAATGAAGGTTAGATATTCATATGATATCCGTCCAGAAATTGTTGTGAAAATCCTTCTTGATGATAGATATTGTTTGTATCATTTAGTCTATGGATACAAGGATGATGTTGCTATTGCCCTTTTTTGTGTTTGATATAATTTAATGTCTTTCCATGTTATTTTACACCCGTCTTGGTCCTGTCATTATTTTATTGTACGATCAGTAACCAGGACCCACGATCATATCGTTCAGTTTCCTAATCACATGACGAAAATGTTAACGGACACAGAACACTTGTTTTGTTGTGTATATGTTGCAGGAATTTGATGGGGTTTATGGACCAGCATGGCATTGTATTGTAGGGTCAAGTTTCGGGTCATTTGTGACGCATTCAGTGGGTGGTTTCATGTATTTTTCCATGGACCAAAAGCTTTATGTTCTGCTATTCAAGACTGCTGTTCAAAGAGCACATTCATGATAACCTTTTCTTCCTAGAAATAGTGTAGTTATATTTTTGCAATCACTTCTGTAACAAATTGTACCTCAATCATCTACTGAAATGTCTGAAATAGTCGCTCCCACAAGTATATGGATTATAGTTTTCCATTATTTCTGCATGTTCTCATGATGTTGACAAAATCAGTTATCTCTTCAACAATCAGTGCCCTCATTTGATTTTGAGGGTCAAACTTGGCATTTCTAAAGTCAAAATTAACACAAAATCTATGTAGGTTATAAACATAAAATTGTCTTATATATGATGTTTTTGGCATAATTTAATGATATTACAAGTAGTCTGTCAAACATCATATGGATTCTTTTTAATATTGAAACTGAAAAGTCTTTTATTTGACTTATCAAAGTCCAGATCACACACTTTTGCAACTTTGTATGAAACACTTTTTGGAAAAATAATTAATATCTAAATCTCAACTTCAATTCTTTTTCTGTAAGTGGTGAACATATTTACAAATGCTCATTCATAAACCTTTTGTGGCATGATGAATTCTTTCTTCTGTTCTAGCAGTTCAAATGCCTAAATTTGAGAAGCTAGTCAAAATATGAAATTCAATTACTCAAAAGTGTATTGCTAGCCTATTATGGGATGATCTCGTTTGCAGATTTTGAATATTGTCATGTCATGTTCTCAATCCATAAACATACGTTCACTATGCATAAACCTTTTAAAAAGCTAATGAATAAAATAGATATTGAATTATGAGTTGCTCAATTTGTAGCATCAATAGTAGAAAATTTTGCCATTCGGATGTCATTATCTGTGTGTAAGATAATTTTGATTAAACATGTCAAACGTGCGCAATAACCATAACGATGACCATGTAACAATAGCATGACCAAACACAACCATCAAAAAGGCAAATTACAAAAAAGATCAAGAACTTGCAGATTAGATGTAAAACAGCCTCCTAATGTGCATCAAAATACATGTTGTGGATTGCAAATTGCAGATTTAAGCAAATCGTCCTTCAATGTTCTTTGATGATTATAACAAAACATTCTTCTATAAGATTTAGGTTAATCAAACATCTAGGTCCTTGGCCACCGAGCTAATTGGGATGAAACCAGAGGGGGATACAAGAGCATCTATGAAAACATCACTTTCGGTAACTGGTATCACGTCATCTTCTAATATTTGCACCGAATACGACAGTGCAACTACACCAAGAGGACCAAGAGTTAGCTTCAGGATTAAGTTTTTGTTTTTAATAAAAGAATACCAAGGAAAAACTTACTTAGAAGAGGCTGCTTCCAGTTTCGTAGTTTTGCAAGTTCTTGGTACTTTGACAGGAAAGTGTCATAGTAACTACTCGATTTTTTACATGCAAGGAAGAAGAAAAGAAAGCGATCAAAATCGACAAAAGCTATAGTGCCCAATCAACAAAATATAATTCTCCATGCACACATGATACATGGATCACACTAGAGGTGCCACATGACAAGGTCAAGAATGTAGAGTAATGATCAAATTGGGTTCTGGTCACATGTAACATTTACCCACATCCACTAATTTCAGAAGATGAAGATGGAATACAATCAATGAAGAACGAACATGTCTCTAGATTTTCACTTATAAGAAATTTGAGTATACGAACGAAGATGAAAATATTGAAAACATATAAAGTCGAAAATGCACATATTGGAACCCATCTGCTAAGCCTCATGGACACAATATGCTAGTTTTAAACAGACATCAGTAACATTGTTAGCCTCATGGACAAAATAGGTATGAGATCATTGAAATGGATTTGAGCAATCATACATATTGCCTATGGACTAAAGCTACGTTGAACCGGGAAACAGAGGTCAAGGGTTCGATCCTCACCCCTTGCAAGGCCGGAGATCCTTTTCTACCTTTGGTAGAACCGGAAGCAGCCTCTCTACCTTAGGTAGGGGTAAGGCTGTCTACGTCTCAACTCTCAACCTCCCCCATACACCGTGGAAGACGGTATTGGGACCCATAACCATAACCATAACTAAAGCTAAGTTGAGTCTAAATACAAATATCAAGCATTTATCAGTTAGGGGATTCAAGCAAATACTCTTCATAATGTTAAACACCAATAGGCTGAAGTATGATTTGCAGTTCATGTGGGTTTCTCGTTGATGGACCCATTATAGCCCAACTAGAACCCGGCCCAAGTAGTTGACCGGGTCGAAAAGTTGAACTAAAATGAACACAATAACAAACAATGTAGTCGTGTTCATGTCAACCCCTTTACAACACGTTTGTATGACTAGTGTCATTTAAAGCCATGTCTCAGGAGAAAAAAAGACAGAGAAAACTATCATAAGATCAAAAGCAGCACGTACTATAATAATTATTAGAAGCAAAATCCGCATCTGTTTCTTAACAGTTGGACAAAAAATCAGCCTATGTAGTAAATGGATGTAACGTAACAATTATTCATATCAGCTTAGCTCACTAAACGTAACCAAATTAGCTCATCAGCAGTGTAACCCATTAATTTAATAAAACTATTTAAATTTACAGTTTTGGTTATATTAGTTTTTAGATTATAAATTTATAATCTTATGCTGGTTGCAAACAAGTTGATCTTGTCAATGTGAACCAAACCCAATTATTAAATAAATTAGCTGTGTCCACCAGTTTACGACCTTAACCTGTTTAGGTCTAACCCAAAATCGTTAATTAAACCAGTTAGACAACAGGAAGTCGAGACAAATCAACGGGCTAGAAACAGTTAGCCACCAGTTTACGACCTTAACCAGTTAGCCAACAGGGTAGCTAGGGACAAACCAGTGATCAGGTTGTAAATATCGCTCGGCGGTACCGTGGCGGTCGACCCCCGCCAAGCGCCAAGACCGATATAGCGGTGATATCTCAGTGATATATCGGAGAGCATAAATTATAAAGAAATTATGTGTATTTTATATTTTATATAAAATCTGCAGTCCAATTTTTCCCTTTAAAATTCGTCCCTTTAGATTTAAGCCAACCATCAAGCCCAGTCCAATTTTTGTGAGTCTAAATCCAATATGAAAAACTAACCAAGGCCCAAAACTAAACCTAATTTTTGACTATATAAGACCACTACTTTCCCTAGCTACCCTAATCACTTTATCACATACAAACATAAGTGCAGACAAACTTTTCTTGCAGCCACCACCAAATCAAAGCTCAAATCGTCCTTTTGTTTCTTATATCTATAACTACATCAACATGAATCACAGCACACTCTATTTCTTGTATTCTTTTTGCTACGAAAATCAAACGACGATCAAGGCTTGTTTTTCCAAGGTAGGTTTAATTCATTTGTAATTGTTGGTTTTCTTTTATCCAAATGAAAGAATGTATGAAACCGTACTTTTTTTCGATTTTTAGATCAATTTTGACTGCCGATTTGGACCGATTTTGTACCGATTTGGACCGATCTTGACCGATTTTGACCGATCTTGACCGATTTTGACCATGACCGATAAGTTAGACCGATAAGGGAAAAATCGTATCGGTTGACCACCGATAAGCGATATATCAGTGATATATCGGCCGCCAAGACCGATATTTACAACACTTATTGGCTATCAATTACACTAGTCATATGTATGTATCATAAAGGGTAGACACGGCCAACGCATTTAATATACATGTCCGGGATAGGGATCAACTTTTTGACACGGTCAACTAATTGGGTCAGGCTCAAGTTGGTTATGTAAACCTTCCAACCCTCCAACCCGAACCCACCAACACTAACCAACACGAATTGTCACCCCTACCAAAAATACAATGGATAAGGAGAAAGTTTAGTCACGCTTTTCGTAAATGGAGACATAGATTCTCACACTTCAATAGTTTGAGGTATTGCATCATAATAAAGAGTAAGACATCATTTAGACCGTTGTAGGAACATTAATAAAGGGTTATGCAAGTTTGAGTGTTTTTTGTGTGCGGAGTACAAATCCATATTTTTATTTTAAACTATTTATTTGTATACAATTCTATATCCATGACCTTCTATAATACATCAACATTTATTGTCTTTGTATCCTTTAGATAGGTTAAGGGAGCATATCTAAGCAAATATCATGAGCGGTCAGTAATTTACTACAACTTAATTTAGGGACTAAGAAGTAAAACTTACCCTCCACCACGGCCCAATCGCCTTCCAGTTTTATCGAAGGCCAGTCCTGTGAGGAAAATCACAAGTTAAGATCATCCGATAGAATTTTGGAACATGAATCACATGATCTGTTGCAAGAAATTACCAGGTAATAGGAGTAACTCAACGGGTTCATTTGCCAGCATAACTGCAATAAATTTAATCCTTTAGATTTTCTTATTTGTTGATTCTGCTTCTCTATTTCAGAAAGCAATAAACATATATTATACCTAATAGTAGACAAGGGTGTCAAATTTCATTATGATGAGCTTCAAAGACATTAAAAATGTTTATGGAAAGATCGATACTAACATTCAATGATTTAACTATAAGAGATTTCTTAGGACATGAGCTGTTTGTGAGGTGGAAAAACAGCAAATAGTCATCAAAAGATATATATTCTAAAATTATATATCCAACATTAGATACTAACCATCCTCACGATCATTCCCATTGGCATCAACCGGAGCGGGCTCTAAGATGTTCATGGAGTTTGCGATTAAATCATCCATGCCGGATATATTTAGCATTCTCATGTGGCTATTCTTGTCCTCCACACGTGGAACATAAAGTCTCTTTGTGGTCTCTGTTTCGCCATCTTCACCAGCAGATGAATAGTAAGAACTCCAGTTTAATATCAAAATGATTAAGTGACTACAAATTAGAAACGTCAAGTTCCAATTAGCTAATGCCTTACTTTTGAAACAGCAAACAATCACAATCGTATCTCTAAAGAAGACTTAAACTCATAACCCACTGTAGAGCTTCATTAAGGCCAAGGCACATAGATCGATTAGGTCAACATGATACATTATGAAGCACTATTGTTGAGGGGTCGGATTATGGGTTCACATTTGAACAGGCACAAAACTTAATACACAAATAGGTTGTATGCATGAAACGAAGACTTCGGCAAATTTCAATCCATTTGATTTACCCTCATTTCCAGAGAGAGAATCAGGCTGCACAGAAGGGGGAAAGCCCTCCCTTTTAGCTAGATTTATGTTTGACTCGTTTGACATAGAACACGACCCAAAACCCTTTCGTAAGTAAATAGGTTGAAGCAGCCACATTTACGAATCGCTAATGATAATCAAGACATCTTGAGGTTTAATGTTGTTGCAGGTAGGCGATCCATATATTGACATGGGTTTACATGGTTTCCCAGGAAGGCGATCCATTTCAATGCAAAATGAGTATTTACTATATGGAGAAAAAATCAGATAATAGAGATACCAAGAAAAACTAATCTTCCTAAACGTAAAGTATTCTCAGGATACTTATAGACCCCTAACATATGCGAACCCGGACATAACCTCCTGACAAATACAGCACATGGTGAAAGTAATTAGTAGCCTACAACTTAGGACTTTCTAAGGGGCTCAAAATTTTAACTTTAAGTAGTTGTCGGGTAGGTCGTTACATCAAGTGGAGGGGCCCAGTCAGATGCATACCCTTGACCCGAGGTGGTGCAAATTGATAAGATGAATCCCTCAGATGAAGGCCAAAAACGGATAAGAGACATCTCACTTGAATTAGGATTAACCAAATCTCAGTTAGTGTAATGATTGATTGATTGAACTTTTCCCACAACGGACCTAAAATATCAATGAGGTTAGCAAATTACCTAATACACCTAAAAAGGATCTTCCATCGTTTAGGGGAAAAAATCGTACGGATCTAGATAATGCTTATGTCACTTCTACCACTGCTGCAAACTAGCGCAACTAAATTTTCAACTAGGAAAACCAAAAAAAGATATAAATATGATCCATTGCCCATGAGACATTTCTTTTGATACAGAATACAAAAACTAAATAGTGAATGTATGTATATATAAGTGTAATGAAACATACCTTTAGTTGGATTGTTTAAGATATGTTGCAACACCTTTGACGTATCAACTTCTCTCAATGCACTACAGCTTATATAAGCACATAATCCCTTACAAGATTTGAACCATGGAGCTTCCAATATCAAATTCTGAATTGCGTCATCTGTAAACAAACCAATTAGTACAATTTTACCGCCAAATATACCAAAGGGATACACTTTGACTTGTGAGTTCAAGCATATAAGTATATATAACTTTTCTAAGTATTTGTAACGGACAGAGAATATGTTGCAATTTGAACACTTTTATGGTCATTGCTTGATAATGAGCTAAATTCTTTATCCTTATTTCTCAAGAATATGACCAAGATAAAAAATAGTTATGACGCAAAAAACGTAATCATTACAACCAACTATTTACTAATATTTTGTTTGAGTTTTGTAGTTTTACTTACGATTAGGGGCATTTCATACTCGTAAAAAAAATGTCTACATAAAGAAATGTCTATACCATTGGAGCATTGCCCCAATGGTATCACTCCCCCACTCCAAACGTCCTGTTGACCAGTCAAGGAGGACTTTGGACTTTGGAGAAATAGGTTTTGGGTTCAATCTAAACTCTTAGCTAACACGTGCTCATTACCTGGGGCTAGGTCCTTGGGAAAGGGTCAGTCGGCACCCTAAAATGGTGCACTGGGTTAGGGTTTCCCCGCCGATTTAAACCTAAACCTTTTGGAGACTACAGAAATGTCTAACTTTTATGTTTTATTAGTTGTAAACATACTAAAATACCAAATTTGAAACTGTACATGGTAGCAACAAAGTGTTAATTTACACAGACGTTACTAAATTTTGCGTTTATGTTACTGAAGTATATTTTTTTGGGTCGGTGAACTTATAAAAACTATACCACTGAATTTATAAAACACAAGATTTAGGTTACTGTCTTAACTTACCAAAAAAATATTTGTTCACGTCACTCATATTAACAAGGTCGCTCGTATTAACACCAAAATTATTGAATAGTTTTTAGCCCTGAGCTAAAGTTTTTATTCTTCAAAAGCCCTAAGCTAAAGTTTTTAGCCACTTTTATGGGGCTAAAGTTTTTAGCCGACTTATTTTATAAGCCCTTCCATAAGCCCCATGACAAACTAGACTTATTTTATTAGCCGACTTATTTTAAAAGCTCAAGCACCCGTAAGCCCCGTATAAGCCTTTGCCAAACACAGCCATAGTATGATAAACTTATATAAGCCCAAAAGTCTTAAAATAAGCCAGAAAATTGGGGCTTATGAAATATAAGCCGAAATCAAATAAGCTCATAAGCCCACATATACAAACACCCAGGTGAACAAAAAAATGCTGTAATGCATATGAATCCTAACTAACAACAAACAATTTGGGAACAAGAGAGTAGTAACACATATATAAGTGGGTAAAAAAAAACAGAGCAACCTTGTTGTGATCGAAGAGCTGGGTCCATTAATCTAAGATCTTTCTTAACTTTAGTCCTGAGCACCTTTTTTTTACTGAAGATATCATCAAGATTTTGGTTTTGGGTAGTGGTGGTCATGGTGGTGAAACAATGAGGAGGAGGAGTGTAAGAAGATGGTTGAGGACGGCGCAAGATAAGAGGTCGAGTGGAGGGAGTTGCTAATGTGCACAACTGGTGGTTATGATGGGGGGACAGGGACAGGATCATTGCCACCAACCCTTTGACTCTTCCTTTGTATGACCACCAACCCATGTGACTTCCACACTCTCTCCACTGTTTTTTTTATTAAATAAAATTCATTTTTGCCATTTTGTTTTGTAAATCATTGTATTTTACATAGGGTTTATCAACTACCATGTGGTCTAGTGGTGAGTGTTTAACTTGTTAAGCGAGCCACAGAGAGAGTAGTACCGGATGGGTGACCATCTGGGAAGTCCTCTTTGACCATAGGGTTTGTTGATACCAGGCTTTCAAAGTCCTTCAATGAAGGGTTCAACCCATTAGGGTTCGAATTTGGAGAAGGCAGGGTTTACTTCAAATTAAGTGTCGTGCCTTCGGGCGGCTTAAGTTGAAGGTTTTCCCCCCATCGGGTTTCATTGGTCAAGGATTTCTCCGAAAGAACCGTTTCAAAAAAATTTTACATAGGGTTTTGTTCAAGGTTTTCAAGATCGGGATCTTACTCAGGATCGTTTTCGTTTTTGTAAGATCGTGATCATAAGATCGGATCGGGATTTTAAGATCCTACTATAATGTCATTTTCTTAATAGTTTTGTAATATTATACAAATTTACAAATTATTATATATCCTAGACACAAAATTATATGAATGTTCCATCGAATACTTGTCCTAAATTATGATTATAAAATGTTTAATAAGATTAACATGTTGTTTTTTAAATTCTATAAAAAAACAATCCAGAAATTTGCAGTTTTTTAGTTTGTTATCCGAGAAAGTAGGATCGGATCGGATTAGATCTTAAGATCCTATGGTCAAGATCGATATCCTATAAGATCTTAAGCTTTCAAAGATCCTATGTAAGATCCGGATCATTTTTGCTTTGCAGTATTGTAAAATCGTAAGATCCCAGACAACCATGGTTTTGTTAATCTCTCTAGGCATGGATTAATTTGTTTTGCAAAATGTTTTACCATCCTAATCGCTCAATTACTTGTGCCAACTTACAACCTTACGGGTACTTGCATCTAAGTTGTTAATTATTAAAGTATATGAAACATTTTTTTTTTCACATTACTAAACATGATATATAAGGATTAGTAAGTGTGATTGAATAATAGTTAATTTTCATCATTTTTTTCAAATTAAAAATAATTTTCATCCTTTTTTCACATTATATTATACATAATCCAGATGGGTATATAACTAGTAGAGTAAACTTCAAAATACATCTCTGTGGTTTACTTAATTTCGCACCATACATCCCTCTCAAAAAAGTTGCAATAAATACATCCCTTCGTTAGTAAAAGTGAACCAATATACATCCACGAGGACGAACGATGCAAATTTTGTGTCGTTAACTTGGACACATTGCATCACCCTTACTTAACTGCAACGTGTCCAAGTTAACGACACAAAATTTGCATCGTTCGTTCTCGTGGATGTATATTGGTTCACTTTTACTAACGGAGGGATGTATCTGTTGCAACTTTTTCGAGAGGGATGTATGATGCGAAATTGGGTAAAACACATGGATGTATTTTGGAGTTTACTCTAACTAGTATGTTCATTGCATATCCTTTGTCAATTAAACTAGCTAAACTCTTCTCTAATACATTTGTGATGGATATGTTAATATATATGGTGTGCCTTTCTGTTGAACAAACGTCAAGTTGGCAACATTGGCTTTTTGATCTGGTAAAATGTCGAGTTTGTTTTGGTTACAGTCTGCAATCTGGTATTGTGCACTCTGGTGTGGTTTGTCATTCAAGATCTTGCAGTACGAGGTATACGTTCAAAGGTCTGCAGTTTTGGCCGTACAATTATATCTATTCAATTATGCTAACTTGGTATCCATTTTTTTTAGTAGTAGTAATCTCATTGGCCTTTGGTATTCATTGTTCGTGGGGTCAGCTAAGTGAAAAAAGTGGTGTTTGTGGAGCTACTACTTGGGATGATAAGTGCATGTTTTTCCCATGTATTATTGTTTGGTTACTTTGTAACAGGCTGTTTATATGTCTATTGTCAAGTTCTTGTTTTTGTTTTGTATTGTCTTTTTTTAGTGTCCCCTATCGTTAAGTATCTTGTTAAATTAGGGAATGAGTTTATTTGTATTTGGTTGTTTGATTTGGAATAAAATTACAATGAAACGACTAAACGGAAATCGTAAATGTCAACAATGAAAAGGAACTTATGGATGTAAATAAGTTTATGTTGTACATAAACTTTATGTTAGTACGTATGTAAGTTTATGTTGTGATCTTTAGAAGGGGTTACACCATTTAACTTATTTCATCTTTGTTAATTTTCACATCCCGACTAAAATTTATGTTGTATGTAAATAATTAAGTTTATTTCTCATTTTCCATTTAGAAAATCTGCAAAGCTAATATATAAGATAGAGGTGGGAATGAATGTAAATGTCAAGGGTAAATATCAAAAATTAAATGCATGCTACCATACACAAAAATGATGCAATTTAATTGTCAAAGGTAAATATTGTAAATATGAAATAAATAAATTGTAAAGACAGATATGTAATTTTCTTTTGATTTTCTGTAGATGAATCAATTTCTTCCGTGGAACAATCACTCCATAATTTAAGGGTGTGTTGTTAAATGTAGTAAGTATGCAAGATTGATAAGAATCTTATCCAGCAACTTGGATGCAATTTGTACTTTAATTTGGATTGTAAGAGGTCATGCATGATGTCAAGTGACAATTTAATACATATAAAAGGGAGTGATCTCTTGCATCAGTAACATCCCATCTCAAAACAAAAACACATAGAAGTGTTATTTGTATCTTTTAGTATTTCTCTAGTAGTTTTTGAGTTAATTAGAGAATTAGTGTATATCTCCTATTTACAAGAGATAAGTGTTTATTATTGTAATTAGAGAGACGGTATAATTCATAGTTTTTATCATAGTGAAACGTATTTTTCTTTGCTAGTGGTTTTTACCCTATTGGGGTTTTTCACGTTAAACTCGTGTATCATCTTTTATTACATTTCATATTTTAGTTGTGGGTTTGCTTCAATCCGGTGTCACTTTTCTCAATAAGTGGTATCAGAGCTAAGGTTGGGTGTGTATGTAAGTATTTATCGTATGCTCTGTTGTTGCCACTAATAAGTGGACCCTGCATATCAAAAGGTAAGTACGATTATACTCACTCAAAAGGTGTTCGTTACTATTATTAACAAATAATAGTGTGGAAAACTAGAAAGGGGGTTGAATAGTTTACCGCTTTTTAACTTGTTAATCTTTGAAAAGCTTTACGTGTAATCAACGAATCTAACTAATTAACAATAATTAATACGCAATCATAAAGAAAGAAACGATCAAATCATAACACGATTGTTTATCGTGGTTCGGCTACAAGGACTCTTTTTCCTTGCCCTACTCCACGCCTCAAGTTTCCAACTCGAGAGTTTCAAGCACTAGTCAAGAAGCTCCTTTTACCGGTGGAGAAACCTTTACAATCGTCGCTTTTATCCGGTACAAAGCTAAATACCGGGTCCTAGTTCAAGGTAGAACCAACCTAACATCGCCTCTCCACTATTTCCGACACTAAGCTAGATGTAGAGTTCTTTTACAAGGGTACAACCACTCCCGTCACACTATGTATTTTAAGGCCTAAAATACTAACCGATCACTACTGAATATACACAATCAAATGAAGTGTAAACTACATTAAGTTTACACAATGCAAAGCTAACAAGTCTTGCAACGTTGTGTTGAATACTTTTAACTTCTCGGATTAACTTGTGACCTTCCTTTCTACATAAGAGAATCACACAAGTGAGTTGCTACTGAGTTAGATAAGATAAATGAGAGTATATGTGTAAATTATGACTCTAAGTGATGAGAGATTTCTTGCAAGTGGCTTGGTATTTATAACCAACCAAACCAGTACACTGGCGGATCTGGCGGAACCAAAACAAGGGTTCCACCCTTGTACCCCCAGGGTTCTGCCCCGTCTGATAGTCAAAGACTTCAAGAAATCTTTTCATATCTAGCAATGCCACATCCAGTTACTTCTAGTCAACACACATTAGATAAAGTGAGAATCCTTCCAAAGTGTGTAAGAGGTCTTATGGAAAGTCAAATACTCAACCTTTCCATAAATGTTGATGATGCATGCCATGATGTCATGTTACAATTTCTATATTAAGAAATATAACAATGTTATGTTTAACATGAAATGTAAAGTCTAGTTATACAAGACTAACACTAAAATCATGTTTTACTATAAATAAAGTTTACACTTTGTCGTTAACAAAACTTAGCAAAGATCGTAAAATATAAATATGGTTTTTAGGCGATATTTGTATTAACAAATAGTTTGGTCGAAAAGTAGATTGTGATTGTAGCAATTAGTAAAATTTGAAATCGAAAAATTCAATGGGAATAATTTCTCGTCATGGAAATTAAAGACAAAGGCTATTTTTAGAAATGATAAATGGGACGAGTTGGACTAAAAATGCTATTGCAAATCTTCATCTGGCATTAGCAGGAGTTTTGTCAAGCATAGAGGAGAAGAAAAGTGCAAAGGATATTAGAGATCATCTTGCTCGATTGTACGAGGCAAGATTGCCCCACATAAATTTTTTCTTAAGAGGAAACTGTTAATACAAATATCGCCTAAAAACGTTATTTATATTTTACGATCTTCGCTAAGTTTTGTTAATGGCAAATGTAAACTTTAGTTTCTAAGTAAAACATAATCTTAGTTTTAAAGACTTGCATAAACTAGACTTTTGCTACATTTTACATTTCATAAAACACAACACTTCTTATTTTCTAAAAATAGAATTGTCACATCACATTTATGGCAAGTTTTGTCATTATACATTTATGGAAAGAAATGTGTTTGACTTACTTAGATGTTGCTTGCAAGTTTAGTGTTTGACTTGATATTATGTGATGTGACATTGTTCGGTTTGCAAGAGTAATGAGATGTGACTTTGTTTGGTTTGCAAGATTTAGTGCAAAACCAACTGCAAGCCCGGCGGTACCCTGGAGGTACACGGGCGGAACCTTTTTGAGGGGTCCGTCTGATCCGCCAGACCTGCAGAAGGTTTGGCTATAAATATTGAGCCACAAGTTGAATTTTGGCTCATCACTTGACATCGTATTTTACACACACACATTCATTCTTTCATCTAACCTCTTAACATTTCATATGTGAAGTTTCTTTTTGTAGCAAAGAGATTCACGAGCTTACTAAAAGTAACAAGTATTCAACACAACGTTGCAAGACTTGTTAGCTTAGCATTGTGTAGACTTGTGTAGTTTACACTTTATTTGATTGTGTATTTTCAGTAGTGATCGGTTAGTATTTTAGTCCTCAAAATACAAAGTGTATAGGGAGTAGTTGTACCCTTGTAAAGAACTAACGGGAGTGGTTGTACCCTTGGTAAAGAACTCGACATCTAGCTTTGTGTCGGTAAAAGTATAAGTGACGTGTAAGGTTTTCTCCGCCGGTGAAAGGAGCTTGTTGACTAGTGAAAGTAACTCTCGAGTTGGATACTCGGGGCGTGGACGTAGGGCAAGGAAAAAGAGTCCTTGTAGCCGAACCACGATAAATACTCGTGTTGTGGTTTGATCGTTTCTTTCATTTACTTGCATGTTATATATTGTGTTTGTGTATATATCTTTGATCAAACGGAAAGTTTCAAAGCTAACTTAACAAGTTAAAAAGATTTTAATCGGTAAACTATTCAACCCCCCTTCTAGTTTTCCACAATTGGCATCAAGAGATACGTTACTCAAGCTTTTAAAATATATTGTGTTTTAAAACTTGAAACGATCCATGGATTTTGAAAATTACAAAGAAGGGCAATCTATGCAAAGACCACCACTCTTTGAAGCAAATGGTTTTATATATTGGAAAAACCTTTTTGAAATTTACGTGAAATCTAAAGATATAGATTTGTGGTATATAATCATTGATGGTGATAACGTAGTTACTAACATTAAAGATGATGATCAAAAGAAATTAATAGGTAAAAATAATGAAGCTAAAATGATGCTTTACAATGCTTTACCTAAGAAAGAATATGAAAGAGTCTTTTTGTGTAAAACCGCCAAAGATATTTGGCAATCTTTAATTGTCACTCATCAAGGAAACTCACAAGTTAAAGATAACAAAATTGATCTTCTTGTTCAACAATATGAACAATTTGTTATTTCCGAAGATGAGATTATTGATAATGTTTTTGCTAGATTTAATACTATTATTACTTCACTTAAAGCACTTGACGAATCTTTTTGTAGTAAGAACTTTGTCAGGAAATTTCTTAGAGCACTCCATCCGAAGTGGAGAGCAAAAGTGACGGCAATTGAAGAATCCAAAGATCTTTCAAGCATGTCACTTGATGAGCTAATTGGGAACCTCAAAGTTCATGAAATGGTAATGGAAAAAGATTCGGAACTAGTTAGAGGCAAGAAGGAAAAAGTTAAGTCCATTGCCTTGAAAGCTAGAGTCCAATCAAGTGATGATGAAGAATCTACTTCGGATAGTGATGATGAGGAATATGCTATGGCCGTTAGAGACTTCAAGAAGTTCTTTTGTAGAAGAGGAAAGTTTGTAAGGCAACCTAAAGATGACAAGAAAACTTTCCGAAAATATCGTGATGATAGGAAATGAAAGGTTGAAAGAAAATGCTATAGGTGTGGAGACACAAGTCATCTTGTAGGAGAATGTTCAAAACCACCCAAGAGCAAACCTCAACAAGCTTTTGTGGGTGGTGCTTGGAGTGACTATGAAGGAGATGACGATGAGCCAAAGAATGACGATATTGCTCTTATGGCTCACAACTCAAATGAGGTATTATTCGACTCATCTTACTCCTCTATTGATGATGACACTTTACAAAAAGAATATAACAAACTTTGTGAATTGAGCTTAAAAATCATAAACAAAAATAAATTTTTGAAAACTAAAAAGGAGTTTTTAGAAAATGAAGTTTATGAGTTAAAAGAAAAAGCAAAGAGATTAGAAAAGTGTAAAGGTATTGACACACCTTGCAAATCATGTGAAGAGCTTAAACTAGAAGTTGAGAAACTCAAAATTACTCAAAATGATCTCATAAAATAAACCACAAAGTTTAAGTTCTATAAGAGCATTTCTTGTGCAGATGAAATTATGAAACTTCAAAAGTCACCCTTTGATAAAACCGGACTAGGATTTACGAAAATAGAAACTTCAAAGGGTCAAATGAAACAAGAAAAGATTGCACAAGAAACAAATAAAATTGCTACAGCAGCCTGCGGATCAGGCGGAACCCAATTTAGGGTTCCGCCCGTTGGTCCTGAAGGTTCCGCCAGGTCTGCTGCAGCAGTAACTCCATCCACTTCGGATCGTTCAAAATTTGTTAAAGTTACATACAAAAATGGAACAAAACCTGTGTTTAAAACAGGAGTAGGATTTAGTAAAAATGAATTTAGAGCTAAAACTACTCAACCAAGACCTAAGACTCCAATTCCCAAACGCCCCTTTCCAAAGAGCAACTTCAACGCTCGACCAAACTACCAACATGTTTGGAACCAAAACACTCCTAGACATTACCAAACTCCAAACCACATGCCATGGAACCCTTATGCTCTATTTTCATACTTGGAACAAATTAATGGTATGCTTAACCAAAATGGACCCATGAGAAATTGGGGACCAAATGTTTGATTGTTTTTCATAAAATAGGTGTGCCTCAAAGTTTGTTTGGAATCGGATGAATGGATTAAAGATAGCGGTTGTTCAAGGCACATGACGGGTAATAAAAGCCTCTTCACTTCTTATCACAAATGTGATGGAGGTAATGTTACGTTTGGTAGTAATGCTAAGAGCAAAATCATCAGAAAAGGTACAATCTCTCATGACTCTCTTTTTATAGATGATGTAGCTCATGTTGATAACTTAGGTTTTAATCTCCTTAGTATTAGTCAACTTTGTCGTAATAAGTATAATGTCCTTTTTAGTGAAAACAGAAGTAAGATACTTAAAGATGGTATAACCATAGCCAAAGGTGTCCTTAAGAACAACGTATATGTCATGAAGATAGATCCAACATCTAGAGACAAACTCTGTCTTACCTCATTAGATGAATCTTCAACTTTATGGCATAGACGTTTAGGACACGCTAACATGAGACTAATCCAAAACCTCTCCTCCAAAGACTTAGTTCGAAACCTACCTAAGTTGAAATATGACCAACACTTTTGTGATGCTTGCAAAGTCGGTAAACATGTCCATAATAGCCATAAGGCTAAAAACTTGGTTTCTACATCTAGGTGTCTTGAACTTTTGCATATGGATTTATTTGGTCCATCCGCTATACAAAGTTATGGAGGTAACTTCTACACTTTGGTCATAGTTGATGATTACTCAAGATATACTTGGACAAAATTTTTGAAAAGTAAAAATGAAGCTTTTGATAAATTTGAGATTCTAAGTAAGAAAATTCAAAATCAAGTAAGGTCTAATATTGTGTCTATTAGAACGGATCACGGTCGTGAATTTGATAATGAATTTCAATTTGGAAACTTTTGTGATAATAATGGAATAACTCATAACTTTTTGGCTCCACGTACTCCTCAATCTAATGGTGTAGTAGAACGTAAAAACCGGACATTGCAAGAGATGAGTAGAACAATGCTTAATGAACAAAACATTCCACAAAAGTTTTGGTGTAATGCCGTCGACACTTCAACGTACATTTTAAATCGAGTCCTAATTAGACCATTGTTGAATAAAACTCCTTATGAACTATATAAAGGTAAAAAGCCTACATTAGGATACTTTAGAGTGTTTAGGAGTAAATGTTTCATTCTTAACACCAAGGATTATCTCATCAAATTTGACCCAAAGTCTTATGAAGGTGTATTTCTTGGATATTCACAAAATAGTAAAGCATACATTGTTTTGAACAAAGAAACCTTAAGAGTCGAGGAATCGTTGAACGTAACATTTGACGAGAGTCCACCTCCCTCTAAGACATCACCTTTGGTAGATGATGACTTAGTTGAAAGCTAAGCAATAGAAAATCAAGAAATTTTAAGTGATGACAAGGAAGATGAACTATTAAACAAAGAAATTGTCAATGTCAAAGAATCTAAAAATCATCCATTAGATGGTGTCATTGGCAATATTAACGAAAGAACACTAAGGTCAAAAGTTAAAAATGAAAGCAACTACTTTTGTTTCGTGTCAACCATTGAACCTAAAAATATTAATGAAGCAATTAAAGATGAGTCTTGGGTAATTGCAATGCAAGAAGAGTTAAACCAATTTGTTAGGAATGATGTATGGACATTAGTTCCTCAACCAACGAGTCAAACTATAATTGGAACAAAATGGGTATTTCGAAATAAAATGGATGAAAATGGAATTGTGTCTAGAAACAAAGCTAGGCTAGTTGCACAAGGATATAACCAACAAGAAGGCATTGACTACGATGAAACTTTTGCTCTGATTGCTAGGCTCGAGTCAATTAGAATCTTACTTGCATATGCATGTGCACATAATTTCAAACTCTTTCAAATGGACGTCAAAAGTGCATTTCTAAACGGAGTCATTAATGAAGAAGTGTATGTTGCTCAACCACCGGGCTTCATTGATTTTGAAAAACCAAATCATGTTTACAAACTTAAAAAGGCTCTTTACGGACTTAAGCAAGCTCCAAAAGCATGGTATGATCGACTCAAAACATACCTAGTTGACCATAAGTATACCATGGGCTTAGTTGATAATACTCTCTTCACTAAGAAGAAAGATTCACATATTATCATAGTCCAAATCTATGTTGATGACATTATATTCGGATCAACTTGTCAAGAATTATGTGTGGATTTCTCAAAAATCATGCATGACGAGTTTGAAATGAGTATGATGGGAGAACTCAACTTTTTCCTAGGACTCCAAATCAAACAACTAGAAGATGGTATCTTCTTTAACCAATCTAAATATATTAAGGACATGCTTAAGAAATTTGGATTAGAAGATTCGAAACCTATCAAAACTCCCATGTCCACGGAAACTAAACTCACCAAGGATGAGGAAAGTGAATCCGTAGATAGCACTAAATATAGAGGTATGATTGGTAGTCTACTTTACCTAACGGCTAGTAGACCCGACATTATGTTTAGTGTTTGTCTATGTGCTCGTTTTCAAGAAGATCCTAAAACTACCCATCTTGAAGCCGTTAAAAGGATTTTTAGGTATATTAAGGGCACTATACATTTAGGTTTATGGTATTCCTAAGGAACGGGAATAGACACCATAGTGTATGCCGACTCGGATCATGCCGGTGACTATGTCGATAGAAAAAGTACAAGTGGTATTTGTACTTTTGTTGGACATTGTCTCACCTCATGGTTCTCTAAGAAGCAAACGGCTCTTGCTATCTCAACAACGGAAGCCGAGTACGTTTCGGCCGGAAAGGCATGTCAACAAGCTCTTTGGATGAAGCAAGCTCTTGTCGACTACGTAATTCAACTCAACGACATCACAATTCTTTGTGACAACAAAGGTGCCATTGATCTTAGCAAAAACCCGGTTCAACATGCTCGTACCAAACATATTGAAATCCGTCATCATTTCCTTCGTGACAACATTCAAAAAGGAAATATCTCAATTGAGAAAGTTTCTTCCGAAGACAACATAGCCGACATTCTCACTAAACCCCTTAAACGTGAACCTTTTAACCTTCTTAGGCTAGGCTTAGGACTCATGGAACCTACATTATAGTTCTGGACATTAGACAAAAATGACAAAAATCAAAACAAATCCATAACTATTTTTCTCAGCAGGGTCGGCGGAACCCTCAGACATAACGGGCGGAACCCATTTCAGGGGTCCGCCGTATCCGCCAACCTGCAGAACCAAAATCTTTGTTTATATTAAACCAAACACCCATTATCTCATACCACCACTTCCAAACTGCTACTATTCACTTTACCATCCATCCATACCTATGAATTCTCAGTCCTCCATTCATTTACATTGCAAATCAATCATCATTGTAAGTATTCTAAACGTGATTACAATCCTGATCTGAGTCTAGGAATTCTATTTCTTGCACAATAACAAAAACTTGGGGTTATGCATTAACTTGAAAAGCTCATGCATAAGATTAGGTGTTTAATAAAACTAATCATGTTTCCCATAGTTAGGAATTGCATCCTTAATTAGTATAAACATGTTTGCTAAAACACCCCATGTCAAATCCTTCCAAAAATTTCTCACAAGTAGGACAAATAGTTTTTCATCTCACATTGAGAATACAAAATCAAAACGTTATGTTTAAAACATCACTTGCATAGTGTCTCTTGAATGCTAAAGGGAATACATAACCAATATGTATTTTCGGGTACATTCAAACGAAGCTACATTGAACTAGGAGCGTTTGGGTTATCTTTTGTTTTATAACAAAACTTGCATAAAACGATTTTGAAGCATCAAAATGAGTCAAGATAACCGCACCTCCACATTGTTTTCATATAGGCACACACTAGAACATCCACATTATAATAGTGGTTTACATAAACTAAAATGTGAAATTTTGTTGTTCTAGGAATCATCATGCCTCCTCTAACCCACTACGACCACAAGGACACCATTAAGTACCTACCAAAACACCACAAAACCAAAGGCCTTACCCGAAACCAAGTAAACGTTTTCAAAGCCCTAGAAAAATACTATGTCCATGAGGGTAGAACCATTGACTCGTCTTTCCTAGAAGGCACAAACCTTTACGCCGAATTTGCCACAATCAACTTTGAGTGTCTTTTGAATATCGACGAGCCTATTTGTCCTAGGTTCATTCTATAGTTCTATGCATCCTCCGTCCTCTCCACGGATGATTATGGTCATATGTCTATCAACTTTAGGGTTATCGGTCATCAATACTCCTTCACTCTTGAGGAGTTTGCTCAAATCCTAGGTATCCCAAACCGTGGTACTTGCCTCTATTCCGACTTGCACTCCTTCTAAACTCTTGACAACCTCCAAGACCGTATCCACCCTTATGACACACCCCTTGTCTCAAAAGACGTACTCCATGACCACCTCTTTGTTAGGACCACCACCACTAGGAGAACCCATTCGGGGAATGAGGTCGATAAGGACCCATATGGAATGGAAATGAACGAACTCAAGCCCCAATTCAAGAAATGGGAGGAAGTCCTTAGAGCCAATGTCATTAGCACAATAGGGAACCGTGACCATATCAACCTTTGCCTTTGCTACATGCTCTACTCCTTGTCCGTTAGGCAACCCTTCAACCTTGCCTACTACATGGCCAAGAGAATGGCCGACATTCCCGTGCATGGCACAACGGCAATGCCGTATGGAATGCTCTTAACCCGTCTCTTTAGGTTTATCTCACCCATTCCACCAACTCCAAATGGTCTTCGTCTTGACTACACTCTCATTCCACACACCTTTGTTCCACTTAGTGATAAGAGAGTCTACAAGGCCCAAGGAAAACGTCCTCATCCTCCTACCTCATCATCATCTTCCTCAATGAGTGAAGATGACAATTTGCCAAACTCTAGGCTCCCACCTCTCGAATACCTATCCCAACTTCCGGATATTCCAAATGAGTCGGCAGAGTTCAAGCAAACAAAGGGGATGTTCAAGAATCTTGGAAGATTCCTTGGAAAGCTCAAGAACAAGATTGACCGTTAATGAGTGCAGGTGTGTAGGAGTGTTTGGCATTAGGTGGTATTTGAACAAATTTGGTCGTTTAAACAATATTTGTGATGTATTTGTGTGTTAGTACAATGTTTGATACAATTTGAAACATGTAGTATCTAACTTTGATGCAGGTAGACAACTCTTGGCAAGTTGTCAAATTTTCATGTTTATGATATTTTCACTAAGTATAGTGAAATTCTCGACCTCAAGGTCAAAGTCCTATGAAATGTGTGCTTACGTGTCTATTTTTTGCATTGCCCAACCAGAAATGCCTTATCTTTTGGATTTTAGGAGTTTTCGAAAATTTTGAAAATCGTCTCGCGGGTCAAAAACGCGGACTGCCATTTTCTGAAGCTCTGGTGGATCTGGCGGTACCCAAAATTGGGTTCCGCCAGTGCAATTTCTGGGAATTCCAGAATTGGCCCAACGGACCAGGCGGCACCCTCAATTGGGTTCCGCCAGTGTATTCTGAGGGTGCCGCCAACATCCTGCAGAATTTTTGTTTTCATTTTCACCAATTCAACATCCAAACACCAAAATCCAATCCTTTTAGGTAGAAACCCATTTCTTGCAATGTGTTTAGCATAATAAGGTACTCCTTCTTCCATAAATTTAACCAAAACCAATTCCCGCCAAAATTCAAAATTTGCCATAACAACCTCAAGGACCCCTCACACATAAAGGAAGGAACCCTTTTAAGGGATCCTTGAAATCCCTGAGATTTATACTACCACAAATCCACCAAAACCACTAAGCATTTAGTGCAAAACTTGTCTTCTCACTTCACCATTTTCATTGGATTGACTTCCATGATATGACAACCCACAATTAGTTTTTCAAATCGTTAGAAACCTCTATTTTTGTATGGACTAACATCAAATCCAAACACTCCTTTCCATAATCCTTCAACACTATAAATTAAGCCATCCTAAACACTATCAAATCACACCTTCTTCACCATAATTTCTGAAACTTCTAAACCCTTTTTCACCATGACTAAGTCAACAATCACCTCGCAACCATCAGACCCATCCGGAAAACCGCCCGGATAAGTGTTAAACCACTATGGTCTAATCAACCCATTAACCTAAGCTCCTCATCTTCGGATGAATTCACATCACCTATAAAAAATGAACACTTTTTGAACCTTGCATCTCGATCACCATCACCAAATGAACCCAATGAGCTCACTCCACCACCTACTAAATCACCCATTGACCCAAGTTAACCAAGTGCTCCAACCCAACCATCCAAAACTTCATCACCATCACCATTACCCAAAATGGAACCTATGGAGTTATTTGGGTCTCCTCCCACATCACCAAACCCTTTTGTCCAAGATCTTAATGATCTCCCACCAAGACCTTCACAACCACCACCTTTTTCACCAAAGTCAATTCTTGACCAAAATGAGCATTTTAACCACACTCAACCACCACAACAAGTGTACCATCAACCAAAACCATTGTTGTTTCACCCCATCTACCATGACATCCATGGTCCTCTATATGGAGAACCAAACTTTGAAAACCATGGTCACCCAACTCCACCACACTCTCAAGCTCAAACTTTTGAGTCTTTCTTTCCCTCATATGAGGATATACAAAACATGGTTGAGAACCACCTCCATCAAGCAATGGAATTTCAAACCACCTTGCTTGACTCAATACCAAACCCATCATCCACCCAAGAACCAAAAACCAACCAACCCACAAACCAAGAAACCAAAACTAACCCATTTCCACCCACTCATCCCCATGTGTGCTCAAATTGTGAGCAAATGGGTGCAAGCATCAAAACGTTACTTCACCAATTCCAAGATGAAACCCGGTTTGCATTCCAACACGTCATAGAACGTTTGGATGCTCTTTCCCACCCAAACAAATCCTAGACAACCATTTGGAGGCCGTTTGCCC
The DNA here is from genome assembly GCA_030686995.1 of Artemisia argyi. NCBI lineage: Eukaryota > Viridiplantae > Streptophyta > Magnoliopsida > Asterales > Asteraceae > Artemisia > Artemisia argyi. Next base: position 119,145,807 of record CM060689.1, on the reverse strand, counting down.
CAATTTAGGAAACTAGGCTTTTATTATTTTTTTCTTTCTTGGTTATTTTTCTTTAGTTTTTTTAGAAGTAGAAGAATCTTCCAATTTCATGTCTTTTGACTTTTATAAGTCAAAATTTTACTTGAAATGCTATTTCTCTCTACTTACTTTCATGAATTGTTGGTTGATCATTTTTATGTTGTCATTGTGGTTGCAATGTGTGTGGTAACTACATGCTTATATATATTACCAACTAACCATTTTTTTGTAGGATCAAAATCCATGTTTCCTAACTTGGCACTCCTATTAGGGGGAGTAACAAGCAAGGGGGAGCAAGTGCATTTTTCCGCTTCGCTACTCTACTTTTTGTTTCGACAAAAAGGGGGAGAAATATATTAAACCTTCTAAACTTAATATGATTTGCATCACTTAAGTAAAACAAGTTTAATATAACTTTTTTTTAAGTCTTAAAAACCAAGATATTGTGAGTTACTTAAAAACAAAGTTTATGTTTTGTCATCAACAAAAAGGGGGAGATTGTTAATACAAATATCGCCTAAAAATGTTATTTATATTTTACGATCTTTGCTAAGTTTTGTTAATGACAAATGTAAACTTTAGTTTCTAAGTAAAACATAATCTTAGTTTTAAAGACTTGCATAAACTAGACTTTTGCTACATTTTACATTTCATAAAACACAACACTTCTTATTTTCTAAAAATAGAATTGTCACATCACATTTATGGCAAGTTTTGTCATTATACATTTATGGAAAGAAATGTGTTTGACTTACTTAGATGTTGCTTGCAAGTTTAGTGTTTGACTTGATATTATGTGATGTGACATTGTTTGGTTTGAAAGAGTAATGAGATGTGACTTTGTTTGGTTTGCAAGATTTATTGCAAAACCAACTGCAAGCCCGGCGGTACCCTGGAGGTACACGGGCGGAACCCTTTTGAGGGGTCCGCCTGATCCGCCAGACTTGCAGAAGGTTTGGCTATAAATATTGAGCCACAAGTTGAATTTTGGCTCATCACTTGACATCACATTTTACACACACACATTCATTCTTTCATCTAACCTCTTAACATTTCATATGTGAAGTTTCTTTTTGTAGCAAAGAGATTCACGAGCTTACTAAAAGTAACAAGTATTCAACACAACGTTGCAAGACTTGTTAGCTTAGCATTGTGTAGACTTGTGTAGTTTACACTTCATTTGATTGTGTATTTTCAGTAGTGATCGGTTAGTATTTTAGTCCTCAAAATACAAAGTGTATAGGGAGTAGTTGTACCCTTGTAAAGAACTAATGGGAGTGGTTGTACCCTTGGTAAAGAACTCGACATCTAGCTTTGTGTCGGTAAAAGTATAAGCGACGTGTAAGGTTTTCTCCGCCGGTGAAAGGAGCTTGTTGACTAGTGAAAGTAACTCTCGAGTTGGATACTCGGGGCATGGACGTAGGGCAAGGAAAAAGAGTCCTTGTAGCCGAACCACGATAAATACTCGTGTTGTGGTTTGATCGTTTCTTTCATTTACTTGCATGTTATATATTGTGTTTGTGTATATATCTTTAATCAAACGGAAAGTTTCAAAGCTAACTTAACAAGTTAAAAAGATTTTAATCGGTAAACTATTCAACCCCCCTTCTAGTTTTCCACAGAAACTTTATGCTCTTCACATGACGGAATCTACTTCGGTAACTGAGCACGTCAATAACCTGAATACTCTATTTTCTCAGCTCAAGTCTTTGAGTTGTAAAATAGAGCCACAAGAACGTGCTTAAATTCTACTTCAAATTTTACCTGACTCATATGACCAGCTTATCATCAACTTAACAGGTAATTCTCTTATATCTACACGATTGTTTCTTTATTCATAAATTGTTATCATCAATTATTAAAACAAATATTATTTCAAAGAATATGCTCATGCCCATTTATCCAGGTTATGTTCAGCTTCACTCTTGTTCTAATCCCAATTCATCTTGTTGCTACTAGTTACACACACTAGAGGTGCACATTTCGGTTAACCGGCCCGGTTTGACCCGAACCGGTTTGACTCAACTTGGTCAAAAACCGGTTGGGGTGGTTAATCGGTTCGGTTCCAAACCGGTCCCGAGAGGAGAAAACCCAAACCTATCCGAACCGGTTTGGTTTCGGTTATAGGCGGTTTGGTTGTGGTTAACCGGTTTGGACCGGTTTGTACTTTTTTTTCTCGTTTTTCGGCCTATAAATAGTTAGATACTACCTACCATTCACAGACTTCTCAGTTCCACTTCTCACTACCTATTTACAATTTGACAACAAAAATAAAAAATTCGATGTCTCGTAAAGATTTCTCGCAACAATTCCCAAGTCCTCACAAAGATTTCTCACAACAATTCCCAAGTCCTCCAAACGAACCGGTGATTGTGAACACTCCACCTGCAGAAAATGAAAATCAACAACAAAACACTCCGGCTGAGAATGAACCGGTAAACAATCCACCGGTGGAACAACCCAATACATTTGGGTTGACTGATGAAGAACTATTTGAGCAAGATATGCAAGTCTTGAGAGATGTTTTAGAAGCCGAAGAACGTGAGGCTGCTGGTCGTAGGGCTCGGGAAAATGCTCGTAGGGAGCGGCTAAACAGAGAAGCACCACACAGCTGGGCCTTGGGGTTAGGCCCTCAGCCATCAGAGTCTTCTTCGAGTGAGGAGGATGGCTGGGTCTCCGATGATTCATTTTCTTAATTCGTTGTTTTATTTTAATTACCGTATCGTAGTTTCTATTAATCGTACTTTGTATTTCATGTTTTAACTTTAATGTTTAATGTAATCCGTGTTTTAACTTTAACGTTTAATGTAATTCGTGTTTTAAATGTTATGTTAGTTATTATAGTTTAGGTGGAAATTACAAACTAAACTGAATAAACTTCAACTTTTATTTAATACAACGAAAATACACTTAAAGGAAATACAAGATCAAACATTGAGCCTTTCTCGTGCCGAGCAATACTTGAACAAATGAGCCCTCAATGCACATTTGGAAACGGGATTCATTAAAAAGGAGCAGTGCTTACATTGAGCCTTTCTCGTGCCATCCGACATTCGAACGTAGTTCAAGTTATTCGTAATAGTTGGATCATTACGGTTCCATTGTAAAATCTCAACAATCACCGGTGGTGATGGCGGTGCAATTGGTGCAACTGACTCCTGTCCTTGATTTTCCATTAGTGATTTACTTTCGGTTTTAATTTTTTTAGAGTACGTATACAAGATTGCAAGTTATGAATAAAAAAACACAACATACTTATTTATACTATATTACAATCATACAATGGCACAACAATTTTGAAGTTTTTAGAGTACGTATCTGACATATTCAATGTTCAATTACAGAAGCAATAAATGCAAAAGCTAATAGCACAACAATAAGTAACTCTACCCCGCATACATTATAACATGGGTTTAATGCGGTCGCACAAGTAATTACTGGTGGCAAAGTTTCAAAATACTTAATGAGCTTTTCTTTCATTGGTATAACCATGTTTGAAAATACACCACCACTTAATTCAAATGATGACAAACTTGAACACATGTAGTAAAGTTGCTCGAGTACCAAATGGGATGTTGGATAATAAACTCCCGATAATTTTTTTGTGGCATTGTAAAAAACTTTAAGTAATCGGGTTAATCTTTCAATAGTATCCCAATGTTCGACATTAAATGGAACAACCTTACCCTTTTGTGCCAATTGGTCATGAAAATATTGTAAAGTCACCTTTTGTCTTATACCACTTAGGAACATGATATAAGTGGAATTCCACCTTGTATCACAATCTATATTGGGTGACAACCAATGTTTCTTCGCCTTCGCACACATCTTAACATAATATTTAAATCTAGTAGAACCCCTTTCGAAAGTATCATGCAACATTTGTTTAAAACAATCTTTCATTTGTTGCATTACGGGATGGTTTAATCCCGCTTGCACAACCAAGTTTATGATGTGTGCAACACATCGAGAATGATAAAAATCGCCATTCAAAGGTGGCTCAAATTCCATTTCAATCTACCTATTGAATTGGTGTTGTTACTAGCATTATCCAACGTAATTGAAAAGATTTTTTGTTGCAAATGATATCTAGTAAACACTTTTCTCAACATTTTGAATAACACAATTCCCGTGTGAGGAACCAGAAACTCTTCATATGCTATGACCCGCTTCATGATTAGACAACTTTCGGGTTCAACCCAATGTGCGGTAACACAAAGGTACGAATATGGCGAACCATGAGGAGCGGACCAAACATCCGTTGTCATGCTAACACAAGTATCTAAATTATGAAAAAAGTTTTCTAATTCTTGTTTGGCCGCTTGCCACATGTTCATTGCATCAGGTTTTAGAGTCATACGACTTGCATGATTGTACATTGGTTGGACGAAAGTCTGCATCACCTCCGTCGTATCCTCGTCGTCCCAATGGTTGAACGGCAAACCTCTTTTGATCACCAAACCGGCAAATGCTTGACGGACTGCTTCATGATCGTATGCAAAAATACTCCCGTCATGAGCCATAGAAGATAGACCCGCTTCCGGAACATTTTTTAGTGCCTTGCAATACTTCTAGTTGATATGAGCCCTCAACGTCGAGTTGGAACCCGCCGACATTATACTCAAGCAATGCTTACATTGAGCCTTTTTCTTGTCGTCCGACATTAGGACGTAGTTGAAGTGCTCCCAAGGATCGTTGACACGGTTACATGGTAAAATTTGACAACCGTTGGTGCACTTGATCTTAATGAACCCGCAGCGGTGGTGTTTGAAGTTGAACTATCCATTAGTGACAATTAGAGAAGATTTAGAGTGTTTTTTGCTTTGTTTGAAAGTTGTGATGAAACTAATAAACAACACTTCTATTTATACTAAATAAGAAATGGTAAAATGGTAATTTTGAGCCTAAATAATTAAAAGCCGGTCCCCCATGCTCCTTCCCAATCAAATTCAAAATTCAAACTTTCAAATTTCAAAATTTCCAAAAATAACCAGCCCCTACTGCCTAACCGGTTAACCGGACTGGTTCATATAACCGGTTAATAAAAACCGGTGTCTAAACCGGCTGTATTCTTGAAATCTTCAACCGGTCCCTAACCGGCGGTTTGTGGAAAAACCGGACCGGTTTGGGTCAAAACTAGGTTTGACCGATTTGGTTTTTCGGTTCGCTATCAGTCGCGGTTCGGTTAACCAGTTCGGATGTGCACCTCTAACACACACCCACCACTTTCATCTAATGTTGAACATGTTCTTCATACTGAAAAAAACCCTTCATTATCAAGGACAACGAAGAGGAGTGATGGGATAACACAAGGATCGACACACATTTCAGGATCGGTGCACGATGAGGGTCATGGAGCGTTGTGCGCCATGTGTAGTAGTTTGATTTGTCAATGTACACGGTGCGCCATTTTGGCCGCTTCTACAATACTTTGAGATTTAGTCCATATTTGTATTTCCTTTTTAATAAATTATATATATTTTTTCTCACCTCATTTATTTCCAAATTTCTTTGGAATCTAAGAGTCCGTTTGGTTTGTAGATGAGTTTATGATTAGAATTTGGACTAAGATTTGAGTTTTGATTCGATAATGGTAAATGAAGCAAGAGAACTATATTATTAAATATTGGAAAATTGTTTTATAATTTTATTTTAAAAAAAGAATATTATAAGAAAGAGATAGAGAGAAGATTAAAGTTGGGTCCACCAAAAAATTAAAACCCACCTATCTTTTGGTGATTGAAAAAGTGCGGAGCCACTGGAGATCATAACCAATTTTTAATCCTTGAAAATGAAACAAACAAAGGTTTTATCATCTAAAGTCAAATCCAAATCCAAAATGTGCCAACCAAACAAGCCTTATTGTAGATAGGTTTAAGATTAGGATTTGGATTCGAATTTGGTTTATGATTTGAATTTGAAAGTAAATAAAATATTATATATAATTACTATATATATTAAATGGGAAACAATACGACGTCGTTCGATGAATAGTACCCGGCGTTGGGCTGCTTGGCCCATTGACATGTTTACAGTTTTGTTTTTTTGGCCTGGTAAGTCCAATCCAATGTCATGTTTTACCAACCGACTCTTCCACCTTCCCAATTATACTACCAGCTTCCAGAAGAGTCGACCAGTCATTCCAAATAAATCCAGTAAATATTTCTAGGGCTAAAAAGACATCCATCCTATGAAATCAAATTACTTTAGTTGATTAATCATGTTGATTCCTAATGTTTTGATGTTATTAAAGGTAGCTTATCTATTATTAAATTAAAAAATATGATCAGTTTGATGTTTGTTTTTAACAGGTGATGTGAAGGTGCTTGGATAGTTGGATACGTGTTCTAGAAGAATTAATTGCCCGTTATTTTTGGGCGGCTTCATAATACTATGTGAGTGTTCTTTGATGATCTAAAGGTTTAATTTTTTGGGTTTTTTTTGTATGATTTTATGGGTTTTGTGTACCTTAGATAATTTGATTATGTGGGTGTTGATTGGGTTTTGATTTTTGGTTTTTAGGATTGTATGTAGCAAACCTGCGAATTCTTCAAGATAAAAGGTATGTATATTTTCTTTAAGCAAGGTGTTGGTGGATGTGTCTGATGTGGTGTGCATTTATGTGGTTGAGAGGGAGGAAAGTGATAGCTTTTTTATGTTTAAAATAAGCACTTATAAGAAAATGCAATTGTAATCTTCATTCATAGAATAGCTTAGGGTGTTTGGATGCGATCTTCACTGCTTTAGAGCTTATCTTAGTTTGTCATGTAGACTGCCCATGACTGAAGGTTTTTTTAATGAATTAAGCTACAAAAGGCCTTTCTTAATCCTCCCGAGTAGAATCTATAACAATTGTTACCAATAAATTATTCCCGTCAATTATATTCTATGCCTCTAAAAACTTTTTTTCCTATCTTATCAGGTGGCAGCCAACGACTACTAAAGGGATGAGCCATAGAAGCAACAAAGTCAAAAGCTTATACTCGGATAAAATGTAATTTGGTATGATTTTTTAAGGTTATTTTGTACAAGATCACTATTCATATAAATTTTAAATGGTTTAAGTTATCCAATACATTATAAATTTTCACAATGACCCAAATCACTGTGTAGACTTTAGTAAGTACATGTGACTATGTACTAAAGGCCGAAGGTAATCACACGATCATACAATTTTTGGTGCAGGAAAAAAAATGTTTGAATACTTAGTGGTTTAGAGTTTTTGTTGTCGAACTAGAGTTGTTGAAGTATGTCCTAGAACATATATTTTCAGCAATTTTAGCAAATGTTGATTGATATTATGAACAGTTTCTGAATGTTTTTATTTGTTAACCATATCACAGGTTTCTGAATTGAGATTCTTTCTTGGGGAATTCTCAGGTTACATGTGTAAGAATAGCACAACGATACATTGCTATTCTTGGATGTAAGTGATCTATTCATAATATCGTAGGCAGCTATGAACATATATACTTAATGGACTGATACAACGTAATGGACGTTTGTTCCAGGTCATATGAGTTGATAAATTTTGTTTATATATGTTAGAATGTTTCTTGGATATCAAATTGTGATATGTGTTGATTCTTACTTTGTCTTACTTTATGCTTATCTGTTACCTCCTTTTAATTCTTGGCTTAATGTTCATACTTTTTTGTCTTTTTTAGGCCATCCCTAAGATTATAATTTTTTTTGGTAATTGTAATCGCATTTGCCCGCACTGTCATGCAATACTTGGATATATTGTCTAATAATAAAAGGTGTATAAGATATGTTAATGTCATATTTGACTTCAGTTATTAGCTTATACATAGTTATACATGTTGCCTGGTACTAAAAATTATTACAAAAATTATACTCTAAAAGTAACAATGAAAACAAATTACAAGGTTGTTTGCACTAAAAACAAATTTACAACGACTTCAGTCATTTCATTTTTTGGCTAAATATTTTGATCTTAATTAGGACTATTGACTATTGAAGTCTACATGTAATATTTTAGAGACTTAGAAATTTCCAAACATTTAAACAACAACATAACCACATCCAAACACTATCTGCTATAGCACAATGCCAAACATCCTCTCTCATATCTGATAACCGATTATTCAAATGACCACTACATCAGTTCCTTTGTTTGAGATTTCTATTCCTAATCAAGGTTTTGGTTTAATGTATGGAAAGTGTAGGTGTAAACAAGGACCAGCTCTCAATGATGCTGTAAGAAGGATCAGTTTCTCTTATACATTTGCAAGAATTTTCATGACCAATTTATTCTGGTACCTTTCAAAAGTGATAAATCAGTAGGAGCATTTACAGATATTGTTGCTTCCAACTACACTGTTCCAAGTCACTGTATAATAGAACCCTTTTTAGACCAACGATATTAGTTGTAATGATAAACTTTAAGAGCACATTTGGAACCTTAAACTTTATCATTACAACTAATACCATCATACGGGAGGAGGCAATCAACATTGCATCAGCAGCACCTCTTAACATCAATGATTATGCCTTCCATAAATGGAACCTTAAATTACTTTCGACGCTTCATCATGTTTTCTTATATTTATTTGTTGCTTATATATGGAGATGGCTGGAAACTGTTTTGCGGTAAATCCTTTACATATCCTGAAGTATGATATCATAAGATTATACAATTGGTTGCTTTATATTCAAATTCGGACCAACCATTGGGCATAAGTTGTCAGTAAGGTGTGTCTAGCTTACTCAGGTTTGTGACCCGTGTTAATGTAGTAAATGAACTGATGTGAATCGTGTTAATGTAGTAACTGTGACCCATGTTTGTGTTGTATAACTAGGAACTTAGTTTGGGCCAACTTAAAGCATGACATATATCTGATGTGAAGACACTCGACTGAGAATAGTATCGCGGATATACGAGATAATGTTGTTAAGATGAAGGCTGATACCAAGGTTAGTTGAACATGTAGTATGATTGATAATGCTCTACCATGTATCAGTCCAATGAATGCATCTAAATGAACTGATGTTCCTAAAAGCATATAAATGCATTTTCTGATTTGTAAATATAGTCGCAAATCCGTTATTACCGAATTTGTATTTGCTTATGAATTATACTAAATACAACGACAAAAAATCCGCCCGGCCGCAACGCGGCCGGTCGGTGTCATTCTCGTTTGAAATGATACGTTAAAGTGTTGAAATACTAGAAAAATTAATTTTGTAAAAGTGACCAAAAGAAACGAGATCACAAATGTGCTACGTTATATTACCATGCATATACATAGTAACCCCAAACGTTATTATTCAATCCAAACTCAAATCCTAGGACTGAGCCCCATATACCAAACGCACCCTTAATTTTTTTATTCAAACTCAAGTTTAAATCCGAATCCAAATCCAAATCTAAAACCACCCACAAACCAAACGCACCCTCAAAACTTTGATATTCTCTCAGTTTAACTTTATTAGTCTACAAACAAACTTTAACTTTGATATTCTCTCAGTTTAACTTTATTAGTCTACAAACAAACTTTTGAAATTTTATAGTATATGCCACAAATACATAATTTACTTGATTAAATGTCATTTCCATCATTGCACTTAATTAACAAACTAAATGCATAATTCACCTTACACCTTATAAAAATTACATAAAAAAATCATTTAATGGGTGATAGATTCGTTTGGTGATGATGCATGTAAAAATAATTTATGTGGTGCGAAGATATATGCTCGTATAATATGACGAACTCAACTCTAATGAAACAAATGTATCATATATATTTCAAAATCATAGTAGGAAGTTATGTTTTGTAAGTTATCCAGTATCACAAACAACTACCAACACATCATCAATCTTATCAACTATCACCACCAACCATCGTTGGCTTCTCCTCTTCAATACCGCTACATTGCGCGGACATCTTCCTAGTATATTAAATTGTTACTCTCACTTTTAATTGACGACGGCTTTAAGACAAACAAAATTAGTATATGAGCAATAATTTTGAAACAAACAAAATCAATACTTTTAAGGTAAACAAAATCAATAACATGGACAATTGTTTCAACAAAAGTCTGTTAAATATTTGTTTGCTCAGAATTAAAATATATATATATATATATATATATATATATATATATATATATATATATATATATATATATATATATATATATAGCTCAGGGTAAACAATTTGATAGTAAACCAGAATATTTAACCATGTTTTCAATTTAATTTTTGGCTTTTTGCAATTCATAAAAACAAAAACTGTAAATTAAAATAACTTTAGGAATAGAACTTTGTCTAAAAACTAAAAACTTCATTTGAGTTGGATGTAACAAGTTGTGTCTAATAAGTTCCATAACCTAAAATGTTTTGAAGTTAACTTGATTAACCCTGTAGCTTCCTAAGATGTTCAGCTATCTCTGTTAGAAGTTTAGTTCCTTCGTCGCCTTTTTCTAGTGTCATGGCAGTTTGCTTTAAGAATCCACTCTCGGCTTCAATGGCTGCCAACTTCTCCCTCAATAGATTCACCTCTCTTCTAAGTGTGGCATTGTCTCCATGATCACCTGTTAATTGGCATTCATCATGGTTAAGTAGAGGCAACAATATGGGTGGGCCGTGAACGGGTCAAAATGGGTACATTTAGTTGACTCTAGATACTTCTCCGTCTTTTACACATAAATAACACGTCAAACATTAGTACACAAAGTGTATTACCACAAGGATGTAACTAGTATAAGAGGCCATATTACTAATACTTTTCAGCAAATTGGCAGATCATTTGACCCATTTGATCGTCCCCCTCATAAGTACTTTTGTTTAATTTACTGGTTTCACCAATGAGATTTAAATATATAACCAGAATCAACCCGTTTATTAGTAAATGGGTTGAGCATGACATGTTTATTTTTTAAGTAACTTGATAATGAAAAAGATTGAAGAATGACATAACCTGTATTGTTACTATGTTCGTGATGCCCGAGTTTTGAAGATGAATGAATATGCTTTTCAAAATCCTTCAACATCCCAAAAAGCTGAGATCTTTCATTTTCAAAAGTTAACGATGATTCCTCAAGGTTCTCCTTTTTATTCCCATCTACATTGTGATCTTCCGCACCACTCTCAATATCGGATTTCTCTCCAGAAGATGATAAAGATCGCGGCTGCAACTCATCATAATATTCATCATATTCATCACTGTCATTTTTCTTAGTCTCTCCATATCGCTCTCTATAAGCATCAAGTTCAGCTTCCATAATCCTCACATCTTCCTCTTTTTTTAAGAGCAAATCCTTAAGGATTTGAATCGCTTCTTCATCATACTCCGCTTGTTCATCCATCATTCTCTGATACTGCAATGCTTCCATATGAACAGCAGCTTTTTCAGCTTGTAACCGAGTGATCATAGCCATTGCATTGTTGGCTGCAACAGTAGCAGCACTACGCTCTTCATCGAGTTCCAAATATAGCGTGACAAGTGTTTTTTTATTGTCACTAACTTGTTTCTTTAGTTGCTGAAGAATTGAATAGCCGTCTGCTGATGGTTCTTCAACAAGTTCTGTGAACAAATCCGGCTTTTCTAGCGTGGTTTTCTTTGGAGCTTTATTAAATACTCTGGGACTAATTGCAACTGGTTCTGTCAAAGGTATACCAACAAACTTGTTTCCTTTGATATAACTAGGGGTTTTGCCACCATCTTCGTTCATATCATCTGAATATGTCACAGTTCCAGTTTTTACATCTTTAATCGCTGCAGTTAGATCATTCACAAAACCTTTATTATCTTTCTATTGCTAATGGTGTTGCTACTTTTATACTATTAGCAACGGTATATATGGTGAACTCTTTTTTTTTTTTTTTTTTTTTTTTGTGATTGATGTGAAGTTGTGAACCCTTGTTGGTACCAACAGTTTCTAGTACTATATTTGTATTTGTAAATATGGGCAAGAGTAATTAAATAATCACATACTTCCATTTTTGTTTCATATTGGTTATTAGTTTTATCTTTATATATTTAGTTAAGAAAATGCTTCATCCTGGAGGTAATTCGGTAACTTGAAAACCAGTTTCACGTGCTAAAATGACTGAGTCGGCGCTTTTAATAGTTGAGTTATCTTATTTGACTATGATCTAGCATTACAAATGATTAGGTGAAAAAACTGAAATTAAACAAAGGTCATTAGGTTTAACAACTAACGTTAGTTTTACAAAAATGATTGTATTTTGTCAAACAAGAAAATATTACGTATTTGTTTTGATTTGTTACCCATCTTGCTCATTTTGTCATATCTACATATATAACATATATGAAATGTAAAGACAATGAAGTATAAGTAAACTCACGTTTCACGTTTGTGCTGGATCCGTTTTCGTCCTCAGGCATGTCTGGCTCATTATCAGACACAAACTTGAGCTCGGTAAACCGATTTTGTGAAGAAAATGCTCTAGGAGAAGACGTTGGTGCTAGTAAAGAAGAGGCTCTAGGCGAAGAAGATGGAAACATAGAAGAAAACGCTCTAGGAGAAGAAGGTGGAAAAAACGTAGACGCTCTAGGAGAAGACAATGGTGCTAATGATGAAAATGCCCTTGGAGAAGAAGTTGGAAACAAAGCTCTAGGAGACGAATTAGGGAAAAGTGAAGAGGAATGAATGTTCGATAAGCTCCTGGAATAATCTTTAGTAGGTTGTTTCGGCTTCAAAGAGTCGCCACAACACGAACACAGATTTGCATCAATCACTCCATTGATTTTATTACCATCCTTGACCTTCTCGGATCTCCACAACGGTCTGTTTTCATCATCTGAATCTATGTTAGGATCAAAATCTGGCTCCTTTTCTGTTGCAAAAGAGACAAGACAAGCTTCACACATTGTTCGGATATCTGATAGTTTCCTATGGACACGACAATATGCTAAGGACGATATGTCTTTCTTGTGAGAATCACATATCGACTCATTATAATACAAATTAGGATTCGTCCCACAAAGTGCATGATCAACCCGAGTACACAACAGACATGGTGGATCCAATTCAAAGATATCAGCAAATTTGTTGGAGATAAATGAAAGGAAGCCATCAAGGTAAAGAGATATTATTAGCATCCATTCAAGAACAGCCCAAACAACGAAATGTGGGAATATGCCTAACTCTTCCTCCACAAACATTCTGAATGTTCGTTTGGATACCGTCATTGTGCATTAGAACTCAAGAAACAAAGAGTAAATTAGATCAAGAGTTTATGAAAATTAAAGGGAATGTGGTACACAAAGCAATGAAAGATAATGCAAAGAAATGAGCAAGTACTAAGATTTTGATCCACTTTTTACTCTAAATATAAATAGCAAGGGAGAGTTTGAAGTGGTCTGTTTCCTAAACTAATGGTGTATCATGCAATTTTTTTAAACAACATTGTTTTAATGATTTAATAGAAGTATTGTCACTGATGTAGTTCAAATGAATTGAAATGGAACATAATTCGGTTAATTTTCTCTTCTTTTGTTCTTTTGCTTAACATAAGAGTCAGAATCCTAGTTCAGTTTATTCTCTCTCGCATATAAAATTTGTTTATCGATCCCCCACCTACGTAACACATTGTAACCAACTTGAGAGGATCATAATCCTCTAAATATTGTACTTGCATCAACATTTAAAGTATAAAACTTTCTATGTTGTATAGCAATTTAAATGTAAGACTTGTGCATTTGGTCTTTGCTATGGAAAATTTCACATGACATTCAGGTGATATTAATCCTACTAAGATGCTTGTATCGTGCAACTACTTCAACAAAAGGAGGCATCATACGTCAAATGACAAAAATGGTATGTCGAACACACAAGTTGGTGTTAAGACATCATGGATAAGTTGAGTAATGAGTGAATAAAGAATAAAAATTTCTTATCTCATAACTTATCACATGAATACAATGCTCCCTCTGAATTACATCATTCTTTCAGAGTAACAAACAAAATATCTTATCACATTAACTTTAAAACAAGGTCCTGAAAAGGGAGGATTTTACCCAGTTTGAGTCTGTGGTGGTGGGTTCGACTCCCGTGGATTAGTCGGTCAAAAGGTCGGAAACCATGGTTACCCAAAAAAAAAGACATAAAAGGTGTATCTGTAAAACAATACCTACGGAGTAATAAGTTTTCACAAAATGAAAATAGATATTCAATAGCATAGTAAACTAGGCAAAATTTGGACATATAGCGAGTGATTAAACTCGCTTTACTAAATGCATATCGTCTCTTCTACAGAAACCATATATTCTCTGTCACTAGTGAATCTATTCATACCGTACATGTCAACTTTCTATACGGCGGTGAGGAATCAGAACTCTAGTACTTTAAATTCCAGGCAGGACATTTGAAGCCATATATGGTGAAACACATCCTTGTACCTGAATCAAAAAGATAAAACCACAAATGATAACATTAAAAATCCGACCCGAACACAAAGTAAAACTAGAGGGTTATCTATATTGAAAGTCTCCCATCAAACTAGTGACAGCACATTATCTTTAGAACTTGCAAGACTAAAGTTGTGTAAATGCTATACATATACCAGAGTATATGAAACACCAGAATGGCAGCAACTAAACAAATGATCAAATGGCTGTTTGGACTTGTATTTTGAAACTGACTGTTTATTGTTTGCCTTGATTCTACAATCAGTATTTAATGTGTCGATATGTAGAGCAGCTTTTGACTATCTGGGCTACGGATGGGGGATGGGAGGGTTGCAAATAATTACTCTTAGATAAGATATTAGCTGCAAGCCTGCAACAAAACTGATTGTCGAAGAATAAACTACAATAATCTATTAACCCTTATTTACAAACTGATTGAGGGACTGTACTCTGATAGTCTGATTTCACTAACACGATGTCTCTCCTGTTTTCAGAGGAAAAAAACTCTTTTTGGTTATTTTATCTACTACTTTCTTCAATTATTTATCATAGTTATCAAACACTTTAAGATAGCTGTTATTTGATTAAGACACGCTCAAAAAGCAAAAACACTTCTGGAAGCATCTCCTGCAGCTTATTTTTTCAGATGATTATCTGATTCCGATTATTTAATATCACATGCAAACACCCAGGTAACTATTTGTTCCAACCAATCAACATTCTAATGAAAAAAATACAGCTATACATGGATAGAGAGTAACAAAATGACTAAAGGTGGCAACTTTGACCTATTAAATCGGGTTGTGTTTTATCTCCAGTAAGTTAAACAGGTAAACTCCAAAAACATAGCAGAAGAGGAACATGTCAAATGGGTAAATCCAAGAACAAAACACCTAAAAAGAGACAGATCAAACGGATTGAAAGTCAACTAAAGTGTAATTTTAATGCATAGAATTTGTTTAACCATTTGAACAAATAAAGGTCATTATCATTGAAATACTACAAGTTTGCTGGTAATTCGTTTGGTTGGTGTTGGTTGATATGTTCATGTAATAAAGGGTTTTCTTGATTCGGAAGGGAGAAGATGAAATAAAACAAGAGTAACAAGGATGTGGGAGGTGCACAAGCTGTGAAAAATCTACCTTCAAGAGCGGTTGTGTTTAATACACCAATGGGAAAAGCTGATAAGGCAAAGAATAGGGGTTGTTCATGACCCTATTTTTGAAACACATGGGGAGAATAATGAAACTAATTCGAGCACATAATTTCCGAGCATGTAGGCTATTTTTGGGACAACTACCAAAGCAACGAATACCACGTCTGAAATGTCCCTAATTCGGATCCAAGTGGAGAACCATCGAATGTTGGGAATGATAACTTAGGTGAGAAGGCTGGGAACGTAAGCGTGAGTGGTGTGGGTGTTAAGACCTATGCCAACCTGTTGAATGTTGAAGCAAGTAAGAAAAAGGTAACCTTTCGTACTCTAGAAGCTCCCCCAAGTGATGGAGCTTATGTTGCTGTCCCGTTGTCATCAGTAATGAAGTTGATGAACAGATGGGGAACACAATATATGGATACTTTTTAGGCAAAAGGATACTTAGGCTATACATGGTCTAATAAAGACAATAATAAACTGAAAAGGCTTATTTTTCTTTAAGTTTTCTTCAGCTAATGGAATGACTGAGGTGCTTGAAAATGGTCCTTGGATACTCAGAATATGGTCACCAAATGTGAGTCTTTCGAAAGAAGATATGACCAAGATCCTGGTTTGGGAGAAACTTCATGATATTCCGATTTCAGGATTCACGAAAGATGGTTCGACCGTTCGAGTGTTATAGCGACTAAACTTGGTACCCCGATGATGTTAGACTTGTATACTAGTTCTATGTGTATGGATTCATGGGGTAAGTGTAGTTATGCGCGAGCTATGATAGAAGTTCGGACTGATCTTGCATTGAGAGACACTATGGTTGTGGCGGTCGCGGTTACTATTTTGGAGGGTACGTGGGTGAACTTACATACTTGGTACCCCGATGATGTTAGACTTGTATACTAGTTCTATGTGTATGGATTCATGGGGTAAGTGTAGTTATGCGCGAGCTATGATAGAAGTTCGGACTGATCTTGCATTGCGAGACACTATGGTTGTGGCGGTCGCGGTTACTATTTTGGAGGGTACGTGGGTGAACTTACATACTATTCGTGTTGAATATGAGTGGAAACCCAAACCTTTATTTGTATACAGGTGAAAGGAAAAGTCGAAACATGATGTTGCTAATGCTACAGGTACAACTACTTCAAATGCTTTTAAAGTCCTAAGCAGTATGGAAAATGAAGAGGATGCTAATAGCGGGGAAACAACTTTTAAAAAAGATGATGCTACTAGTGGGGAAACAAGTGCTCCTTCTAATGACAAGATAGTGAACCAAGAGGATGAAGATCAAGGGAGTCTCGAATTCTTATTCCCACAGCACTAACAAAAAGTTTTACCTTTCAACCCATTGTGCCACCTCTAGAAATGAAGATTGAAGAATATTTTGTCTCAGAATACTGTTAAATGAAAGACGTGTTTATACCTGTAGCAAGCAAGTAGGAATCTGAATGAACCCTTGCAGTAAAACATCAACATCCTCCAGCACACTTGGTGAAACAGGGGTAATTATGTAGAGAACCTTTCTCAAAGTGTCTATTCCTCTAACAATTCCTGACAAAATAGATTACCATATTTAGGAGAAAGTTTAATTATATCTTACTTTGACAAAATGCACCTGAGTCAACCGAAAAAAAAAAGAAGCGGTCTTTTCACGTAAAAAAAGAAGCGGTCTTTTCACGTAATATAGAATGAAAAATGATTGGGAGACCTAACATATGTGCCTAAATTTAGGCCTAAACATATGTGGCAGGATCTTGATGGTTTGTGAAAAAGTGGGTCCCTTAGCTGCAACCATCAGGATGATGCCACATTAGGTTTAGACACATCTTTAGACACAACTTTAGGCATCCCAATCATAGCTCATATAGAATTGCATGCATTTAATATCTACTAATGTGTTTTTAATGTTCCTGTCAAACATCTCATTGAGAATAATATAGTCTTATGAGCATTAAAATTGTAAGGAACCAACAAGGAAATATAGACAAACAAATTATATAGGTGGAGCAGGAGGTAAAGCTACTTCCAGCCTTCTGTTGTGTATGCAGGCAAGACAGTCAAAATTAAAAAGAAAAACACACATGCACGGCCGGAGAAAGCCGCATGACATAATAGCACAAATATACAGTTTCTTTGAAATTACAATAAGACATGACACCCTTTATGCTGTAACCCTACGCTATCCCTAGAAGCACAAAGAGGAGTTCAAAACAACAGTCATTCTAGGGGAAGGTAGACATACGCACACACATGACATATGAAAAGTCGCAGCAAACAATATTTGTTACAAGACATGAACATTGGACACCTTAAATAACCATTTCAAAAACTGCTGACCAAATACTGTTAAATCACTTATCTATGAGTTTCCAGCAACTAATAGAATAACTAGCAAGTAAATGTTGAACCAGTTGTAGGAATGTAACCTACCAAGGCCAACACATCGAGGCAGATCCCCAGCAACTTCAGAATCAACTGCCAATCCAACTATAGTTGCATTCAAGCTGTAGAAAATTTCAGCTTTTGGTACCTGTTATACAAAAATTGAGCCAAGATGATGAGTTTTAATTGTCCAGGTAATATCTGAGATTTCAGTACATTTAACAATTATGCTGGATTATTCTCAACTTATGTAAGTAAGAATTATCTTAGACACTCACACACCCCAATAGGAGATACAGACAATGGAGCCTGAAGTATCTCAGCAAAAATACGACTGTTTTTAGGGAGTAAGCATGATTTTTCTATTTGGCACTTACATCCATCAATAAGAGCTCTAAGAGGTCCTGCTAACTAATATAAGAGTGCAGCTATGTTATAAGGCCTTATGTTGGATTTAACCAACCATCACCATCCTAACATTCAGTGCGTTAAACTTTTTCATTTTTGTAGTGGTATAATCCCATAATATTTTCTGTCTTATTTGAACATATAAACATACTGGTTATGTTTACCAAGTATGTGAGACCAGCAGACGTGGCCACAACTACAAACTCTATGAAATGAGTCTTTTTATTATAATCGTATTTATTATTGAATTCATTATTATAATTAAAACTACTGTTTAATTGAATGGATACCGGCTACCTGTGATGTGATGTCGCACCGGTTTCACCACAACTTCTCTCTCTTGATCACAAAACACCAAAATAGTAAGAGGTTGTTGGTTAAACCAACTTAAATAACATGTTTTATATGGATTCTAGTATGTGATGTCGCACATTGGCATGGGCTAAAACGGTCCAGGTTGAACCAAATTGAGGACAACTAGTAATTTACCCTATGTAGCACCGAAACGGGAACGGCAAAGGGATACGGGAACGATACGGGAACAGGAAACGGCAAAAATCAAAATTCAAGATACGGGAACGGCATAGATACGGCAATAAAAAAATATAAAAAAATTAAAAATCTATTAAAGAAAATCCAAAATAGATATATGTTGATGTAAATTGTAAACTTTAAAAATACATCTTTCAAAGGTAATTAATTATCGATAAGTCTTTTTAGATTGCGAACTATATAATAGACAAAATCTATATGTCTCCAACCAAATATTTTGGACAACATATCTAAAATGAGTCAATTTTGTCAATTATTAAATGTTCAAGGGGCAAAATTAACACTGTGCATCTAAATAAAATGGGTCTGACCACAAACAAACACATCCATACACGTGATATTCTATTTCATCTTATCTTTGACTTTCTTTCTCTCTATCACTGGTTCATCTTCTTCACAAGAAGAGGATTTAAAAATTAGATCTTCTCATTTTAAAATATGCCGATGCCCTAGAATAAAAAAAGCCCATTAAACCCATTAGAAACTGCTTGGAAACAGCAAGTAAATCCAGAAACGTGTATGGAGACGGCGTGGAATCTAGAAACGGCTAGGGGTACGTCTGAGAAACGTTTCGGGGACGTTTCGTTCGCGTTTCCGTTTCCAAGCTGTTCCCAAACGGGCACGCGGCCCTTCCAGGCGTTTCGGTGCATCATAGAATTTACCAGGCTCCATGGATTGTGCGTAGAATCCGGGGCTTATGTGCCAGGTCACCAAAGGTGGGCCGTTTGAAGTTTCCCTTGTACCCAAAAAAAAAGATTTTTTTAGCAATGACATAGGAGAGTTTATGCATTATAAATCATACTTTCGGCAACTTTTTATCTGTTTTCTTTTAAGCAAATTTGTCTGACTTGTCCATTGACCCATTACAGATTAAATAATCTGTGCATCGACCCTATTCATATGTAGATGGTCCTAAATTCAATCTCTACTAAGAGCTGGAAGCATGATCAAGGAGCAAGGGCATTACTAGAAAGAGCTGGAAGCAAAGAATAGATAGCAAAATGCATCAAAAATGTCCCCAAGGAAAAGTAACTTCAAATATATTCATGTGAATCTGAAAGTAACCTCACAATGAAGGTGCCTAATCTTGACAGCTGACACAGAAACTTCATAAGGAGGGTGAGCAGCCAATGCTCCAGCAATGTCCTTAACTGAGCTCAAATTCATGTCACTAGAAAAGCACTGTGTGAAATATTTCACAATACTTAAATCCCTTAGATGGCGTGAATCCTTCTGTACCAATACCCTGGATAAGTAAAAGAACTTTCAGCAAGTAATAGCTAATGAGTGACATTGTATAAGAGAAATAATCAGTCGAAAAACATTACTAGAGGTGGCAATAGGCAGACTCGGTAACAGTTCAAAAGAGGGTTTGAGTTGTAATGGTCACTTAGTTCTTGGTATAACCAGCAGGGAAAGTTGACATTTTAAAAATCTCAATAGATCATTAATGTGTTAATTGTGCTTACAAAAACAATTATTCTTGCAACAATTATCTGAAATCTGAATCTATGAATATAACATATTTGGGCGACTTTCAAACTGTTACCCGTTCTCCTTTAGCTATTTTTTTTATATGCCCTGTTTGACATGGACACAACCTGAATCAAGCCATTCATTAGTAAATGGATCAAAATTTCCACCTCTATCAATATTACAATACCAACACGCATCCCTAGGTCCTGGGAATCACTTAACAGAAGCCTAAAGTATGCCAAATCAGTGACGAGAAAAGCTGGATGGCTGGAAAATGATCTATGCATACCAACAATAATGCATCTTTATTTCGCAAACTTTAAGATAATATTTGTACTAGATCATATGCAAAAAGGGCTTCATACTTGGAACACGTGTAGTACGTAATTATAAAAGGAAATAAACAGCTCACAGAAACATACGATCGATTTAAGGAGTCCTGCCGGGCCGAATTGATTTCAATTACAGTTGCTGCCCCGGCATCTCCATCTTGAGACCAAAATGCTCCAGAAGGTAAGTTCTTCCTTTTAGCAGAGATACATATATTAACCACGTGACTAGGAGAAATATGCTTCAATATATCCACTAGTACGTCATATCCAATACCTGCAACCCAAGTCACATGTCCGTTACATCCCAACCACATTATGCAGCTTATTCACATTCTTTAAAAGGGATGATAATCATTTAAAGCATACCCTTCACCCAGCCAGGAGTGTTGACAATTAGGGGTACCCCACTGTTGCTGGGAGATGCCCTCGTTGAGGATTGGTGATAGTGTTTATGATAGTGATCATATAGGAAACATATATATGTCAAATAGATCTGCGGGTCTCTTTTGCAAGAAATGTCACCAAAAAAGAAGCATCTGGAGAAATTTGGCACAAAGAATAAAAGAACTTGGTGATGCGTTTAAAGGTTATTTCTCACAGTTTATGACACAGCTATATAGGTATTAAATTAAATTTGTCTAACACTGATAAACCATATATGTTCAGTATACATGTATTAAATCAAATTTGTCTTCATAAAAATCGGTGCTACACCAGTTCTGGAAGTCAGAAGTAATACAGTGATAACCTATCAGAAAAGTATATCGCAAGGATTATTTGGTTATTATACTACCACAGCGACATTGTAAAATGTAAATCATATAACACGCCAGTGAGGTTTAGGGGGTGAAAGCCACATTGCAATTTAATGAATTACTATGAGACGTTTTTTGTAGTTGAAAATCGTTGCGAAAAGTTTCTATGTGTAAAAAAAGCGTAAACTTGAGGGAATAGAATTACCTTTCTGGCAGAACTTGTGAATCTGTAACGCACCAGACATCCAAAAATCAGAAAACAATGTCAGCATCCATAATACACTGAAGGTAAACTTAAAAAAACAGATAATAGTAACGTTATAAAGGTATTTTAAGAAATTACCAAAATTTGTTTCTCTGTCAAGTATAGTAAGCGAAAGACAACCAGGAGGAGAAAACTGAGGCTGTCCAACATCAGTATCTAAGAAAGCAACTCTCTTGTGCCTGAAAAAAGGCTTCAAAAGCTCAGAAAATTTGTCCCTGAGTCCCTCTACCAATATTTTAAAGACGCTGTAACTTTATCCAAGGTAACCAATAAATCCATATCAAGAAAAACAAATTTGCGTGTTTCCAATTCTTTTAGCACAGTTGAATATTGTATGACGTAACAGGTTAGCTGAAACTCTAAAATCATTTTTACATTTCTGTCCAGGTGCATCAGGTATTTTGTGGAAGAAATCGGATATAAAACTCGACAGAAATGCAATTTATCGGAATAAAACCCCAAAATTTAATCCATATCAAGTCTAGGCAAATGACAGACGTAATAAAAAAACATACACCTGATTTACCACTACAACAAAAAGGCAACAGAGATAACGTAGCTGAGTAGTTGAGTTAGATACGTGCATCATAGTATAAGCAACATATAAACCAGAGAAAGATAAAGCTCTTAATAAAGTCTTGGATAAATTAAAACTCGCCAATTTGGCACTGAGGTTAGACGATCGCGCAGGGCCAACAACCATTTCATGTCATACCCTTAAGAAAGAAAGTACCTTGAGATCCTAAACAATTCACTTATAATATCAACATACATATCGCTATACCATATGACCACATACAGTTACCAAAGTAAGACTTATCATCATGCATTACATGACCACAACCTCCATTTGCTTGTCAGTCTGCTTATCTGCTTATTTTATACGCACTTTTCGATAAGCAGGTTGGAAACTTGGAACCAAAGTTACTTGTTTACGCTAAATTAAACCTAAAACCCTTGTTAAAATTATTTTGATTTACAATATCTAGCTAATAATCCTTTTTCAGACCCGGGTGCATTTTTTAAGACACACGCAAATCCAAACACTATATCCTGAAGCGGTTATTGTTAAGCTACTTATGTCTAGTAAACCATAAGCAGGAAAAGTAGGCAATCACAAACAATTAACCTCTAATTGCACTAAACAAAAATAACCCAATTTGACTAAATGTCACTTATTTCATAAGGGTTATTATTTCCGCTTTATTTTAAACACAAGCAGTTTTACGCCGTCTAAACTACTTCTGTTTATTTCCAGGGAAAATAAGCAGTTTGAGACAAGGAAGCTTCTTATTTAGAAATAAGCAGTTTTAGCACTATTGCATTCTTAAAAAATAAGCAAATTGAAACACTATAATAAGAAAATGTACCTAGTGAGTAGAAGTTGAAGGAGATGACGAGAAAAAGTAGTCTTGCCACTGTTTTTGGGCCCACATATTAAGACTGTCTGAGTTTGTGTTTCACCACCAGAAGCAACCGTGTCGGCTGCCTCCGACCAGTCTTGTGGTATGTATGTTTCTGTCTCTTCAAACTCCATTGACGACATGTTTTTTGGTTCCAGGTATTTGTGTATTTTTAGGGGGACTGGCTGGTGTGGTTTTTGTGTTTTGTGTTTTGTGTTAATGGGCCATTGGGCTTTTATAATAATATACAAAAAGCCATTTCATCTTTTCTACTTTTTTGGGCGTTTGATTGATGGGTTTCAAGGGAATTGAATGATAGAAAGCAAATTTTAGCTGTTTGGTTGTCATGTAGGCCTCACAAATTGAAAATTAATCAATGAAAATGTGATAGATTTTAAGGCCCGTTTGGTATGATCACAGGTTAAAAGGAAGGACGATATGGGATGTGCAAGTGGATAGTAACTCAAGTTGTGGATGGAAGCATTTGTTATCACTAAGAGATAAAGCTAAAAACTTTATGATTCATGACAGCAATGAAAGAACAGTCTGGGTAACAAGAAATGGTGTTAAAACCATTTTCTCAATCAACAAAGCTTGGCATGACTAGAGGATCAGAAATGAAAATGTCTCTTGGAGTAATGTGGTATGGTTCTCCCATTGTACACCTAAGCACTCTTTCATTGTATGGCTGACCATTTTAGGTAGACTTGCCATTCAGGATAGGCTACTTAAATGGTATCCAGAGAAACAGGTTCAATGTCCTTTATGTGAAGAATGTCCTGATTCACATGAACATCTCTTCTTTGAATGCCCCTACTCTACACTTATTTGGCAGGATATGAAGAAAAGGATTAAGAAGGAGGAGTGGTCTGACAATTGGAAGGAAATTTTGATTGATATATCCAAGATGTCTTGTAATAACAACATTATGAGTATCATGAGGAGACTAGTGCTTGCAGCCTGTGTGTATTACATATGGACCGAAAGAAACAAAAGGATATTCAGTAATGAGATAAAAGATTACAAAGAAGTATTGAAGGACATCATAAATAATATCAGGTTCAAAATGGCAAGTTTGACAGTTAAAGAATCCAATATGGTGATTGAGGTATATAAGCAATGGCAAGTCCCCATGAATATCAGAAAGAGCAATGATACAGTAATGGAAATATGGGTGGAAAACCAGAACCCTTGATATTATACTAAAGATTACAAGGCTGTGTCAATGGAACAGTGAATTTAGTCACAAAAGGGATGTATGGATTATGACAATGTGATTAGCTTACTTCATAAACCTGAGCACATGCTCAGAATGCAGAGGTCCTTAAACTGTTGTGCCTCAGAAAGGTTTATACCTCATTCTTTCAAATTCTTTCTTGATGGAATTCTGAAAGTATTGATTAAACTCACCTACAAAAGATGGCCTTATAACTTGATTCTTCTAGTCTGTGAATCTAGTAATTCCTAATTATGCACTCAATAGGCCTTTGTTAGGTAATTGGGTGATAAAAAGGAGTTAGTGGATAAGCAGCCTAGATTATATCACAAAGTAGGTTTCCTTTTGTGAAGGGTAAGGTGAGTTGGTGGGCAGTGTATGAAGATAGGAATAGTGAGGAGTGAAAGATGAACCTACTTGGTCCTATCTATACACTGCCAAAAGGAGGTAATGCGTGGTACTCACTGTAGGGAGTGTGTTCCCAGTGTGTGTGAAGCAATTGTAGTAAATGAAAATGTAGCACACCTGGTATAGCCCCTACTGTGGAGAGGTTATGGGTGCCTAGTGAAGCAATTAACCCTTTCTCTTATGCTTACTGTGGATGATGGATGAGTGAGTATGGGAGAAGGGTAAGATGAAAATGTAGCTAGATGGTTAAGGTGCATTATAAGGTGGACCATAATAGCTTCTGATGGAAGCTGACAAGCACAGGAACAATGAAAGAGAAGAATTATGAGTCATGTGTTTACATAGTATTGTCAGATATGTGTTACAAGCATGTCTGATATTGGATGTATTTTCTTGATGTATTGTGCTTTCTGTTCTTGGGTTTTGTCCAAAACAGTTAGTAGAAATCTCTTGTATTTGTACAATATTTGGAGTGATTAATATAAGAGTAAATTACACCGTTCGTCCCTGTGGTTTGCTCCAAATCACTACCGTAGTCCCTGATCTGTTTTTTTTTTTTGCTTTTTTATCCTTATGGTTTACATATTGCACGCTGTCAGTCCTTATTGCTAACTGTCGTTATATTCTCCGTTAGGAGACAATCATCAAGTGGCAACATTAGTCCATTAACCAAACGACCGTTTGCAACGTTAGTCCTTTATACTAACGACTGTTACTAATTAACTCAAATTTTGATTTTCTTAAAAAATTCTTTTCTACGCGGTTTTTATCATTTTCGCCCGTTTTCATGCATTTTCTTAGTTTTCGTCCGTTTTTATACGTTTTCGTCTGTCTTTATACGTTTTCATCTGCTTTTTTTTACGTTTTCATTCGTTTTTATACGTTTTCTTATGTTGTCATAATATTTTATCCGTCTTTATATGTTTTTGTCTGTTTTTCCCCGTTTCATGCGTTTTCTTTTATTTTCGTCCGTTTTTATACGTTTTTGTCCATTTTTATACTTTTTTGTCTGTCTTTATACGTTTTCATCTGTTTTCTTACATTTTCATGCGTTTTTATCCGTTTTTATACGTTTTCGTACGTTGTCATATGGTTTTATCCGTGTTTCTACGTTTTTTTATTTATACGTTTTCCTCCGTTTTTTATGTTTTTCTCCGTATTTCTTACGTTTTAATATGTTTTCATCCGTTTTTATATGGTTTCAATACGTTTTCGCTCATTTTCTTACATTTTCACCCATTTCTTATATTTCTATACGTTTTCTTACGTTTTTGTCCATTTTTATACATTTTTGTCCGTTTGTATATGTATAAAAACATATAAAAACGTATAAAAATGGATGAAAATGTATAAAAACATATGAAAACAGATAAAACGAATAAAACGCAAGAAAAATTATAAAACAAATGAAAACGTATATAAAATGATGAAAACGTATAAAAACGGATGAAAGCTTATACAAACAGATGAAAAAGTAAGAAAAACAGACAAAAGTGTAAAAATAGGAGGAACGTGTATAGAAACAGATAAAACCGTATGAAAACATAAAAAAGGTATAAAAGTTAAAAACAGATAAAACCGTATGAAAACGTAAGAAAAACAGACGAAAACATATAGGAGGGACGAAAACGTTTAAAAACGTAAGAAAAACATATGAAAACGTTGTGGAAAACTAGAAGGGGGGTTGAATAGTTTTACGTCTTTTTAATTAGTTGTAAAAATAGTTTTAGTGTTTACTTAGTTTTTAAAACTTAGATTCGATAATATGTGATCTCAAGTATTGCACAATACAAACAAATATCAATACAAAATATATAACAATGATAAGTAATGAAATAAGTAAGAGATGGAAAGATTGAACCGCGAGACAAGAGATTTATAGTGGTTCGGCTACAAGGACACCTTCCTTGCCCTACTCCACTCCCCGAGCACCTAACTCGAGAGTTTTCTTCACTATATCAACAAGCTCCCTTATGGCGGAGAAAACCTTACACACCAATTTACACACCAATAATCACACCACAACACCTTCACACCTAAGTCACAACTTCTACACACCTTCTTCAAATCAATCTACTTCACAACTAACTACTTCAACTCTATCTTCTTCACACCAATAGATTTCCTAGCTTTTCTTCTTCACACCAAGCTATCAACTAATCACACAATCAATATCTAACACAACTATCTACAAGCACATATTCACAACAATCTTCACAAAGAATATGTAAATAATCTTGATGATACACCAACAACTTGGATGTGGAGATCACAACAAGTTGTAATACTTCTTGTCTAGGAAGATAGAAGTATTCTTCTCTTGCACTTGAGAGGATGGAAATTGGATCACTTTGAAACAAAGAATATATACACTTATGATCAAAGGATGAGAGAATGGAGAAATAGATCTAGATCAGAAAGTTTAGAAGTGCAAAAGGTAAGAAAAAATCTGAGGGATGAATCAGTATTTAAAGGGGGGGAAAATACTGTTCTGGAGCGTGCCGGTCCTCTTAATTGTAGGCCGGTCCCCTTAATGATTAAGGGGGGCGCCTAGTAAAATTAAGGGGGCCGCCCTCCTGAACGTTTCAAAAGTTTTTCTGGATAAAATTTGGCCTTTTTGGTTGGAAATTTGAAATCATATTTTTGTGGTTTAATAAAGCTATACCAAAAATGATTTACAAATATATATAAAATGTTAAAATCATTTTATATAATGTTATGTATTAATATAAAATTTCTTTTGATCATGAAATGTAGTAAACTCTTTGTTTATTCATACCTTAAGTGATATGGAAACAAAGACAAGTATTTAGCACCAAAAACTTGTTTATGTCATAAGTTTTAGATTAATGAGTTTATGCTTTGTAATTATCAAAACATAGAGACATTGTTAATATGCTAACAATGTTTTAAGACATTATTTATGTCAACAATCTCCCCCTTTTTGATGATTACAAAACCTTAAACTCATGAGGTCTAAAACATAATTTTTAGACAAGAATTTAGAGTTTAACATTCTCTTCTCCCCCTTTTTGTCTCCCCCTTTTTGTAAAATCAAAAAGGTAAATGCTCCCCTTGATGTAAACTCCCCCTCATTTGAGAGCATCAAAGGAATGAGCTATGGAAGTCTTGGCTACACAAAATATTAGAAAAGAACAAGGCACATATATATGCAAAGCAATAGTTATAAAAATAGATTCATTCAAGCATCATAGAAAACATTACAATATTTAATATGCTTAAGGCATATTAATCATAATAAAACAAAAGGAAGAACATAGTCCTATATAGCCTAAAGAAGCACTTGGACTTGCTTGCAACTCATAGTTGATTGTGTTATTTGCTTGAATGGAAACATAAGCATAAAGCTTAGATGTTTGATTGAGAGGGATATGGGGTAGAGTATGGAGCGGAAGAGGTGGATCTCACGATGTTGTATCGTGTTAAGGGTGGTATTGGATGATTACGAGTGAGAAGATATTCAATCCAAGAAATATCTTCACTCAAGTAGAGGATTTGTTTTTGAAGGAATATGCAACAAGGGCAAAAGTGAGTGTGGTTGGTAACTTGATCCAAATTGAGAGAGTGAGGAAGGCAATTTGCATAGGGTGATGATGGAGGTTGCCCTTTGTTGCGTTGTGCAAGATGCATAGCAAGGAGATCACTAAGATCATGGATTTGGTTTATTTCATCACGGAACTTTTGCTTTTCCGTGGCAATGTGAAGAGGATCATAGGTTTGGTATGGATGTGTTGGATTTGTGTAGTTGGAATTGTAGGAAGATGGTTGGCCAATGTTGAATGGTTTGTAAAGAGGATCAAATGAATGACCTTGTGGGTTTGAGGTAAAGTTTGGGAAGTAAGAAGTTGGAGGTGTTGAATGACTTCCAATCTCATTGGTTATGATGGATTTGTTTCGAGGGCTTTTTCTTCGCCAAACGGGTTTTTCCGTCATCCTTGCTAGCCTTGAGGCTTTTGATTTTGGTTTGTTTGGAGAGTTCATGATGGGATGAATGGATAGTTTTGAGGATTGGGGATATTTATAGTGTAAGATTTGTGTGTTTAAGGATGGATAAGGTTTGTTTGGAAGATTGGGACAAAGTGTGTTGGTTAAAATTGGGAAATGTAGGTTGAAATGGGCTAAAAAGCAGAAAAGATTCTGTAAACCCGACCATCAGATGGCCGGTCCCCTTAATAATTAAGGGGGCCGCCCATCTGGTGATTTCCAGGTTGCCAAAATTGGGTTTTTGGCAGAAAATTTTCAGAAAGGTTATGTGTTTGGATTAGAGTTCAAGCAAGTTCAATTCTCTTAGGCAATATAGAATCTAATCTAATTAAGATATGGCATGCATGCAAGAGGACACATAATCAACACATAATAAGCAGGTAAGTAAAGGCAAGCACACTTAAGTTTCCTAAGGCACCTATTTTAGATAAAAGGCAAAGGCAATTAGTGAGTGAAAAGCAAGTGATGGATCAAGATGACATCATTATTAAGGAATTTGTCCTAGTAAGTGTCTATATGCAACAAATGTGGAGTTGTGATTGTTTCGACTCCTAGATGCATAACGAAATAACGATCCTAAGAAACAATCCAAATGATCTCCTTGATTCAATTTTTGCTCGATCATGAATGTCAAAGACATATATTAGATTATATACCTTGACAATTTATGTGTGAGTTTATGCATGATTTTGAAAGACAATATATATATATATATATATATATATATATATATATATATATATATATATATATATATATATATATATATATATATATATATATATATATATATATATATATATATATATATATATATATTACACTTTGTCAACAATGCAAGGAAAATGATCTTCATGTGATTCCTAGATTGTGAGAATAATTTTTAGAAAGAATTGATTGAGTTTTACAAAAAGGTTTATGCAAAGAAAATGAATCTTCTCAATCTTTAATTTTGTGCGAAATAGATTCCTAGACTCAGAAAAGGTGAGATGAAAAAAAATAAATTTCATGCAAGTATAAATTTGAATTAATTCAATATAATTTAGTCAACTTGTTCCATCATTCCTAATCCTAAACGCAAGTGGTTGAATAATTCACGCTTAAGGGGTTTTGTGAATATATCCGCAATGTTGTCTTCCGATGCAACCTTTTCTATAGATATATTTCCTTTTTGTACATTATCCCTAAGAAAATGGTGACGTATTTCTATGTGTTTAGTCCTAGAGTGTTGCACCGGATTTTTACTTAAATCTATTGCACCTTTGTTATCGCACATAATGGGAACATTTTCTAACCTAATGCCATAGTCTACGAGAGCTTGTTTCATCCATAGTGCTTGTTGACATGCCTTTCCGGCGCTTACATATTCGGCTTCGGTTGTAGAAATAGCAAGAGCGGTTTGCTTCTTCGAAAACCAAGACGTTAGACAACATCCCATAAACGTGCAAATACTGCTAGTGCTCTTTCTATCTACGTAGTCTCCCGCATGATCCGAATCCGCATAAACAATGGTTTCTAAGCCGGATTCCTTAGGATACCATAATCCTAAGTGTATAGTGCCTTTAACGTATCGGAAGATACGCTTAACCGCTTCTAGGTGAGAGGTTTTGGGATCCTCTTGAAAACGGGCACAAAGGCTGACACTAAACATGATATCGGGTCTACTTGCCGTCAAGTATAGTAAACTACCTATCATTCCTCTATACTTGGTGTTATCTACGGACTCACCTTCATCGTCTTTTGTGAGCTTTACCTCCGTAGACATGGGTGTTTTCATGGGTTTTGAGTCTTCTAGGCCAAATTTCTTAAGCATTTCCTTAATGTACTTAGATTGGTTAAAGAATATTCCATCTTCTAATTGTTTTATTTGTAATCCTAGGAAAAAGTTAAGTTCACCCATCATACTCATCTCAAACTCATCATGCATGATTTTGACAAATTCATCACACATGTCTTGACAAGTCGATCCAAATATAATGTCATCAACATATATTTGAACAATGATGAGATTAGGGTCTTTCCTTTTAGTGAAAAGAGTGTTATCTACCATTCCCATGGAATAATCATGTTTAATAAGAAAAGCTTTTAATCGATCATACCAAGCTTTGGGAGCTTGTTTGAGTCCATACAAAGCTTTCTTTAACTTATAAACATAATCAAGTTTTGCGAAGTC
The DNA here is from genome assembly GCA_030686995.1 of Artemisia argyi. Lineage (NCBI taxonomy): Eukaryota > Viridiplantae > Streptophyta > Magnoliopsida > Asterales > Asteraceae > Artemisia > Artemisia argyi. The sequence continues at coordinate 119,114,859 of CM060689.1, read as the reverse complement.
AATGAATCCTGGAGGTTGTGCCACATATACCTCCTCATTGATAAAACCGTTAAGGAATGCACTTTTCACATCCATTTGGAATAACTTAAAATCTAGGCCGCAAGCATAGGCAAGTAATATCCTAATTGATTCTAGTCTAGCTACGGGGGCATAAGTTTCATCATAATCAATTCCTTCTTGTTGATTATAACCTTGGGCAACTAACCTAGCTTTATTCCTAGTAACTATTCCATTCTCGTCTAACTTGTTCCTATATACCCATTTGGTTCCTATGATAGTCATATCCTTTGGATTTGGGACTAGTTCCCAAACATCATTTGCCTTAAATTGATTTAATTCTTCTTGCATAGCTATAATCCAACTTTCATCCTTTAAGGCCTCGCTAATATTCTTAGGTTCTATTGCTGTTTTTATCTTAGGCTTGTGACCTAAGGGTTCTTTGGTTAAGATGTCCTATTATATTATCTAATGGATGTGATCTAGATTCTTTAATATTAACGGTTTCGTTATTTTCTAAGTGAATGTCTTCATTATCATTTCCTATGGGTTTTGTTTTACTAACCTCAATGGCTTCATCTTCGACTAAATCATCATCTTCTAAAGGTAGCGTTTTAGGAGGTGGTGGTGTTTCATTAAATGTTACATTTAGTGATTCCTCTACTTTCATGGAGTGTTTGTTAAGTATTATATATGCTTTACTATTTTGTGAGTATCCTAAAAATATTTCTTCATATGATTTTGGATCAAACTTAGTGAGGTAGTCCTTAGTGTTTAAGATATATCATTTACTTCCAAATACCCTAAAGTAGCTTAAGTTTGGTTTTCTATTTCTTAATAACTCATAAGGAGTTTTTCCTAGAATTCTTCTAATTGATACCCTATTTAAAATATAAGTCGATGTATCTACGGCGTGACACCAAAATTTTTGTGGAATGGATTGTTCATTTAACATAGTTCTACTCATTTCTTGTAGTGACCTATTTTTTCTTTCTACTACCCCATTTGATTGAGGAGTACGAGGAGCGGAGAAATTGTGAGATATTCCATTTAACTCACAATATTTTCCGAATTGTACTTCGTTATCAAATTCCCTACCATGGTCCATCCTAATGGCAACTATTGAGCATCCTAATTTATTTTGAATCATTTTACTAAATATTTCGAATTTTTCAAAGGCTTGGGTTTTGTCACTTAAAAACCTAGTCCACGTGTATCGTGAGTAGTCATCTACTATTACTAAGGTATATTTGTTTCCTCCATAGCTCCGCACAGCGGATGGACCAAAAAGATCCATATGTAATAATTCTAGGCACCTAGTAGTGGATACTATATTCTTAGCTTTGTGACTAGCATGAGCTTGTTTTCCAATTTTACATGCATCACAAAAATGTTTGTCATATTTTAGATTAGGCAAGTTTCTAACTAATTCCTTATAGGCCAAAGATTGTATTTGTTGCATGTTAGCATGTCCTAATCTCCTATGCCACAATGTGGAGTTTTCGTCTAGGGTCGTTAGGCATATCCTATCTTCAGGTTTGTTTCCTAGTTTCATAACATATACACCTCCTTTCCTAATACATCTACCTATAATTTTTCCATTCTTAACTATTTCGCTATCTTCTTCGGAAAAGATAACTCTACATTTATTATCACATATTTGGCCTACACTAAGTAAGTTATATGTTAAATTATTTACATGTTCAACATTTTCAATAGTAAGTGAGTCTTGAGAAATCGTACCTTTGCCAATAATTTTTCCACGCAAGTCACTACCAAAAATAACGTTACCTCCGTTGTATGCCTTATATGTAGAGAATAGCTTTCGGTTCCCTGTCATGTGCCTCGAGCATCCACTATCCTTGATCCATTCGTCAGGCTCCAAGTCAATTCCAAGGCATATTTCGTCGGTTGCTTTTGCCATGAAACACTTTTCTTCTCTTGGTTTTTCCACTTCTTCTTTGTCACTATCACTCCATGTTCTACTAACAAATGCACCTTGATTATCATAACTCGGCGGCTTTAGACATTCACCAACGAGATGATTTGGACTTCCACATCTAAAGCATTTTCTTTTCACGTAATTGTCACTTCTATTTCTTAGGAATGATTTTCTATCGTCATGTGATGATCTAGTGAATCTTCCTCGTCTCTTGAAGAATTTCTTGAATTCTCTTACGGCCATTGCATATTCTTCATCTTTACTCTCGTCACTTGAGTCACTATCATCACAAAGTTCCTTTTTGGCTTTTAGAGCAACGGATTTGACTTGTTCTTTCTTGACTTTAACCGTTTCCAAATCTTTTCTTATAATTTCTTCATGGACCTTCAAGTTGCCAATAAGCTCATCTAGTGATAATGTCATCAAATTCTTTGATTCTTCAATAGCCGTGACTTTAGCTCGCCATTTCGGATGCAATGCCCTAAGAAATTTCCTAACACAATTTTTACTAGAAAATGTCTCATCAAGTGCTTTTAAACTTGTGATAATGGTGTTAAATTTAGCAAAAGCATTATCAATTGATTCCTCTTCCGGAATCGTAAATTGTTCATATTGTTGTACAAGAAGATCTATTTTGTTATCTTTAACTTGACTATTACCTTGGTGAGTGATTAGTAAAGAATCCCAAATTTCTTTTGCGGTTTTACACATAAAAATTCTTTCATATTCTTTGCGTGGTAACGCATTATAAATAACCATTTTAGCCTCATTATTTTTTGCTAGTTTCTTTTTCAAATCATCATTTTGTTTTTCAAAAGATACAATTTCATCCATTTTAGTTTCAACATTATATTGAATAGGGGGAAAATCACCAAAGGTAATAATATGCCAAAGATCAAGATCTTTTGATTTCACATAGGTTTCGAATCTATTTTTCCAATATAAAAATCCATCACTTTCAAATAGTGGTGGTCTTTGCATAGATTGCCCTTCTAAATATTTTTCAGATTCCATAGATCGTTACAAGTTTTAAAATACAATATATTTTAAAATTCTTGCTAGACGTGGCTCCTGATACCAATTGTGGAAAACTAGAAGGGGGGTTGAATAGTTTTACATCTTTTTAATTAGTTGTAAAAATAGTTTTAGTGTTTACTTAGTTTTTAAAACTTAGATTCGATAATATGTGATCTCAAGTATTGCACAATACAAACAAATATCAATACAAAATATATAACAATGATAAGTAATGAAATAAGTAAGAGATGAAAAGATTGAACCGCGAGACAAGAGATTTATAGTGGTTTGGCTACAAGGACACCTTCATTGCCCTACTCCTCTCCCCGAGCACCTAACTCGAGAGTTTTCTTCACTATATCAACAAGCTCCCTTATGGCGGAGAAAACCTTACACACCAATTTACACACCAATATACACACCAATTTACACACCAATAATCACACCACAACACCTTCACACCTAAGTCACAACTTCTACACACCTTCTTCAAATCAATCTACTTCACAACTAACTACTTCAACTCTATCTTCTTCACACCAATAGATTTCCTAGCTTTTCTTCTTCACACCAAGGTATCACCTAATCACACAATCAATATCTAACACAACTATCTACAAGCACATATTCACAACAATCTTCACAAAGAATATGTAAATAATCTTGATGATGCACCAACAACTTGGATGTGGAGATCACAATAAGTTGTAATACTTCTTGTCTAGGAAGATAGAAGTATTCTTCTCTTGCACTTGAGAGGATGGAAATTGGATCACTTTGAAACAAAGAATATATACACTTATGATCAAAGGATGAGAGAATGGAGAAATAGATCTAGATCAGAAAGTTTAGAAGTGCAAAAGGTAAGAAAAAATCTGAGGGATGAATCAGTATTTAAATGGGGGGAAAATACTGTTCTGGAGCGTGCCGGTCCCCTTAATTGTAGGCCGGTCCCCTTAATGATTAAGGGGGCCGCCTAGTAAAATTAAGGGGGCCGCCCTCCTGAACGTTTCAAAAGTTTTTCTGGATAAAATTTGGCCTTTTTGGTTGGAAATTTGAAATCATATTTTTGTGGTTTAATAAAGCTAATACCAAAAATGATTTACAAATATATATAAAATGTTAAAATCATTTTATATAGTGTTATGTATTAATATAAAATTTCCTTTGATCATGAAATGTAGTAAACTCTTTGTTTATTCATACCTTAAGTGATATGGAAGCAAAGACAAGTATTAAGCACCAAAAACTTGTTTATGTCATAAGTTTTAGATTAATGAGTTTATGCTTTGTAATTATCAAAACACAGAGACATTGTTAATATGCTAACAATGTTTTAAGACATTATTTATGTCAACAAACATATAAAGACAGACAAAGTAGTATAAAAATGGACAAAAACGTATAAAAACGAACGAAAACGCTTGAAACGAGGAAAAGACAGACAAAAACGTATAAAGACGGATAAAACAGTATGACTACGTAAGAAAATGTATAAAAACGAATGAAAACGTAAGAAAAATAGATGAAAGCGTATAAAAACGGACAAAAACTAAGAAAATGCATGAAAACGGGCGAAAACGATAAAAACCGCGTAGAAAAGAATTTTTTTAAGAAAACCAAAATTTGAGTTAATTAGTAACGGTCGTTAGTATAAAGGACTAACGTTGCAAACGATCGTTTGGTTAATGGACTAACGTTGCCAATTGATGATTGTCTCCTAACGGAGAATATAACGACAGTTAGCGATAGAGACTGACAGCGTGCAATATGTAAACCATAAGGATCAAAAAAGCAAAAAAAATAGATCAGGGACTACGGTAGTGATTTGGAGCAAACCACAGGGACGAATAGTGTAATTTACTCTTAATATAATTTCACCTTTGCACCAAAAAAAGATTTTGATTTTATATGAATTGAGGGTCCGTTTGGTTTGTAGATGGGTTTATGATTAAGATTTTGGATTTGGATTTGAAATTGGATTAGGATTTGGATTTGAATAAGTAAGAGAGAAAATAATATTTAAAAATATATTATATATTAAAATATAAATTAAAAGTTATTTATATTATTAATGATGAGATAAAAAAAAATATGTGAGTGAGGAAACATATGGGTCCACATTGAGTCATAAAACCTCAAGGCCCTCTCTACTTTAAAAAATCCTCAAATATTTGGTGTATAAGTCTAAACCAATGGACTAAAAATAGAACAAAACACTTGATTTTAAATTTTTAATCCCAAACTCTTTATAAACCCATAAACCAAACGGGCCTGAAAGAAAATTAAATTGATTGATAGTATTGTTCGTTTTGTAAAAAATTGGGAATGATTTTTATTTAAAGAAAAGTACCAAAAGGTACAAAAGTACAAGCCAATTCCATTTTTTGGTCACTTTTGTACCTTTTTCTCAAAAGAGTCATGCTCAACTGCTTAACTTCATCATTTTCGTGATAAATGTCATTTGCAAGTACAAAAGTTAGGTGAATATACTTTATTATTTTTTATGAGATTACAAATATACCCTTATGTTTTATTAATTATATTTGTTTATATATTTGTACTTTATGCTAACATATTTGTACCCCACCTACCTCCACCTTCTATTTCATTATTTCTTTCACCTCCACCTTCTCTTTCATTATTCCTTCTCTTTCATTATTTCTTATAAGATAAACAAACAAACCATAACCTATATATGCTCACATCCATCTTCTTTTTCATAACCTTTATTAATTATATTCCGGCCGACATTTCAATATACCCACCATCACCATCACCTCCTAGCCGCCACAATCATTATAAATCTGTTTAATCTAACACTCAAACATCACATTAAAAACACCCATCGTCAAACCACTCTTCAAAGATCCGGCCGACGTTTCAAACCACTCTTGATCCTTAAAAAACTCCCATCGTTAAAGATCTTTAAAGATCCGGCCAAATTTATCGTTTGTGAGGATCCGACAAGATTTATCGTTTGTAAAAAGACACCACAAGATCCGGCCAAATTTATCTTCAAAGATCCGGCCAGATTTGATCGTTTGTGATCTGATTCGTAGCCAAATTTGTCGTCGCCGGAGTAATCATCGTCGGAGTTATATGTAATTTTTTTTACAGCTGATAGATCTATATTTTTACAACTGAAAGATTTAACAATTGATAGTCATATTATTTCTTTGTAATTTGTGTATTTGTTGTTATAGAGTTTATGTAAAATATGTTATAAATTAATTGTTTGTTGGTAAATTAATGTAATTGTTTGTTGGTAAATTAATTTTGTGATGGTAAATTAAGTAGTCAGTGTGGTGGTTGTTGTGTCAATTTGGAGGTGTTTGGTCTAGTAGTGGTGGTCAAGCAGTTGTAATGGTGGTCGAGCAGTGGGTAGTGGTCAATTAGTGGTAGTTGAGCAGTTGAGTAGTGGTGGTCGAGCAGTTGAGCAGTGGTGATGGTGGTGGTAATGGACCGGTGAAGTGAGTGGTGGTGGTAATGGACCAGTTGAGCAGTGGTGGTTGAGCGGTTGAGTGGTGGTGGTGGTGGTGGTGATGGACATCTGGAAATGGTGAGGTAGGTGAATGGAGTTAGGTAGGGTGAGTGGGGTTAGGTGAGGTGAGTGAGGTTAGGTATAAAGAGATAATAATATAATATTAGATGATGTATTTGTAATTTTACAATAAAGTAATAAAATATTCTATCCAACTTTTGTACTTGCAAATGACACATGTCACAAAAGGGGTGGAGTCGAGCAGTTGAGCATGACCATTTTAGAAAAAGGGTGTCAAAATGACTAGAAAATGGTACTTTTGTACCATTTTGGTACTTTTCTCTTTTATTTAATATTATTATATAATTAATGGGCCCATTTGTTATATTATTAAATATTTATTGTGAGAGTGGAAAACACTATTTATATAATATTAAACACTAGTTTAAAGACCCGTGGATTCACGGGGTTTTTAAAAAATATGAAAATGAGATATTAAGAAAACAACGAACGTAAACATGTTCCGTTAATATATGAAAGAAACAATGAGATAATACATGAATTATTAGACAATCAATTGAGTTTTTAACAAATAAAATAATAACATGGATGTCGTTGTCGTCTCCAAATTTGACGGTCTTGAATAGGAAATAATGTATGTCAGCGCTAATCAATTTAATAACAAATGTCCATTACATGCACACCTAATATTCCATAGAAATAGAAAATGCAAGTAAATGTAGGTTGTGATTCATAATCTATTATAATTTAAAATATGGTAAAAAAAACATGTGTGTGAATAAAATAAGAAAAATAATTAATGTAAATATGTTCCATTAATATTTGAAAGAAATAATGAGATAATAAGTGAAATATTCGATAAACAAATGAGTTTGTAACAATTACATAATAAACGTTCATGCATTGTCGTCTCCAAATTTGATGGCATTAAATAGCAAATGACGTCGGTGAGCCCTAATTAAGTTAATAGCCAATGTTCGTTCCATGAACACCTAACAGTCTAACAATGCCATGATCTTTCTGTATTGGTCAGTATACAACTTTGTAAAGTGATATCCTGCTACTATGGTACTTCATAGTTCATACACCTCGGATCCACCTAATCACATGTCGCCCCAAACACAATAGAAAAATAATGGAATTCAATATTCTACAACCATACATTACTCGATTCATAAAAACCCCAAAGCTCAATACTTATGTGATCCACATTAATAAAGTTTGGTGATTTTATTATTGAGCTCTCATTTTTTTATTAATGTGTATTGCTGAGAGTTTTTATAAAAATATATTAAGTTTATATATTCAAGAATTATTAGTTTTATGTTTTCTCACCATTACCTAATCCGTCTTATTTCCTATTATAACTTGATATAGAAATCAAATGTAGTCATGAATCTCCATGCCAATAGAATATTACTTCCACTAGTAAATCCTTTGATCTACCCATAGGCGCTGACATAACTAAGGAAATACCTAAAGCTATCCAAGAATCACAAGTTTTTATACATCATCAATTCTCTTAGTCGAGCTACGATATGCTTTTGAACAATGTGTTATTGTCGTTATTTTTATAAATGGAGAAGGCACACTAAAGTTTCTTAGCAGTCACACCCAAGCATGCACCTACTGAATTTAGAAACAAAAAATAATTAAATAAAAATTTACGTTGGTTTACACCCTTGACCTCAACTGTTTTCACAGTCATGTTTCTCATGTTATAACCTATAAGAAGTATAGCCTACCATGATATTAAGTACATTGATTGAGCCTGAACCGTCAGATTATTATTGACCAAGGTCAACAAGTCAAATACAGCCTAGAATCAATACTCCGGTGATAGTGTAGTGTTTTCCCGGGTCGTTAAAGTCCCAGCGAGATTGAAATGGTGCTTTGGAAATCGTTTTTGAGAAAGTGGCACTGAGGACAGTAGCCAGATGATGTGGGAATGATATTGCTACTGTTATTTTGGTATTTGTACACAAATATAATATTCACAAAAATCAGATAACAGATATATACACGTATTCACAATTCAGATTTACGCAATCGGACTAAAAAAGTGGGTTTTGGTATTTAACAAACTACAGGGGGTGCATTTGACACTTTTTCAAACTTGAAAATTAAAAATGAAAATGAAATTATGGAAATGATTAAAATACTATTTAAATATTATTTAATTAATTAAACTATTTAAAATCTAAATTAAAATCTAATTTAAATAAACTAAAAATGACAAATGATTTAAATTAAACTAAAAATTAATAAAAATATTTTCTAAACCTAAATTAGAACTTGAAGAAAGTATAAAAAATTTAAAATAATATTTTTGTCTTTTTGTGGTTTTGTAATTAATTAAAAACTATTTAACTTAATTAAACTAATTAAACTACTTTTAATTAATATTAATACTAAATTAACTTAGAAAATTACAAGAAAATTTATAAAATTACTTAACCATCACAGGAATCCTACAAAATTATAAAAACTCTAAAAATTATGTTTTAAGATTAAACAACTAATTATTTACCTTTTAATTAACTTAAGTCTATTTTAAACAAATAAAATAAGAAAAATAGAAAATGAACAGTAGAATATCAAAATTTATTTTCTAAAAACTTATTATACTATATTAGAACTAGGAAAATTATAAAAACTAGATTTAACCTTATAAAAACTAATTAAGCTATTTAATATTTGATATTAATTAATAATAAAGAAAATTAAAATTAAATCTAATTAACACTAAATGACAAAATAAAAATCTGAAAAAAATTATCAAAATTACTTTACTATATAAGGTATTTAATAAAAATATAAAAACACTAGGTACTTAATTAAAATCTAAAAATGCAAATTAAACTTAAATGGAATTAAATAGAAACTATCACTTAATTAAAACTAACTTTTTTTTTGGATTTTTCTTTTATAAACTTGTTTTACATATAAAAACAAGGACTTTTTGTGAAAACAACTATTTTAAAACTTAAAAATAAGCTATGCACACCCCTGTTGTCTTAACAGTTTGACTTATGTTGACTGTGTGGTCAATGTAGGTCAAATGGCCTTGGGTGGGGTCCACAGTGTTAAAACTTGATACAAATAAACTTAATAAGCTTACATAAGCCAGAAACAACAAGAAATCAACACAAATAAGCTGTTTGATGCGTGGGAATCGCACCTTGCTTTACCTCTCGAGGGATCTCGCGAGGCTTACAACCCCCACCAGGCAGTGTACCTGATCGTTGTAGTATAGTATAGTGACAAGTACCGGGGGATTGATCGTTCAGCTTAGGAATAGTGTCGCTAGGATTAGAAAGCCTAATTAATAGTTCTAGAGATGGAAGATGATTATTTTTTGTGTTTTTATATTTTATGAAAGCAAGTAAAATCTCGGGTTTTGAAGGAGTGGGCGGAATTAGTTGCTAATCAACTAACCCAAAAACTACTTTATAACTAATTAACTAATGAAAATGAAATTAAACTAATATTAAACTAAGGTTGTGAGCAGTGGTTGGAGAAATTGTGTTTACTTAGACTTCATTACTCCCTAGATATCTTTTACATGTTAATTACTTGTTACACTTGTATGAATGACGGGTTGTATTCCTTAATACCATTCGTGGAGTGGCATGCATAACTCCCCAACTCTATGAGCTCTTATCTCCTCCTACACCATGACCCAGCACAACTATATGGATTGTAAACAGTGGCTCATGCATTAAATACAACCAATAAAGACCTAGTACGCCTCGGTTCATGTTTCTTAAGACGTTCAAGCATGTTACCATTTGGAGATCTGCCAGTTTTCTTAAGCCTAACATATAATATCATTCATTCAAAACAAGAATAGACAAGTAATCAACACATAATCAACATCTAGGTTTCATTAGATCTAAGCAAACACAAAGGAAATTTAGCCTAGCATAGTAGAATTAAGATAAGAACAAAAGATAGACAACCAACACATAGACATATTGATTGAATTAAGAGTATACTTATCTCAATTACAATGCAAGGTCTCAAGGGTTTGGAACCCTTGAAAAACCTGTAAAAGAGGCACCAAAATCGTCTTTAGGGTTTCACCAAAACTTCTCCCTTTTAATGAAAAAACTAGAAAACTATATATAGGAAAATCGTCCTGACGGCGTCAAGAGTAAAATCTGACGCCGTCAACTCGCCGCCATATACTTCCTCGGACGCCCTAGATCCAATCGTGACGGCCTATGTGACGCCGTCACCACCCTCGGTAAATTAATCTTGGTCACTTTGACGCCGTCATCTCTTCATCTGACGCCTTCACAACCTTCGGTAAAATATTCATCCTTTCTGACGCCGTCAAGAGTAAATCCTTGACGCCGTCACCTTGTAATTCCAGCTTGGATTTGGTACTTTGTTGTTTTCTTCACTTTATGCTCCAAAAACGTCCAAAATAGCCTCTTTTCCAGAATTCACTCTCCAAACACCTAAAATCACAAAAGGAACGATTTAGGGCAATATTTGATCAAATAAATTCGGATTCGGGCTTAAATGACCCCCTAAAAACGGATCATTTTTCGCCTCATCATATACCCTTACACTTGAGATTTGCTTGTCCTCAAGCAAATGAGCTTTTATTCTACTCAAAAGACAAGTTAGGGGTCATTTAACACTAATATAAAAGTAATTACAACAAATAATCGTTCCACTAAAGACCAATAGACAAGCACGAAGATCATACACAAGCACCTCACAAATAGTGTTTAGATACTCACATCTCTCGGGTGTAATAAAGTAATATAACATTATGGAAATGGAAGATATCTCTCACTACCTGTCATAGCAAAATAGATTACCATAGGCTTGGGAAAGGATCAAACCTCCACCACATGGCGTAAGCACCTAGGATAAACTATCAAAGAGGTCTTTTTAAAGGGTTATAACGTTAGGTGTAGGGATATGAATTACACGGTTTTGTTGGATAAAGGGGATTTTACTGGTGGCGAGTTAACAATCTTAGTTAATTATATGTACAAGATGGCGTTGCTAAGCCAAGACTAGACTCGACTTAAGCTAATAAATGAAAAATAACTAAAAACATAAAATGAACATAGAATGAAAACGGGATGGTAGTCCGTATATTTTTTTTTTTTCTTTTTCTATTATTTTTTTTTCTTTTTCTATTTTTTTTTTCTTTTTCTTTTTTTTTTTTTTCGATTTTTTCTTTTTCTATTTTTTTTTTTTTTTTTTTTTTTTTTTTTTTTTTTCATACACTCTTACCCTACCATCCAAAATAATACATCATAGGGGTTTGAGCATTCCCCTTACACTTGAATTTTTACATACTTTACATTAAACTATTCTAATGACTCGAATTAAGAAAATCAAAACACTTGGAGCACTTTTAAGATTAACGTACATATGGGGGTAATAAGTGTTGTTCTTCCCCATTACTCCATAAAATAAGTACTTACCCATGAGTCCCAATCGTCCCAAAACAATATGTACAAGGATATGACTCGACTTAGCAACCATGTAATCAATTAGAAAGTTAACTTAGGGTTTAACAAATAACAATAATGCACTAAAAATGAGCGCATACACGGAAGGCTAAGGCGATTTGGGTGTACATTTAAGTGGGGTGTAACAAATTCTTCCTTTAAGTAAAATGCTTAAAGTTAGAAACGAAAAGATAGGCTCGGAGGGGTGTACTAGGGGTATCGTGTACTAAAAATGAGTACAACGCTAAGGGTGTGGGAAAAATTAGTTGACTTAACTAGCCAAGTAATATGACTTAAATGGTCAAGTAATCGTAATACGGGTTTAACACAAGGGTGATCCTAATGCCTCTTATCATGTAGTAAATCCTACTACACGAATGTAGTCTCACTAGCGGTCTCGGGATGCATCACTAACGCAAGTTCTAGAATCTAAATGCTACCGGTACACTCATAAGCACCAATAATAAATGCTTTTCCTATCAAATCTAAAGGCGAACCTCACATATTTGGGTGGAAAATTTTTCTGAATATACGGTTATGTGCTAGTCATACAATCTCCTATCCATGAGACGCTTGCTATGGCTAAAGTTTCACTCCTAAATGTTGTAAAAAATTTTAAATTTGGCGCTAAAATTACACTAACAAGTATTTCTCATAGTTTTATTACTCATCTACTATCAAACAAAACAAACTCAAGCGAAAGTGCATATGTAAGGTATCATCTTTTTACCCTCCCCTTACACTTAAGATGAACATTGTCCCCAATGTTCAAGTAAAGAATGTAAAAGTTAAAAAGTAAAGAGAATGAAATCAAATACTCCCCTGATTCGCTCGGTATGGATTATAGGTTGGCCAGGTTAAATCTTCCTCCAAGAAAACGAACAATCAAAGCTTCCCTTCCAGAATATAAATCATCTTCTTGTCACAAATAACCTGTAAATCCTGACAAAAGTAGACAGGGCAACCTCGCGTAAAATCGGCGGCATCCTATATAAGTTACTAAATCCTAGAAAACAAAATAAGATATAATGCTTGTGGAATGAAGTTTGCAGATTTCCTGGAGATTATAAAACTTGATAATTCACAAAAACCATAAGACTCCGTTAGAAAAACAAAACTGGTAAAATTTCCAGATTTTTAACTCCTGACGCCGTCAAGAGCAATTGCCTGACGCCGTCAGAATGGACCTGCAGAAATCTTTATGTTAAGTTTCCGGAAAATTTCTGGAAAAACTTTGTCCTACTTCCTGGAAAATCCTGCAAAACTTCATTATGACTCAATACAAGCATTTGACTCTAACAAATACGAATATACATGTTCATTAAATATTGTGGATAATCATGATCGAGTTGTTTCTTAAAAACATATTTGGGGTTTCCCCTTACACTTATCTTTTGCAAAAATACCTTTAGGTTGAAGTTAAGACTAGGCTAAACAACATAATAAAGTATTTCCACATTTTAATTGAGAAACATGATCAACCAACAATAAAAATAAAGCATGCATACGGAAGCAAATAACAATCAAACAATTAAAATCACACAAAACATGGGTTGCCTCCCAAGAAGCGCTTTTCTTTATTTACGAGTCTTGTAGCTAGACTCAAAGTTGTGGGTTACTACGTGATTTCATCATTGGTTCCATTCTCCGATTGTAAATATTCCTTGTAGAAACCAATCACCTTTTTCTCTATCGCCCCCATCATTGCTCGGGCAAACTCTTCATCAACTTTATACCTTGGTCCAAGGGCCAAGCAATTTTTGTAGTAAAGACTCCTTTTTTCCCATACATAGTCCATGCCCTTTTTCTTATCCTCCTTATCAATATCCTCAAAAGCACCAACATTATCCTGATCAAAACGAGATATAAAGCGGAATTCTTTCATCTTATTGGGCATCCTATAAGTGATACTATCGGTGTTGCTTGCAAATCGAATCGTGCCCTCTACCTCATCATATTCTAACTTAGACTCCTCAACAAATGGTTTGCCAAACACAACATTGGATAATCGACAATCAATAACATTAGCAAGATCCTCCACAACCATAAAGTCGGTGACAAAAGTGAAATTACCAACAAAGACACATAAACCTTTGACTGTCCCGACAAAGTTACAAACTCCACCAGGGTACTTGGGATCCCTTCTAGGTTCAAGTCTTATGTTCACTATATCATTATAAATCGTTGAGGACATAATGTTGATTGGAGATTTAAAGTCAATGTAAGCATTGCTAATGTGCTTATATCCAATCATACATGGTATCTTAGCGCTCTTAGGATCGCCTCTCTTGATCTTAGGTTCAATTATGGTGAAGGGAGATCGCGGGTTATCAATAAGGTTATTATAGTATGCAATCTCCTCCTTAGTGGGGTATAGGTTAAAGTGGTCGTTAAGCCTCGGATCCATTTCCTCTTCTGGTTTCTTAATAACACTCACAAAGTCATCAGGCCCTAGGTCCTTATTTGAATACAAGACGGTTGCTAGGTCGCTAAACGTATGTTCGAGTTCAATCTTGATCAACCTATTAAGCTCTCTAAGCTCCCTAATCTCACTCTCAATTTGTTCACGTAACACAGCTACTTCACTAGGGGAAAGGGGTGGATTCGCGTTTTCCATAATGGTCAACGGAATAGTCAATGAGTTTAATTTACTAACAAATGCACAAAGAAATAAGATAGACTAAAGAAGACCTAAAAATAAAAATAAAATCTTACTAGAAAGGAATCTAGCAAGTAGACCTAATAAAAAGAAATCCTAACCTAGACAATAACTATTCCCCGGGCTGCGGCGCCAAAAACTTGATGGCGCCGCACTCTTTTGCGAAAGATGAGAAATAAATGTAAAGATAGACAATCCCCGGCAGCGGCGCCAAAAACTTGATGCGTGGGAATCGCACCTTGCTTTACCTCTCGAGGGATCTCGCGAGGCTTACAACCCCCACCAGGCAGTGTACCTGATCGTTGTAGTATAGTATAGTGACAAGTACCGGGGGATTGATCGTTCAGCTTAGGAATAGTGTCGCTAGGATTAGAAAGCCTAATTAATAGTTCTAGAGATGGAAGATGATTATTTTTTGTGTTTTTATATTTTATGAAAGCAAGTAAAATCTCGGGTTTTGAAGGAGTGGGCGGAATTAGTTGCTAATCAACTAACCCAAAAACTAATTTATAACTAATTAACTAATGAAAATGAAATTAAACTAATATTAAACTAAGGTTGTGAGCAGTGGTTGGAGAAATTGTGTTTACTTAGACTTCATTACTCCCTAGATATCTTTTACATGTTAATTACTTGTTACACTTGTATGAATGACGGGTTGTATTCCTTAATACCATTCGTGGAGTGGCATACATAACTCCCCAACTCTATGAGCTCTTATCTCCTCCTACACCATGACCCAGCACAACTATAGGGATTGTAAACAGTGGCTCATGCATTAAATACAACCAATAAAGACCTAGTACGCCTCGGTTCATGTTTCTTAAGACGTTCAAGCATGTTACCATTTGGAGATCTGCCAGTTTTCTTAAGCCTAACATATAATATCATTCATTCAAAACAAGAATAGACAAGTAATCAACACATAATCAACATCTAGGTTTCATTAGATCTAAGCAAACACAAAGGAAATTTAGCCTAGCATAGTAGAATTAAGATAAGAACAAAAGATAGACAACCAACACATAGACATATTGATTGAATTAAGAGTATACTTATCTCAATTACAATGCAAGGTCTCAAGGGTTTGGAACCCTTGAAAAACCTGTAAAAGAGGCACCAAAATCGTCTTTAGGGTTTCACCAAAACTTCTCCCTTTTAATGAAAAAACTAGAAAACTATATATAGGAAAATCGTCCTGACGGCGTCAAGAGTAAAATCTGACGCCGTCAACTCGCCGCCATATACTTCCTCGGACGCCCTAGATCCAATCGTGACGGCCTATGTGACGCCGTCACCACCCTCGGTAAATTAATCTTGGTCACTTTGACGCCGTCATCTCTTCATCTGACGCCTTCACAACCTTCGGTAAAATATTCATCCTTTCTGACGCCGTCAAGAGTAAATCCTTGACGCCGTCACCTTGTAATTCCAGCTTGGATTTGGTACTTTGTTGTTTTCTTCACTTTATGCTCCAAAAACGTCCAAAATAGCCTCTTTTCCAGAATTCACTCTCCAAACACCTAAAATCACAAAAGGAACGATTTAGGGCAATATTTGATCAAATAAATTCGGATTCGGGCTTAAATGACCCCCTAAAAACGGATCATTTTTCGCCTCATCACTGTTTAAATGGAAATAAGCACTTTGCACTTTGCACTTATGGGTCAGAACTGGGACAAACTTGGTGAGCACTTTCAGGTGGGGTCCACAGGCATTCAGGTCAAAGCTATGGTCAAAGGTGAGACTCTGGTAGGAGGGGGGATGTAAAAATCTATCTATGGGGTCTGGGGTCCACTGAGGTGGTCACAAAACACCACCAAAGTGGTGTTGGTGACTGGGTGTCTGGGTGAGCAGGGCACAACCTTGCCCTGCAGGTCACTTTGATGGTCTGTGGGACCCACTTAAGCTTCCCAACAATTCAAGCAAAAATTAGGGAACAAAGATAAGCTGGTAGACTTTAATCACACAAAGTTTCAAACCTTAGATTCCATTACACAGTTCACAATTAAAGTTGGAAATTTGATAAAAATCTGAGAAGGCAACTTTTGACTTTTGTAAAAGACTTAGTAAGTTGACTTATGTGAGATTTAAATGACCACAGATGATTAGTACTGATGCATTAAGGTGAAATGAAAGTTATTTAGGCTAATCTAACATCTAATGAACCTAGGTGAATGAGTATGCAACTGAGAATCACAACAGTGAACAATTTCTAAGACTTGAAATGAGATTTTGACTTTTGATCAAGTTACTACTAAGTTTATTGACTTCCTAAACCTAACTAGACCTAATGGAGTGTAGCACAATCAATTTTTACCACAATAACACACAAGGGCATATACTAACAAGCACAACCAAACACCCCTATATCTATGACTGCCAAGGTTTTTACACAGCAAAGCAATGATGCAAACTAATTTACCACTGAATAAGCTTCTATTATCATTAAACAAGCATAAGTGAGTGACTTTTATCAGCAATTAACATCTATAACTTGACATAGCAGTACATGCAAGAAAAAAAATAATGAGAAGACCTTACAAGGCTATAAGTCAAGAACAAAGATATCCAAGACCAGAAACAACCCTACAGCTCTCCACAGAGCTACTAAACCATCTTCATCTTTTTCCAACTCAGCTCCATGCCTTCTTCTTTATTACAACTATTTATTTTATTTTATTTATGACCTTTTAGTAATTTTGAGAATTCATGAGAAACTGAGGTATACTAGTTGCAGAGCTGTAAAACCTTTAGAAAACTTGTTAATAAATCTATTTGAGCTTGAAAGAACAGGGGACAACAACATTTAACACTCTTAAATGAATTTGTTAAATTCATTCAAGATTTACTAAATCTCAATTTAAAGAACAAGATTGGGCTTTAAGGTTCAAGAAAGCTTTAATTTCATAAACTAAACTGATTACAACATAATTGAACTGAAACTTGAAATTACACTAATATCGATTTTATTCTAAACTATACTACACTAATTGCTAACTGCCTTCTCTCTTCTGCTTCTTCCTTGCTTTTATAGCATCAAAATGTGTCTTGTGGGTCCCACAAAGCTTTCCCAGCAATAATACTATCCATTGGATCCCTTGAAACTCATCCTGGCCATTTGTTGATTTTGGCGGGAAAATTTGTTAAATACCAATTGGGCCTGTTGCGTGTAGTAGGATAGTTTTTAGTGCATTAATTGGTCTTGGGATAAGTTCTATTGAAGAGATAAGGGGTGGTGGATGGGATAGTTGTCAGTAGTAGGGTGGTGGCAGGTTGTAGGGGTGGTGGTTGATGTAGGTTTGCCACGCGGCATCCCCTGGTACAAACCCAGGGAGTGGGTTTTGGTTTAGGATTGGTGGAAATGAGAGGTTGTGGAGGTGGTGAAGCAAGTGGCAGGGGAGGTGGAGTTGCAAGTAGCAGGGGAGAGGAGGTTGGGGATGGTTTGGTCAACGCGGGTCAATGGTTTGACCCCGTGTTTATTTAAACGGTTTTAATTATTTTTGGGCTAAGGGTTGGGCCTGGGTAAATTTTAGTGAGTGGGCTGGGGTGTTGTGTTTAGTTTGGGTTTAAATAAGGTCCGAATGGTTTTAATAGTAGCAAAGCCCAAGGATAATTTGTGTAATTTCTGATTTTTTAAGGGGCTTTGTTTGCCATAATTCCAAACTTTCTTTGAGGACCAAACCTGTCAATAAAACATCACACAAGGACCAAAAGTATATTTTTTTTTCATTTTCAAATACCAAGGACCTTTTCTGTCAATTCCACAAACTCCAGGGACCAAACCTGTAATTTTCTGATTTTGAAGGGTTTAATTTGTAACTTCTCAAAAGTTATCATAAGGACCAATTTTGTCATTTTAGAATAGTATAAGGTTTATTTTTCACATTTTCCATTTTTCAAAACCTTAGGGACTATTTTTGACATTTTTCAAAGTTGAGGGACCAAAGTTGTAAATATGTGATTTTAAACTTTAAAGGACTATTTCTTACAACTTATGAATCCCAAGGACCTTTTATGACATTTGTACAAGTTTTGATTTACCAGGGACTAGTTTTGCAAATTTATGAAACTTGAGGAACTGAAACTGCCAATTATGCAAACTTTGTACGTTTTTCATTTGTTTTTGCATATTTTGTGTTTGAAACATATAAAACACACCTCTAAGATATTTTAAGTATTTTGATGCATATTAGAGTGTTTTTGTATGTTTTGGCAGCTCAGATTAGTATAAAATGATGAGTATTTACACACTCATCAATCCCCCACACTAAACTATTGCTAGTCCCTAGCAATCTTTTGAGAAAAATTAATGGATTTGAAACTCTTTACCAAAAGCCATCACTTCTGGAGTAGCCAGGTGTAAGAACTGTGGCACACCTGATAACCGTGTGATTTTGAGCAAACCACCAGCTGTCAACGGATTTGATTAGTCTTTACCAAAAGCCGTTTGCTTCTGGACTAGCCATCTCTTGATGGAATAGTCAACATCTTGGTGAGCTGATTACCAATTATGGATTTTCCACGGCCTTTACCACAAGCCATAATCTTGCGGGCTAGCCAGCTCATTTGCTTATGAGGATGCGGGGGAGCTGAGGAACCATACAATTTTTGGCAAATTGCCAGCCATCAACGGATTTGAGATGTCTTTACCAAGAGCCGTTTGCTCCTGGACTAGTCAATCCATTTGTCGTTTAGACTTTGGCGGACTGATTACCACAAAAATTTTGAAGCTCAAGTGAAAAAATTTTGAAAATTTTTGGTCAAAAACGGGGGTATAAGATAGTAAAATATGATAAAATTCGCTAGAATAGCGAATACCCCCCCACACTAATCATGAATATTGTCCTCAATATTCAAAATCCCGGCTATTATGCCGACATCTAGAACGTAAAAGGGCAACATTACAAGCTAAGCGTGGAAAACATCATTTTGTATTTTCACTTCTGTAATCATAGCATGGGGGACTCCCCCACACTTAGGGTGAAAACCCTATAAACATGCTTTGTTTTTGTTTACCGAGTCGCTAGCTTGACTCGACCCCGAATTCATTTGTCCTTGGGGAAGCATGATGTGAAAGAAACAATCTCACTCGGACTTTCATTCAAGATGTTTGGATAAACATTTGAAGCACGTGAAAGTTCCACACCGATGAGATATAATCCCGGCTCAAGATAATGATACATGAAAATGCCGGGATCAAATATAGTGTCCTCATTCCCGAAGGAGTGAAGAACAGGAGAAGTCACCTTATAGGTGAAGAAAAGGAAGAAAACCATGATGAAAATCATGATAAGGTCTTCTTCCTCGAAGGCAGGCTCATTAGCCTGATTTTGGATTTCAAAGGGTAAGCTCGAAAACATCCCGGGAGGGTGGGTGGGAATTTGCATATTCTCATGATTGAGTGTATCTCCCCCCGGGTCATCATACTCCGGAAGAGTCATGATATGAGTGAGTTCACAGGAGAACTCATCAAATGTGAATGAATCATATTCTGGATTGATGTGCGTGAGTTCACAGGAGAACTCACCGAAGGTAAATGATTCATAATCAGGGAGAGAATTATGAGAATGAGAAGTGGTGTTGCCACTAATCTTCTCTCCCACAGGATCAAAAGTAAAGGCTTCAAATTCCGGTATAGGGTCATCGGAGAGAAAGTCACTATCCTTTATGGGGATAGGAGATGAAATAGGTTTCTCTTTGAAAGCCTCGATTTTAGAAATGAGGAGATTGACTTTCACTAATGTAGCACGAAGTGCTTCATCTTTGATTTCAGTGTCAATCTCATCATTCTCTTCTTCTAAGCTAACTAGCTCAGAAGGCAATCTTTCCACATGACTGATGTCTCCAGAAGATAAAGAATTTTCATCAGCATGTGAAGTACTAAGCTCGATGTTGGGATTAGAGTTTAAAAGATTTTCAGTTTCTCCCATATCGGCTTCGAGATCAAGTAGACCATCATCATTTCCCAAAGGAAGTGGACTGATGTGAGTAAGTTCGTTTGTGAACTCCTCAATAAGAGGGTCAACATCCGAATGAGGCAATGGTGCCTCCTCATACTCAACTTCTCCATAAGATGTACAATCATCATTAAAATCGGAGAAAGTCTCAAAATGATCTTTTGGATTTTCAGGGTGAGCAGGTAGATCACACACATGATCCAAAGTTCCCTGTGACTCTCTCGGGATTGGGACAAGGATCTCAGCACTAGACTTTATTAATTCGTCCGATTCCTTATTAGGAACAGTGCTAAGATGCTCATCCCCCATGATTAGAGAGTGAGTGTGAACTTCGGGTGTGATAACAGCAGACTGAGGGAGTTGAGAAGGACTAGCAGTCATGGTTTCTACAAGTTCCATGATTTCTACTGCTAGCGATTCAATCATAATCTTTTCTCCCTGTATTTCTACTGAAGCAGTTTCAAGAGGTTTCTCAGATACCTTTGGGATTGGAACAAGGTTATCAATCTCCTCAGGAGGATTGCTTTTGACTTCTTTGTCCCCCATTGGCAAGATATCTGAAGTTTTCTTAGGTTTTACCTCTTGAAATGGCTCATCCTCATCACTTTCATCCTCATAATAAAATGAGTTAACAGGAGGCTTTTGTTTTCTAAGAATCAAATCCTTAAGACAGTTTATACTATCTTGAATGTTCTTGTTGAATTGAGTTTGATTCGTAATTATTTTAGTAATCAATTCAGCTCTAGCTAACTCGTCCTGAGGTGGTGGTTGAGGGTTTGTGTATTGTGAGGGCTGGTTAAAACCAAATTCATGATTGTTACAAGGAACCTGTTCATAGACAAACTGATCCCTAATTTGACAATCAGAGCTGTAGTGAGGGCCACCACAATACTCACAACAGTAAAACTGTTGAGCCTGACTTGGTGTATTTTGATACGAAGCATTATTAAGATTTGGATAATATGATTTTTGCTCGTATGAATGTGATGGGTAGTTTGAAAAATTTGAGGAGTTGTTGAATGAGTTTTGATTAGGATCATAAGCAAATGAATTACTCGATCCACAGAACAAACAACTCCCGTTTCGAATATCGTTACCACATTGTACACATGTACACCAACGACATGGAAAACCGAAAAGCGGCTCACCACAACCAACACAAGGGATAAAAGCCGGAGGTGGGACAAGTGGTGTGCTCTTAGAGCTAGCAATTTCCACCACTTCCGTTATAGTCTCGGGTTTTTGTTTTTGATAAACGTGAAGATTGGGTAAGTTGTTCTTTTCAGTCACTGCCCTAAGCTCAGTACGTTTGCTTGACAAACTTCTGACCGTAAACCGTGAAAGGTTAGGATCAATTCTTGACAATTTAGGAGCAATTGTGAGCTTAGGGGAAAGTACCGGGTCTTTAGTCATCCCGGTTTCATGATCCCTTTCCCTCACTGGAGAGGGAATAGGAATCGATGGTCCATCGTAATCAACACGACATCTCGATATCTTTGACAAGGCCATAAGTTTTTCAATGTTGCTCTCATAGGCCCTTTGTTCAAAGAAATCGTCATCGAGAGATGTCATTAGAATCAATTACGGGATAAGTGGAAGGAGTGAGAATCAAAAGGATAGAGGGTAAAGGGATGAAGAATCAAAAAGGTGAGAGGGTAAAGGTGAATATTTTTGGTATTTTCGGGAAACATGTTTAGTGCACATGCACCAAAAACAATTTTTCAAAACAAATTTGAGGCAAAACCACAGTGAACTTAAACCAGAAATCACAAGTGAATGGCTTCTTTGAAAAAGGTACACCACTCACAGGGATATAAAGGCAAGTTTTAATCTTAAGTTTGGGAACTTATTATGGGTTTATTAATTAATTTGAAAAACTGATTTAGGCTTATGGGTGTGTGTGCAGAAAATTTGGGAAATATTTTTGGAACTGATTCGTTAACCGAAATCGTCCCTTTAAGATTACTCGCAGGCTGGCGGGAGGAAAGAATGGATTCCTCTTCAGTTCGCAATTTAATGTCAGAACTTACCTTAAACCAACTGTTTCAGGTTGTAATCTTAAAGAACACGAAGTAATTTAACTTCACAGTTTGTTTTTGATTGTTTTTAATTTTTTTTGGTGTTTTTCAACACTTCAGGAGAAGTGTTAATGAACGTTTTTCTGATATGATTATGTTTTTACAAAAACTTTTTACAGGGAGGGTTTTGAAAACCACTAAACTTAAAACGATTTTAAAACACGCAACAACCTCCCCGGCAGCGGCGCCAAATTTTGATTGAGCCTGAACCGTCAGATTATTATTGACCAAGGTCAACAAATCAAATACAGCCTAGAATCAATACTCCGGTGATAGTGTAGTGTTTTCCCGGGTCGTTAAAGTCCCAGCGAGATTGAAATGGTGCTTTGGAAATCGTTTTTGAGAAAGTGGCACTGAGGACAGTAGCCAGATGATGTGGGAATGATATTGCTACTGTTATTTTGGTATTTGTACACAAATATAATATTCACAAAAATCAGATAACAGATATATACACGTATTCACAATTCAGATTTACGCAATCGGACTGAAAAAGTGGGTTTTGGTATTTAACAAACTACAGGGGGTGCATTTGACACTTTTTCAAACTTGAAAATTAAAAATGAAAATGAAATTATGGAAATGATTAAAATACTATTTAAATATTATTTAATTAATTAAACTATTTAAAATCTAAATTAAAATCTAATTTAAATAAACTAAAAATGACAAATGATTTAAATTAAACTAAAAATTAATAAAAATATTTTCTAAACCTAAATTAGAACTTGAAGAAAGTATAAAAAATTTAAAATAATATTTTTGTCTTTTTGTGGTTTTGTAATTAATTAAAAACTATTTAACTTAATTAAACTAATTAAACTACTTTTAATTAATATTAATACTAAATTAACTTAGAAAATTACAAGAAAATTTATAAAATTACTTAACCATCACAGGAATCCTACAAAATTATAAAAACTCTAAAAATTATGTTTTAAGATTAAACAACTAATTATTTACCTTTTAATTAACTTAAGTCTATTTTAAACAAATAAAATAAGAAAAATAGAAAATGAACAGTAGAATATCAAAATTTATTTTCTAAAAACTTATTATACTATATTAGAACTAGGAAAATTATAAAAACTAGATTTAACCTTATAAAAACTAATTAAGCTATTTAATATTTGATATTAATTAATAATAAAGAAAATTAAAATTAAATCTAATTAACACTAAATGACAAAATAAAAATCTGAAAAAAATTATCAAAATTACTTTACTATATAAGGTATTTAATAAAAATATAAAAACACTAGGTACTTAATTAAAATCTAAAAATGCAAATTATCACTTAATTAAAACTAACTTTTTTTTTGGATTTTTCTTTTATAAACTTGTTTTACATACAAAAACAAGGACTTTTTGTGAAAACAACTATTTAAAACTTAAAAATAAGCTATGCACACCCCTTTTGTCTTAACAGTTTGACTTATGTTGACTGTGTGGTCAATGTAGGTCAAATGGCCTTGGGTGGGGTCCACAGTGTTAAAACTTGATACAAATAAACTAAATAAGCTTACATAAGCCAGAAACAACAAGAAATCAACACAAATAAGCTGTTTAAATGGAAATAAGCACTTTGCACTTATGGGTCAGAACTGGGACAAACTTGGTGAGCACTTTCAGGTGGGGTCCACAGGCATTCAGGTCAAAGCTATGGTCAAAGGTGAGACTCTGGTAGGAGGGGGGATGTAAAAATCTATCTATGGGGTCTGGGGTCCACTGAGGTGGTCACAAAACACCACCAAAGTGGTGTTGGTGACTGGGTGTCTGGGTGAGCAGGGCACAACCTTGCCCTGCAGGTCACTTTGATGGTCTGTGGGACCCACTTAAGCTTCCCAACAATTCAAGCAAAAATTAGGGAACAAAGATAAGCTGGTAGACTTTAATCACACAAAGTTTCAAACCTTAGATTCCATTACACAGTTCACAATTAAAGTTGGAAATTTGATAAAAATCTGAGAAGGCAACTTTTGACTTTTGTAAAAGACTTAGTAAGTTGACTTATGTGAGATTTAAATGACCACAGATGATTAGTACTGATGCATTAAGGTGAAATGAAAGTTATTTAGGCTAATCTAACATCTAATGAACCTAGGTGAATGAGTATGCAACTGAGAATCACAACAGTGAACAATTTCTAAGACTTGAAATGAGATTTTGACTTTTGATCAAGTTACTACTAAGTTTATTGACTTCCTAAACCTAACTAGACCTAATGGAGTGTAGCACAATCAATTTTTACCACAATAACACACAAGGGCATATACTAACAAGCACAACCAAACACCCCTATATCTATGACTGCCAAGGTTTTTACACAGCAAAGCAATGATGCAAACTAATTTACCACTGAATAAGCTTCTATTATCATTAAACAAGCATAAGTGAGTGACTTTTATCAGCAATTAACATCTATAACTTGACATAGCAGTACATGCAAGAAAAAAAATAATGAGAAGACCTTACAAGGCTATAAGTCAAGAACAAAGATATCCAAGACCAGAAACAACCCTATAGCTCTCCACAGAGCTACTAAACCATCTTCATCTTTTTCCAACTCAGCTCCATGCCTTCTTCTTTATTACAACTATTTATTTTATTTTATTTATGACCTTTTAGTAATTTTGAGAATTCATGAGAAACTGAGGTATACTAGTTGCAGAGCTGTAAAACCTTTAGAAAACTTGTTAATAAATCTATTTGAGCTTGAAAGAACAGGGGACAACAACATTTAACACTCTTAAATGAATTTGTTAAATTCATTCAAGATTTACTAAATCTCAATTTAAAGAACAAGATTGGGCTTTAAGGTTCAAGAAAGCTTTAATTTCATAAACTAAACTGATTACAACATAATTGAACTGAAACTTACAACTGAAACTTGAAATTACACTAATATCGATTTTATTCTAAACTATACTACACTAATTGCTAACTGCCTTCTCTCTTCTGCTTCTTCCTTACTTTTATAGCATCAAAATGTGTCTTGTGGGTCCCACAAAGCTTTCCCAGCAATAATACTATCCATTGGATCCCTTGAAACTCATCCTGGCCATTTGTTGATTTTGGCGGGAAAATTTGTTAAATACCAATTGGGCCTGTTGCGTGTAGTAGGATAGTTTTTAGTGCATTAATTGGTCTTGGGATAAGTTCTATTGAAGAGATAAGGGGTGGTGGATGGGATAGTTGTCAGTAGTAGGGTGGTGGCAGGTTGTAGGGGTGGTGGTTGATGTAGGTTTGCCACGTGGCATCCCCTGGTACAAACCCAGGGAGTGGGTTTTGGTTTAGGATTGGTGGAAATGAGAGGTTGTGGAGGTGGTGAAGCAAGTGGCAGGGGAGGTGGAGTTGCAAGTAGCAGGGGAGAGGAGGTTGGGGATGGTTTGGTCAACGCGGGTCAATGGTTTGACCCCGTGTTTATTTAAACGGTTTTAATTATTTTTGGGCTAAGGGTTGGGCCTGGGTAAATTTTAGTGAGTGGGCTGGGGTGTTGTGTTTAGTTTGGGTTTAAATAAGGTCCGAATGGTTTTAATAGTAGCAAAGCCCAAGGATAATTTGTGTAATTTCTGATTTTTTGAGGGGCTTTGTTTGCCATAATTCCAAACTTTCTTTGAGGACCAAACCTGTCAATAAAACATCACACAAGGACCAAAAGTATATTTTTTTTTTCATTTTCAAATACCAAGGACCTTTTCTGTCAATTCCACAAACTCCAGGGACCAAACCTGTAATTTTCTGATTTTGAAGGGTTTAATTTGTAACTTCTCAAAAGTTATCATAAGGACCAATTTTGTCATTTTAGAATAGTATAAGGTTTATTTTTCACATTTTCCATTTTTCAAAACCTTAGGGACTATTTTTGACATTTTTCAAAGTTGAGGGACCAAAGTTGTAAATATGTGATTTTAAACTTTAAAGGACTATTTCTTACAACTTATGAATCCCAAGGACCTTTTATGACATTTGTACAAGTTTTGATTTACCAGGGACTAGTTTTGCAAATTTATGAAACTTGAGGGACTGAAACAGCCAATTATGCAAACTTTGTACGTTTTTCATTTGTTTTTGCATATTTTGTGTTTGAAACATATAAAACACACCTCTAAGATATTTTAAGTATTTTGATGCATATTAGAGTGTTTTTGTATGTTTTGGCAGCTCAGATTAGTATAAAATGATGAGTATTTACACACTCATCATACATCATAATTCACATTTTGCCTTGACGACAACAAAATCAAACACCACTGTTGATATAAATAATGCCTTAAAACGTTATTAACATATATCGATATCTCTATGTTTCGATAATCACAAAACGTAAACTCATTGTGTTGATACAAAAGTTGGGCGTTCCTGGTTATTTGCTCTTGCTCTCGTACCAATTCGCTTCTTAGTACTTGTTACCTGCGCACTAAGAAAATAAACAACACCGTTAGGCTTATCGAGGGATTATCTCCCCCGATTAGACTCCGGCGTGAGAGTAAGTAATCGATTTTAGGTTCTCGTAGAGAGTTAGGGTTTTGTATATCGTACCTTGAATGAGAATCGTGTGATTCTATATATAGGAGTGTATAAACCGTGTTTCTTGCTCCTTACTCTTTTGCACGCGTAGTGCTTATCCGAGGAAAGGATATCTATTCTATGAATAGATAATCCTTATCGTGTACCCAATGGGTTTAGTTGGGCTTTGGGCCTTGTGGGCCCAAGCTAATGATACTGCGGCCCAAACCATTGTCATGGCAGCCCACTCGTGATGGACTTAGGCGCTAGTAGTGTGTATTATTTGGACTCGTGGCCCAAATATAGACTATACGTCATCATGTCCCCCCAGTCTAGTGTGCGCGGCTCGTAGCCGTGGATACTAGACTAATATTATCAGCGGTAAGCGTGGCGGGAGATCAAGGAAATATTACCGCCTATTTTTAAGTGCAATGCACCTAGCCATAGGTGTTTCAAACGGATACCTCGAAAATCGGGGGTAGTGTCCACGTGGCCCTCGTAAATCGGGAAAAAGTGCATGTACCCGTTCAGTTCCAGCCATACGTTTTTTGTGAGTGGATTCCACGTGGACATAAACTAGGGTTTTTTACTCCCTATATAAAAGTCACCGCCCCATATTTTACGATCACACAGTAAAACACACACTTATCACTATTCACTTTCCTTGAAAGCTTTTTGCAAAGAAAATACTTCATTTTCGTAAGTAATTTGTGTGCGTTTCACTTCGTACTTTAATGAAGATGGTTGCCCAGTTAGAGGATTTTCGCTCTGCGATGACCATTGAGGATGTTACTCAATTTACGTCTGACTATTTCGTGCCTCTGGATGTCCATCCAGAGGCTCCAGATGTGGACGCGTGTATAGCTGATTTCCCCGAAGGGAAAATAGGGCTATACACAAAATTCTTTGAGTACGCGAATTACCGCGTACCCATATCTATCTTTCTGAGCGATTTGCTCAACCACTATCGCCTTCACATCTCTCAGCCGCACTGTATAGGTGCGGCTAAGGTGTCGAATTTTGAAGTAAACTGCCGTTTACTTGCGATAGAACCGACCGTGGCCTTGTTCCGCTCCTTTTACCACATGACGTGGTCAAATGGTTGGGTTTCTTTAGCGAAGCGCCAGGGGGCGCTTCAGTGTTATACTGAGAAAGTAGATGCCCTAAAGAATTGGAGGGAGTACTTTTTCTGGGTTGATGATGTAGTCTTTCCCTTTCCCTATGAGTTTTATACTCAGGATACATTGCCAAGGGATGGGCGCCCCGCACCCGGTTCCTACAGGCTGGCTGACGCACAGATTCTGGATGCCAACCGACTGGCCATTAACCCCTATCCGGAGGAGTTTTTGGTGCACATGGGGTTGAGCCGCGCTTATTTTGGCGCTGCGGATGAGGTGCCCACTTTCTTAAGTGAGGATGGCCGGGGTGAGTGTTCATCCCTTCTACTTCAAGCTTTGTAAGTCTCTTTTTGTGTATGTGCGCTTTTAATAACTAATCCTTTTTTCTTTCTTGCTTTATTGATGTACGCAGAGATGGATTTGTTTGCCGTTGTTAAGCTGGACAAGCCGAAACTGGTAACTATAGGAGTGCGCCCTCTGAGGGAAGGTGAGCAGCCCCTACTGGAGGCGACTGAGGGTCATTTGACCGTCCTGCCAGAGGCGGTCCCTGAGAACACGCCACCGCTCCAAGTGATGCCCGTCCAGAGCATGGCGCCCGATGCGGAGGTGGCGCCCAATGTGGAGGTGGTGCCTAATGTGGAGGTGGCGCTCGAGGAGGCGCACTTGGGGTCGTCTGACAGCATAAAGATCCTCAATCCTGAGGAGGTGCTGAAGGAGGAAGTTGCGCAGAATGTTAAGCGCAAGGGAGAGGCTGGGGGCAGTGGCACCAGGAAGAGGCGTCGTCACGTTATTGGGGATGCGGAGTCTACCGCGGAAGAGACATCTACTTCTGGCGCTGGGAAAAAGGCTGCTGAGGCTTCTCCGTTTCTGTAAGTGTCTGCGCCTTTATCATCTCTCTTTTATATATATATATATATATATATATATATATATATATATATATATATATATATATATGTATATATATATATGTATATATATATATGTATATATATATATATGTATATATATATATATGTATATATATATATATATATATATATATATATATATATATATATATATATATATATATATATATATATATATATATATATATATTACTTGTTGTAATATTGACTAACTGTCGTTTTTTGTTGCGTAGGGATGATGCTGCGAAGAATGATGGAGTCTTCGTTGATGAGGTTTCCTCTCCACAGAATGAAAACAGGGAGGGGAAAGCCAAGGTTGTTGATGGTGGAGAGGCGCAACAGTTGATGGATGAGCTGGTGGCTCAGTTAAAAGAGAAGTATGTCGGGGAGAGCAGTGCTCTTGCCCAGAAGGATGAGGAGTTGGCGAGGCTCCGTGCGCAGTTGGCTGATGTGCAAGCGGAGTTGGAGGCCTCGCGGGTGCGTGCTGAGAAGATCACCCACGAGAAGCTGTCCGCCATGGCGTAGGTGGTGAAGGCGCGTGGAGAGCTGCACCATTATAAGTCTGACTTGACTTTTGCCGTGCGCTTCTTAGAGGAGAAGAAGGTGGATCACTACGCTAGCATCACCAAGTTTAAGGAGGATATGTTGAAGATCATCCAGGCGCAGGAGGACAAGCTGCGTAGCCTTAGCATTGAGTATGACGAGGAATTATATCCTCATTTGATGTCGACCATTGCTGAGCGCATGTATTCTTTTTATTTTATTCTTCTTTATAATAACTTTATTGCCATGCTTTTTACTTACACAAATTGTCTTTGTGAACGTAGATGGTTGATTAGCCATGGGCTGCGCCTGGCAGCTATGGGCACGCTAGAGTCCCAAAAGGTGGTGGACGCCTTTGGGAAGGTGGTGCATTGTGCGATGGCGCGTGGGAGATCACAGGCTATGGAGGATCTCCACGAGGCCAAGCTGCTGAAGAAGGACTTGGCGGAAGTCCCTGGGTACAGCCCTACTGCTTATGATGAGTTGCTGCAGGCAATGGCGGGGTTGAAGGTTCTTGAGCTGCCACACATTGGGAGACTGGAGCGCGATCAAGATGACCCTATAGATGTACTGATGGCGGGGTTGACATTGCAGCGCCATCTTGGGGAGAATGGGGAAGGGGAATCAGATTACTATCTGAAACCTGATGTTTCGCAGCTGCAGGTTCCTGTATTCGCGCAGCCTCGCGACATCCTCAAACCCTTTGCTCTTGAGAGGGAGATTCCCTTGAAAGAGGTGCTAGAGCGCCATGAGCAGAGGGCTGCCCAGAAGAAGGGCATCAAGGGTAAAGCAGTGATGTGCGGCATTGGTGCTGCGCACATCCCCAGATCTGATGGTGTGCCCGTGAGTGTTCCCACGGTATCTCCTCATGATGCACTGCTTCTCAGAAAGCTTCAGGAAGCGGGGAGTTCTTCTGCTCCGCAGGATAGCCCTGAGCAGCGCCATAGCGTGTAGGCTTTTTTGTATATTTATGTATCTTTCCGTGTAATTTTTATGAACATATGTGGAATAAGATATCTTTTTGCTTAAGTTCGTGACTTAAATATACTTGTATTGTTTGCGAACTTATTTAACCAAGTGTTTTAAGTGCGTGTCTTTGAAGAATTATACCTGCATTGTTTGCGAAGGTTTGACCAAGTTTCTTGGCTCGTTAGGTGCGCGACTTTAAAAATTATACTTGCATTGTTTGCGAAATTTTATTATTTGACCAAGTGTTTTGGCTCGTTATGTTGCTAAGCTTGTACAGTGTACTTAGTATGTCTGCATCCGTCGTGGGGTGCGTACGTGAAACTTACCTTGACGTCTCAAGAGTAAGGCGCTTAGCAAGGATGCATGATCCAATGTTGATGGGTTTGCAACCCTCTTACTCAACGAGTGAATTAGTAGGTTAACTCATCCTCTATGCCTTCGTGGGTCTTTAAGTGGTGCATGCACGCCATGTAGGCAATAAAAATGTAAGATAACAATATTGACATATATTATTATGTATGCAATACGCTATGGAGTTAGCTAGAAACCATAACATTTTATTGATACTTGCAAGTTTTTGAAGAAAAATAAAAAATACAATTCCTAGGAAATAAAAAACAAACACTTATTGGGCATCGCGTAGGATGTGAGGGTATCTGTGTAAGGGCCGTAGCCTAGAAGTAACATCTTTTAAGATTGCAAATGTTCCAGGTGCGCGTGAGGTCGTGGCCTTCCATATCGCGCAGTCTGTATGCGCCTTTGCCGAGCGCGTCTGTGACCTCGTAAAGTCCTTCCCATTTAGGTCCGAGCTTGCCTGTGTCTTCTGCGTGGCTCGCGTCGTTGGCGCGGTAAACAAAGTCTCCTGGTCTGAATGAAGTGTGTTTGACTTTTGTATCATAATACTTCTTCATTTTTGCCTTAGCCTTTGCTTCGCGTATAGCTGCGCGTTCGCGTCTTTCTTCCAGTACGTCTAAGTCTATGCGCCGCTCCTCGTCGTTTGTTGTGACGTTGACCTCTGCTGTACGTATAGTTGGCATTCCTATCTCAGCTGGTATGACGGCTTCTGTTCCATAGACTAGGGAAAATGGTGTGTCGCCCGTACTGGTTTTGATTGTTGTGCGATGCGCCCACAAGACATGCGAGAGCTCATCTACCCACCTTCCTTTGTGTCTGTCAAGGCGCGCTTTTATTCCTTCACCTAGACTGCGGTTTGCGCGCTCAACTAGGGCATTGGTTTGTGGGTGTTTTACTGAAGCAAAGTGTTGTGTGATGTTCAATTGTGCGCACCAATCTTTGAATGGGTTATCACAGAATTGTTTTTTGTTGTCTGATATGATTGCACCCGGTAGTCCGAAGCGACAGACAATGTTGTCCCAGACAAAGCGTTTGACTTGGTTTCCTGTGATGTTCACCACCGCCTTTGCTTCGATCCACTTCGTAAAGTAGTCTATGGCTACGATGAGGAACTTTACTCCTCCAGCTGCGACAGGGAAGGGTCCTGCGATGTCAATACCCCATTTGTAAAATGACTATGGTGAGGTAATTGGTGTTAGCTCTTGTTGTGGTCGGCGCGGAATTGGCCTATGTACTTGGCAATTACTGCATTTTCTTATCAGATCGCGTGTGTCGCGATGCATTGTTGGCCAATAGTATCCTGACCTTAGAGCGCTTGCCACCACGGATCGCGGCCCTGAGTGCATACTACATGATCCAGCGTGAATTTCTCGGAGTACGTAGTCTGCTTGGAGAGGTCCAACACATCTGAGCCATGGCTGTAAGAAAGAGCGCCGATAGAGTACGTTGTCTCGTAATTTAAATCGTTGCACTGTGCGCCGTATTCTTCGAGCGTCTTTATGATCTTTGGGTAGGATTCCCTTGCTAATGAATTCAATGATAGGTGTCATCCATGTAGGATCTTGTTCGTCTATCACTGTTGATATCTCCATTTCCAAGATTGACTTGTTTTTTAGGGTTTTTACCAATACCTGTTTTGAGAGGTGTGCGAAACTTGTGGATGCGATCTTGCTGAGTGCGTCCGCCTTCCTGTTATCTCCTCTAGGCACCTGTTTTATTGTGAACCTATCAAAGTTCTTGATCAAGGATTTTGTCTTTTCCAAGTATTGGATCATGTGTTCGTCCTTGGCTTCATATTCACCTAGCACGTGGTTAGCGACTAGTCGCGAATCTACATTTGCTTCTAGGTTGTGAACACCCATTTGGATTGCGATGCGTAGTCCGGCTAATAGGGCTTCGTATTCTGCCTCATTGTTTGTGGCTATGAATTCAAAGCGTAGCGCATAGGTGAATTCCATACCTTCTGGATTTGTGAGAATAAGGCCTGCGCCTGATCCATCTACACATGAAGACCCATCTGTGAACAGAATCCAGGGTTCCTGCCAATCTGTTTTAGTTGCAGATGTCGGGCTGTCGCTGTCTGACTTCTCCACGATGAAATCAGCTAAGACTTGTCCTTTGATTGCAGTGCGCGGTCTGTATGAGATGTTATACTCACTTAGCAGTACACTCCATTTTTGCAAGCGTCCTGATGCGTCAGGCTTAGAGATAACTTGTTTGATTGGCTGATCAGTGATTACAGCTATTTGGTGCGCTTGAAAGTATCTGCGCAGCCTTTTGGCTGCAAATACTAGGGCCAAGACCAGTTTTTCCATAGCGCTGTAGTTAGTCTCTGTTTCTTTAGGGCTTTGCTTACAAAGTATATGGGTGTCTGGACGGAGTTCCTGTCTGTTAATAGTACTGCACTGACTGCTCCATGGGTTGCCGATAAGTACATTATTAGTTCTTCCCCTGGTCGTGGTGCGACAAGTTTGGGAAGAGATGCCAGATGATTTTTAAGTTGTTGGAAAGCTTCCTCCGCTTCGTTAGTCCAGCGAAAGTCTCCCTTTTTAGTACACTTCGTGAGTGTTTCAAAGAGAGGAAGAGATTTGTCTGCTGACTTAGATAAGAAACGGTTTAGCCCTGCTAGCTTTCCATTTAATGACTGGACTTCTTTGAGTGTGCGCGGTGAAGGGAGATCAATAACAGCCTTTGTCTTTTCTGGGCAAGGCTTGATTCCATCGGGTTCTATCAAGTATCCAAGGAACATGCCTTCAGTTGCGCCAAAGGTGCACTTCTTGGGATTTAACTTCATGTTTATTCGCCCCAATGTTCTGAATGTTTCCTCGATGTCGCGCACCAATTCGTCCTCTGTATGGCTTTTGATGACAAGGTCGTCAACATAGACTTCCAAGTTGCGGCCTACTTGTTTTTCGAAAGCTGTGTCTACCAGTCGTTGGTATGTCGCGCCTGCGTTCTTCAGGCCAAAAGGCATTTTTGTGTAGCAGTACACTCCTTGACTGGTGTGGAAAGCTATTTTTCTTCATCTTCAACTGCCATCTGGATTTGATGATACCCTTTATATGCATCTAGGAAGCATTTGAAAGGGTATCCGCACAGGGACTCGACCTTCCAGTCTATCTCTGGCAGTGGATAGCAGTCCTGTGGACATGCTTTGTTGAGGTCCGTGAAGTTCACGCACATCCTCCAACTGCCATCGCTCTTCTTTACCATAACTGGGTTAGAAAGCCAGTCGTGGTAGTATACTTCGCGCATGATGCCTGCATCTACGAGCTTATGTACTTCTTCCAGAATAGCCTTTGCACGATCTGGGGCCGGGCCGCGTTTCTTTTGTCGTATTGGAGGATATCCTTGTCGGATTTGTAGCTTATGCTCTGTGATAGAGCGCGGTACTCCCGTCATATGCTTTGGTTCCCATGCAAAGATGTCTAGGTTCTTTTGCAAGAGTGCGCATACAGCTGCTTTACCTTTGTCAGATAAAGATCCTCTAATCGAAACTTGTTGTTCCGGGTAATCTGGATGAATAGCGACTTTTAAATTTGGCGTTTTTTCCGTGCGCTGTTCTGGAATAGTCTCTGCTTCAGTTGTTACCGCGATGCATTCTCTTGGTGGTACTGTTGTGTTATAGAGAGTGACAACTCCTCCTTCCACTGGAAATTTAAGCATTCCATGCGCTGTGGATGGTACTGCGCGCATGGATGATATTCCCGGTCTTCCAATGATACCATTGTATGGTGAAGGAGACTTTATTACCATAAAGTTTATCCATGTTGCGGTTGAGTGTTGTTCATCTCCTACTACCACCAACAAGCGTAACTGCCCCATGGGCCGAATCTTTTCTCCTGTGAATTATGTTAATGACGTTGTAGCTGGTATCAATTGACTTTGGATCTCAGGTCGCAGTCTTTTGAAACAGTGATCGTACAGGATATCTGCGGATGCTCCTCCATCAATGTACATGCGGTGGATATCATGTCCTCCTGTATGTATTTCAATAGTTAGAGGCTCCACGACTGCGTTGTCCGCAACTATAGTAGGGAAGGATATCTCTTTTTCTGGAGAGAATTTTTGGCTGACTTTTTGCTTTATCTTGCGTTGCCATGATTGTATCATGTATATAGTATCAGCTTTTTCCTTTGAGGGTTCTTTCTTACCCCCATTTCTCTGTTTATCTTTTCCTTCTTTGATGTTCTTTACGAGGTGGTCCATCCTGCCTTCTCTTACTAGCTTTTCAATTAATTGTTTTAGTTGGACGCACTCGTTAGTTGTATGGCCTTTTTGGCCATGGTACTCGCAGTATCCGCTCCCTATGCGCTTTTCCTCTGCAGTGCGCATTGGTGGTGGTTTTGGGAAGTTCGCACCTTCTGTTACAAATATTTCTCTCGGGGTTTTTGTAAGAGGGGTATATTTGTCATTGTCTCTTCCACTGCGATAATTCCTGCTACGGTTGTTATTCTGATCATTGGATTGTCTCCGCGGCTGCTCTTGCTGCCTATAGTTTGAATAACCCTTTTTGCTATCCGCAGCAGCTGCTTCTCCTTGTATAAAGGATCTAGTGCACTTTGTTAGCTCATCAAAAGTCTGTGGAACCTTGTCATTCAACTTTCGGATGAGTTCTGGGTTATTAATCCCATTCATGAACCCTAAAATTTTTAGGATTTCAGGACATGCTTTGACTTGTATGCACTCATCCTTGAAACGTTCCATAAAAGCGCTGGTTGATTCGCCTTGACGCTGTTTCACTCTTGCTAGTTCCACAGGGTTTTTAGCGTACTTCTTTCGTTGGGAGAAGTTGACGCGGAATGCTTTTCGTAATTCCTCAAATCCACCGATGCTCCTACGTGGGAGTTTGCTAAACCATGTGCGCGCGTTTCCTACTAACGTGGAATTAAACATGTGGCACCACACAGGCTGTGGCCAGTTTTTGATAGTGGCGGCTGATTCGAAAATTTTTAGGTGATCATCCGGATCACCTGTTCCATCATATGTTTTCACATTAGTGGGCATGCGCCTGCGTTTGCGGTCTGAGTAATCGCTGATGCGCCGTGTAAACGCATCGATTTTCTGGCGTCGCCATGGGAGAGACATATCTTCATTCTCTTCCTCGCGACGTTTTCCTCTTGACTTCCAGTGTCCTGTTTCTTTATCCTCGTTGTCCGAGGAGTCACTGGAAGAAGGGTAGTCTCTTTTTCGGCGCTTGCGCCGGCTTCTTTCAGAAGAAGAGCTTGAGGGATCTCTGCTTGGGGATCTTCTTCTCCCCAATCTATCTTGAATCCTCCTGCTCCCAGGTTTGGAAGATCCTTGGCTTGGCGAATGTTGAGGCCCTAATCGATCTTGTATTCCCCGACTGCCAAGTCTGGAGTGAACATTAGTGCGCCTCTCGCTGTCTTCTGAGTATTGTGAATCAGATATCGTACCCAACCTATCATGGATAGTGGTACGTTCTGCGCGTCTTCCTCGTGGGTGACGCAGTGATGATGGTTCGCGTTCAGGACCAAAATTGAGTCAGGCTTGTAGGCTCGTACTTGCCCTTCTTGTTGCTTCTTCTTGCATGAGGGCGGTTAGGGTTTCATAATTTTGGGATACAAAGTTTCCCAAAGTTAGA
Source organism: Artemisia argyi (assembly GCA_030686995.1). NCBI lineage: Eukaryota > Viridiplantae > Streptophyta > Magnoliopsida > Asterales > Asteraceae > Artemisia > Artemisia argyi. The sequence goes on along the minus strand of CM060689.1, from coordinate 119,078,212 downwards.
TCAGGTGCGTCCTCAATTGTTGCAAGAATTTCTGCCTCAGTATTAGGCGCCCTATTTCGGTCAGGCGCGCCTGGCGGCGCAGTGTTGTTCACTGCGGGTATAGCTTGATGAGGAGTGGTGAAGAGGGTGCGCTGGAGTTCCTCAACGCTTGGGACCACTGGGTGATTTGGGTAGTCCTTATAGGTAGTTCTACTGCTAGAAGAGGTGGGGTTGTCCCTGCCTCGTGGTGACCAGGTGCGCTGGTTGTACCAACAACTTGTATGGAGGTCGGATCTTGTTGATTCTTCCTCTGATGGTCACGCTTTTCTGACTGCGGGGTCCGCTGGCTTGAATTCTTATGCTTTGTCATTCTAGTTCTTAATAGGGTCCCACGGATGGCGCCACTTGTTGATACAAAAGTTGGGCGTTCCTTGTTATTGGCTCTTGCTCTGGTACCAATTCGCTTCTTAGTACTTATTACCTACGCACTAAGAAAATAAACAACACCGTTAGGCTTATCGAGGGATTGTCTCCCCCGATTAGACTCCGGCGTGAGAGTAAGTAATCGATTTTAGGTTCTCGTAGAGAGTTAGGGTTTTGTATATCGTACCTTGAATGAGAATCGTGTGATTCTATATATAGGAGTGTAGAAACCGTGTTTCTTGCTCCTTACTCTTTTGCACGCGTGTGCTTATCCGAGGAAATGATATCTATTCTATGAATAGATAATCCTTATCGTGTACCCAATGGGTTTAGTTGGGCTTTGGGCCTTGTGGGCCCAAGCCAATGATACTGCGGCCCAAACCATTGTCATGGCAGCCCACTCGTGATGGACTTAGGCGCTAGTAGTGTGTATTATTTGGACTCGTGGCCCAAATATAGACTATACGTCATCACATTGAACTACAAATTATGACGTAAACAAGTATTTCGTCGTAAATATTCACTTTAGCATCCAAATCACTTAAGGTATGAATAAACAAAGTGTCTAATACATTTTATGATCAAAGAAATTTTTATTTTTACAAACCTTACATTTTATTAAAGTGGGACAAACATTTTTAAATTTATACCAAACAATTTTGTATTTATAAGAAATGTTTTATTCAAATTAAATATTTTGAATTCAAATTTCTACCCAAAAAATAGCCATATTCTTCAAGAAAAACCTTCCCCACAAAAAGACAAAAATTCTGAAGAAAAAATAATTTTTTATTAGGCGGCCCCCTTAATTAATTAAGGGGACCGGCTAGTAAATTAAGGGGACCGGCAACACAATTAAGGGGACCGCCCACGCTCACAAACAGTATTTTTCCCCTATAAATACTGGTTCATTCCACAGATTTTTCTCACCTTTTGCACGAAAATTTTCAGTCCCAATCCCTTCAAAACATCCTTCTAAATCCTTTGATCATAAGATTATAAGTCTTTGTTTCAAGTGATCCAATCCTTTACCACTCAAAGTGCAAGAGAAGAATCCTCCCTATCATAAAGCCAAAGATGTATTAGGATCTAGTTAGTGTTTATGTAATGTTGTGAGTTATGTATATGTAATAAGTAGATCAAGATGATCTTACTTGGTAGTGAGTTTATGAGTGAGTAAGAAGTAGTGAGAAGAAGTAGTAGTGTGGAGAAGTCATGAAGTTGTGAAGAAGTAGATGTGTGAATATGTAGTGGAGTATAGAAGAAGTTGTGGAGTAGTGAAGAAGTCGTGAAGTCGTGAAGCCATGAAGAAGTCGTGAAGTCGTGTAGAAGTTGTGTAGTGATCGAAGTAGTGTTGTGAGATTGGTTCTAGCTACTATTAGAACCCGACATTTAGCTTAGTGTCGTTAAATGGTGTAAGCAAAAGTTGTGTACGGTTTTCTCCGCCAAAAGGGAGCTTGTTTAGTTGTGAAGAAAACTCTCGAGTACGTGACTCGGGAAGTGGAGTAGGGCAAGGAAGGTGTCTTTGTAGCCGAACCACTATAAATCATCGTGTCCGGTTTGTATTTCCTTTCTCTTATCTCTTTTCATTTATTCTTGCATTTATCGCTTTACATCTATGCTTGCCTATATGTCTTAGTTGTTGCTTATATAGTTGTGATGATTGATTGTGTTGTACATAGAAGTTAATATTGTGATTGTGGGTATAATTATATGATATGGTCAAATATATTATTATTCACACTTCTCATATTAAGTTTAACTTGATAGATAATTTGATACAAAACGTTTTAAGATTTTAAAAGGAAAATGTATTCACACAAAGACCGACCAAAGCTCCATTCATAAAACTAAGATTTTTCCAAAAGCTTACGTATATAATTGATCATATTGATTATATGGTGTTTTCATACTAAACTCTAATTAAAGGTTTTCCAAACAAACAATTGAATAAATTCGAATCAACATTTTGAAACAAAATTTTTATAAAATAAAAAAGAGGGGAAAACTATTCAACCCCCCCTTCTAGTTTTCCACAATTGGTACCAGAGCCACGTCGCTCAAATTTTCAAAACAAATGGTTGTAAAAATTGAGTACGATCTATGTATCAAATTACCCATTAAGGAGGATTAAATATGAAAAGTGTTTTGTTGATTAACTTGTATTAGTTTTGATGATATATACACTAATTATACTAGCTCGAAATAATATTATGCTTCAAATATGTGTTATATGTTCGGTATCAAAATCAGAAAGTTACACATCTTTCCGAAAAGTCAGAAAACAATTTTTTACAAAAGAATGAAATTTTGAGTACCAGATGGGCGGCCCCCTTAAATACTGGGCGGTCCCCTTAATTATTTAAGGGGTCCGCCTGTTTGTTCGACAGTTTTTCGAAAACTTTGAAAAATCATATAAAATTAACCGTAACTCCGTAGAAGTCGTGCCACCCGGCGTTTTAAAGGTAATTGAGTCTACTTTTATTTAAAAATACTTACAAGTAACCATTACAAACTTAAATAAGTAAGAAAGTCAAAATACTATACGGTGGTCAAAAATTTGTGTTTCGTTTTAACATAAAACTTTTGTTTTACTTTTTCCTTCAAATCGGGCATTCCTAGTTGATATAATTTTGAAAAATTAAGTGTTTATGTTTTTAAAATATTGATCTTAATTAAATTATAGAATGGGGAGGAAACTATTTTATTTTCAAATAAATTCGAGCTAAGTAAATATTGGTGTATATAATACACAAAACGACGACAAGTGTTTTATGTGTTATGTGAACTTCTTTGTGATTTTATTTTTCTAAATTGAATATATTAAATGACTGTTGCTATTTGAAGTTTAGCTATGTGTATATCTATGCATATGTGCCCTATTAGTTTATAGCTAGTTTTCCGGTTTATACTTAACTAGATCTTATGCTAGATTTCTTGCGTTAGGATGGTTATAATATGCTTGCATTGCATATAGGTATAGATGGCTTAATGTTACTCAAACATCCTGTAAATGAGTTAAATCTAGTCACCTAAATATTTCAAACAATTTAATCTATTCTTCTCAACTCACCTAAATATTACCTTGTTTTACCTTAGATTGTTTGAATAAGAGAAATTAAATTATTTTAAAACATTAGTAGTTATATAAAAGAAAAAGTATTTTCAAAATCTAAGTGTGTTAATAATAAGTAATAATGAAGAGTCTTTCACATAAACAAAACATATAACAAACATGAAGTAATAAGTTAAATTTCAATCATTCACTAACCTCACTCTTAAATAATCCTATGATTAATGGAACACACTATCAAAACGTCTATTTATTTTAAATGAGTGTTTGTGAGGGTCAAGAAAGATCTTGATATTGTATCAATTCATTATTCAAATTATGGTTGATATATTCATCAAATCTAATTGACTTGTTTTTTAGTGTGGACAAGAAATTGGATTGTTATTTGTTTAGCTTCAAGATTATATCAAATTACAACAAAAGATATAGTCTTGAATCTACATACTCAATCACACTAGATTGATATGAAAATAGTTACATCCTTTGTAGATGAAAAGAGTATGCATTGAATCATAACTCACACTTGTGTTGATAATGTCATATTGAATCTACTTGTCCAATAATTGTGTTCCAAATATTAGAATAACATTTTAAACACATTCATAAAATATACAATGAAGTAGGATTGACGACTTGGATGTTTCGTCCGAAATATTCAAGCAATTTACATTGCAATGCAATGGATAAATGTGTCATATCCGAAAAACCAAACATGAGCAAACTAACAACATAAGTAAACTTTGCTCACACTACTTAAAATTATCACTTCAAGATAAAATACATATGTAAGAATAATACACACTATATATTCTATGTATTTCATTTTCTTTGTAGCATGAATGGTTGTGTTACAAGATAATGCACTACATTTTTTTTTAAATAATATAAGTTATTAGTATTGAAAAATAACTTGTCACAATCCATAAACAAGTAAAATTTATTTTTTCAAATACTTGTTAAAGTATGATATATAACATTGGCAAAAATCATAGAAAATAATATTTGTTTAAAAATGTATTAATGTCTAGTTTTGATATCATTAGAAAATCACAAACTCATTTAAGATAAATAATCTTAATGAGATTCATTTCACAAGAGATGCTAAGGTGCACTCTTAAGTCTAGCACAGTTATTAAATCAAGTAATATGTCATCAAAACCAAACAACCGGTAAATCATGAATAAAGGATTAAAATTTTTTGTTTACTCTTATCTAAACATTCAACACATCTCTATTAGGATCGTGAATATAATATGTCATCTAGATTTACCTTCATAAAAACATGATGTTTGAGTCACATTAAGCCAAGTATTAGTGAATCAAGCAAACTTCATATTTGGTAATCTTCGATAGGTAAATTTAGGAACTCGATTTCTTCTAAAAAGAAAATGACTACTGGAGAATCTATTGACTAGAAATTTAATTTAACCTAACGGTTGAATTGCTTCTATGTGAGAAGTTGGGTGTGTGTAACCCGTAAAAATGGCCGTGTTTAGCCTGAATTGAGCACCACTAGTAATAGTCTCATACTCATTCTCCAACTTGATTAAATTGTTCTTCCTATATATACCTAACGCTAGTTTACTTTTATGAACTTTGCTTCTCATTAGATTCTTTCATTCGTAGACTATGGCATTAAGTTAGATAAGCGTGCAAAAACAAAGGAACTATAGATGTTAGGTTATACCCTATTCAACACTCTCGCATATAACATATAAATTATCGTCTTCATTTCCTTTAGGATCATAGGATATGTAGAAACGATAGCGTGAGATAATAATAGGCTTAACCAATCCTCTTGAGCATGAGATCTTTAATAAACATTTTTTAAATATTTGATTTATGATATTTGTTGTCAAAAATCTAATATCTCTAAAAATATGCAAAAACCTCACATTTTGGAAAATAGTTTTTCAAATAACTATCCCACTTTTAAATAACATGTTTTCACTATCAATATCCACAATTTTGTTTTGATCAAAACTAAAGATTGGGAAAATATTCTTTACCGTTCATTCACACATTTTGAAGTAAAAACCCAATCTATTTTATTAAAATAACTCTCACATATAAGTGAAAACTTACTTTCAAACATTGTTGAATAATGCTAAAAACGTCTCTTTTAAAATCATGCATGGTGATCTCATATTTGTCATCTATATTTATATAAATGACACTTATAAGTGAACTAAATCAAATCAAGAGGACCATGGTTTGTTCATTAAGACTTTGTTTGTAACAAGTCTAGAAATCCATGCTATCATAACTACCCACTTATTGCACATTGATACACATTAGGATTAATCCTCCTAGTTATGTAGTTATGAAATACTTGATGTTGCTTATTGTTTCCTAGCACTTATCTTTTACTTGCTTGATAAGTATGTTTGCATGCTAGATGAAATTGCTTGTTTACTTAATCTCTTTGATTAACATGCTTTGGCTACATAATTGCCTACATAATTAGTATATGCTTAATTGCCTCAAAGAGTTGGACTTGTTTGAAACAAAAAACATAACCTTTCTGCAATTCACTACCAAAAACCCTTTTCTGGCAATCTGGGAATCACCAGATGGGCGGCCCCCTTAAATCATAAGGCGGCCCCCTTAATTATTAAGGGGACCGACCTCCAATTAAGGGGACCGGCCATCTGATGGTCGAAGGTGTTGTTTCCTTTTTCTACTTTTTAGTCCATTTCATCCTACATTTCCCAAAATTCATAAACCTATTTTATCCTAAACCTTCTATAAAAAAAACCTTTACTCACCCATATCCTTCTACATTACACTCAAACCTCATAATCTTTTCACAACTCAAGCGATGTTGTTCATAATCAACCAACACCTAAACCTCACTCTCACACAAATGATCCATTTAACAACAAATCATCCATTCGTGCTTCCACTAATGCTCCTTCTTATGATGAGTATGCACAATCCCAAAACAATAATCCCAACCTCATTACCAACACTTTACATGTTCCTCATTCAACAAAAACACCATCCACTCATGAAGCATCTCTTCCACCCATATCATGTTTTCATGATTACCCAAGCTCAAACATGTCTCCACCACCAAGAGTATCACCACCACATCCTACAACTTCACATGCCATTCCTATGTTGCATGTTCAAACCCTCACCCAAGACAACTATCATGCTCCACCACCATCACCTTCCTCTGAACACTTAATGTTCGTTGAGGCGCTAAAAGAATCCCATGAGCTTAGTGCTCTTTTAGCCTTACATCTTGCTCAACGCAATTTGGATCCACCTTCATCTAGATCACCCTCATCACCACACAACATAAATCAACTTGAGAAGCATGTCAACAATTGACCTTGTTGCATCTTTCTCCTAAAAACCATTGCATTCAATGAACACCTCACTTGGATTGAATACCTTCTCACTAGATCACATCCAATACCCTCACTTGAACAACGTCCAAAACCTCAATCAACCTCTTCCGATACAAACTCTCCACCACCAAAATATCTAACATCCATGCACCCAAACATATGCCTCCATTAATCCAACAACCTTACCCTAACTAAACTGCATCATTCCAAACACTCCATCATTAACCATTCTAAGCATACTATATGCTTTTGACTTTCACTTTCAAACAAGAATCAACCAACCTCTTGTTGCAAGCAAGTCCGATGGCTCTCTTTGGCAAATTAGGATCTTTTACTTATTGAATGCATTAAGCATAATAAATGAATATATTGCTATGTGAGCTTAGTTTTTGTTTGCTATGCTTGTTGTTTTCCTTATTTTGTTATATATGCTTGTGCTTCTAATATTTTTCTTGCGAGAATTCCGTATCTCGATCCCTTGGTGCCCTTGAACGAGGGGGAGCACACATCAAGGGGGAGCTTTCTACCCGTCTAACTTCATTCATGAAGCTAGTCAGCATAACCTTTTTGATTCTACAAAAAGGGGGAGAAGTGAATATAAACTCACTAAGTACTTGTCTAAAAATTAATTTTTAGATTTAATGAGTTTAAGTTTTGTAATCATCAAAAAGGGGGAGAGTGTTGATATAAATAATGCCTGAAAACGTTATTAACATATATCGATATCTCTATGTTTTGATAATCACAAAACGTAAACTCATTGAACTACAAATTATGACGTAAACAAGTATTTCGTCGTAAATATTCACTTTAGCATCCAAATCACTTAAGGTATGAATAAACAAAGTGTCTAATACATTTTATTATCAAATGAATTTTTATTTTTACAAACCTTACATTTTATTAAAGTGGGACAAACATTTTTAAATTTATACAAAACAATTTTGTATTTATAAGAAATGTTTTATTCAAATTAAATATTTTGAATTCAAATTTCTACCAAAAAAATGGTCATACTCTTCAAGAAAAACCTTCCCCACAAAAAGACAAAAATTTTGAAGAAAAAATAAATTTTTATTAGGCGGCCCCCTTAATTAATTAAGGGGACCGGCTAGTAAATTAAGGGGACCGACAACACAATTAAGGGGACCGCCCACGCTCCCAAACAGTATTTTTTCCCCTATAAATACTGGTTCATTCCACATATTTTTCTCACCTTTTGCACGAAAATTTTCAGTCTCAATCCCTTCAAAACATCCTTCTAAATCCTTTGATCATAAGATTATAAGTCTTTGTTTCAAGTGATCCAATCCTTTACCACTCAAAGTGCAAGAGAAGAATCCTCCCTATCATAAAGCCAAAGATGTATTAGGATCTAGTTAGTGTTTATGTAATGTTGTGAGTTATGTATATGTAATAAGTAGATCAAGAAGATCTTACTTGGTAGTGAGTTTATGAGTGAGTAAGAAGTAGTGGGAAGAAGTAGTAGTGTGGAGAAGTCATGAAGTTGTGAAGAAGTAGATGTGTGAATATGTAGTGGAGTATAGAAGAAGTTGTGGAGTAGTGAAGAAGTCGTGAAGTCGTGAAGCCATGAAGAAGTCGTGAAGTCGTGAAGCCATGAAGAAGTCGTGAAGTCGTGTAGAAGTTGTGTAGTGATCGAAGTAGTGTTGTGAGATTGGTTCTAGCTACTATTAGAAATCGACATTTAGCTTAGTGTCGTTAAATGGTGTAAGCAAAAGTTGTGTACGGTTTTCTCCGCCAAAAGGGAGCTTGTTTAGTTGTGAAGAAAACTCTCGAGTACGTGACTCGGGGAGTGGAGTAGGGCAAGGAAGGTGTCCTTGTAGCCGAACCACTATAAATCATCGTGTCCGGTTTGCATTTCCTTTCTCTTATCTCTTTTCATTTATTCTTGCATTTATTGCTTTACATCTATGCTTGCCTATATGTCTTAGTTGTTGCTTATATAGTTGTGATGATTGATTGTGTTGTACATAGAAGTTAATATTGTGATTGTGGGTATAATTATATGATATGGTCAAATAGATTATTATTCACACTTCTCATATTAAGTTTAACTTGATAGATAATTTGATACAAAACGTTTTAAGATTTTAAAAGGAAAATGTATTCACACAAAGACCGACCAAAGCTCCATTCATAAAACTAAGATTTTTCCAAAAGCTTACGTATATAATTGATCATATTGATTATATGGTGTTTTCATACTAAACTCTAATTAAAGGTTTTCCAAACAAACAATTGAATAAATTCGAATCAACATTTTGAAACAAAGTTTTTATAAAATAAAAAAGAGGGGAAAACTATTCAACCCCCCCTTCTAGTTTTCCACAACCACCTTCATTAAAAGCCCATATGCTATAATGTGCTGGGTATTCAAGATAAGTCATGTATGCGTTATCGACTTTCAACAAATCCGGATCTGCAAGAAAACTATAATTAGACATAAAGTATTATAACTTCATACATATTTATAACACAAACTTCCATTATCTTTAAAAAATAAATAAATAAATAAATAAAAAAAAAAAAAAAAAAAAACCTTGAGTAAAAGGATTATAGATGAAAAGACCTCGCCTATATTTATCTCTCAATTATCATCTAAACAAGAATTTCTAAAATCTAACCAACATGTGAAGTTAAAACTCAAGTCTAGAAAGTATCTTTTCTCACGTAGGACCCCAACCTGTAAATATCTCTAATAAAGATTAACACTTCTCTCAAACTAACTGTCATGGATCACAATTAGTTATAAATGGATCAATTTGGGATGTTTTATGATTTTATCTTAAAACAGGTTTAGCAAAAAGGGGAACGGGTCAAATGTGTTGTATGGGTTGCAACACATTGCATTCAATCATTTAGATTCTTATTGCAATAATACTTTCTGTAATCTTCATTATATATAAAAATCGGATAGAAAATTATATGGGTCGGATGACACAACTGAAACTGAACAATAATTGTTTCAACCCATACGCATTACCCAACCTGACTAAAAGTCAACAGAAAGTGTAAAGGGGAGGGCAGTACCTATTATAAGTACCAATTGCTGGACATAGTCTTTACCCTCAGGATCTTGTTCACTTGTGCAATGAGCCTCATTTGAACATGTCAAATCTTAGGATCTTGTTCACGTGTGCAATGAGCGTTATCTGTTCCTAATATATCAAGAATACTTTCTAATTTCAGTAATGAATCATCGAAAACCTTTTTCATTTTATGTAGTTTAGTTCGGCTGTGCAAATCATGCCATGGTGATAGGATATGAATGAAGTCCTTATCAAGTAATTAGTTTGGTGATAGTCATCTTTGTGAAAAGTTTGTATCGTGTGAGGGTATGTGATAAGAGTACCATAATTAGTTCACACATAGATCTTAGCAAGGCTTGTGAATGTAGGCAAAGTTGTATACAATGTATATACAATTGAATTTTTAAGTCCTGTTATTACTCTCGTTTAGGTGTAAAATCATTTTTTTAAAAAGAAATATTGCCACTTACTTGCACCGTGTGGCCGGGACGGTTAGCGATGTAGGTTAGTTCATTGATCAACTTCCAGCCAAAGATGACAGGTTGTGTTCTTCCTTATTGAGACAGTCTGCAATACTATAAATAGTAATAGCTAACAATGAGAATATAAATCATTATTAACATTTAACTATCGAAACAAAAACCAATAGATTGACAAACAATTCATATTAAAACTTGTAACATAATTGCAAAACAACAATTGGAAATAAATTTATTTGCACCCAAAATAAAACAAAGTCTCCCAAATGCAAAGACCCCCATAATATGAGCAACCTTACAACATCACATAGTGTGGTTTTACTTCAAACAGAATGTTCAGGATTGATGTAAGCTTCAAATAAAGTAAACAATGCCAACTATGACGGGGTAATAAGCTTCAAATACATTACTTCAGACAATAAACGGGTGCCTTTGTTATAGTAGAAGTTGCACCAATAAACGTTATACAATAACTATAATTAACAAATATCCTAAAATAATAGTAGTTGTGGTGACGACACGCCCACATTGAGTAAAGAGCTAAAACTCACTTGGATAACAGCGACTCCATAGATAATTTGGCAATTCTTTCATTTAGCTTTTCTTTCTCGTAGTCATGTTCTGTTGCCTGCAAGATAATGTTAAAGTTATTGTCGTTATTAGCTGGAGAAAAAAGATCCTATTCAAAATGGATATGAAAAAGAGTTTTATGGAATTGCACCTCAATCAGGTTTCTAATTTGAGCGACCCGTTTGTTGATCAACTCCTGGGTGCTGCCATCACCAACAATAGTTGTAGTATCCTTGATGAGTACCACCTTTGTAGCAAGTCCTAATACCTCACTCCCAGCGTTCTCAAGGGTGAACCCTACCTCATCTCTTATTATAGTTCCTGAATGAATAGGAAAGAATTTGATTATAAAAAGAACACACATGAACTTAACGGAGGATATACACTTTTTAGATATTTATTAACAGAAATTTAGCAGAGGTGTATGATTAGAAAGTTATACAATATTATTTAATTAATAAGCTAAATTTCTGAAATAATGATTTAGGATATTATACGCGTGATGGATACACTTTGTGCGACATGGTGTAAATAAGTTCCATCTCCAGGAACCTGATGTACCTCATTTAAGCCGAAGAACACGAAAAGGACATAATTCCTGATGTTTTATACGCCACTTAAGTTGTGCCGGGACAATTTGTTGCTGAAAACTTTTGCATTGTCGCTTCTACATGCTTAGAGCTCCCAAATGCCGAACAATGATCTGGATGCCATCTGTAAAAAAACACACAATGATCATACATACGACCCTTCGTCATGTGATACAAAACATTAAAAATTGATAGACTTGAACAAAATGTACGTCCATCAAATATGCTTTACACAAATTCCCCCTAAATTAAATACCTGTCAATACCTTTTGACAATCAACAATTAAGAATGTCTAAGAAAGGCGATAAATTGTCCTGAAATCCTCATCCAAATTCCTACATCCATAAACAAACAAAAAAAACTTACAAATTGTGCATAGTATGTCTTTGAGATCTCAATTAAAAAATTTCTCCATCCAAATGAATCTAAAATCAAACGCATGGACAACTCGATGTTAACACATATGGGATTTAAATCAAAACCCGAAAGAAAAAAAAAACTAATAGATGAGAATACTTACTAATCGAATGATGTAATGTTTCGATTGAAACTAAATGGAGACTTTGAGAAAGGGCATCGTTCACTTACATATCAAATTGAAAAAAATATTAGAACAATCGAATCACACATATCAAAATTAATCGGCACAAAATTAAATTGAAAAACATAATAGAAACCTGTTACATATAAAACCTGCTACAAACAAATAAAAAACGTATTGTAATTCAATCACAAATGTTGTATTATACGATTTAAATCTAAACCCTAAATAAAAAGACCGTGAAGATGATGAATCAACAAACATCCGACACAAAAAATCAAATTCGTTACCTGTTTAAATTTGATGAACCCAAAAAATCAAATTATGGAATGATTTGAGAAGGATTTCAGTATGGTATAGAAAATGGTATAGCACACAGTAGTGCTTTAAGGAATATTGAAACGTATTATGAAAATAGACATTGAATGTTATTTAATCCTTTACAAAAATATATGGGAGCGTACAAAAGAAGGATTAGAGTAAACGATTTGAATCGGATGAAGAATGAGGAGCGTACGACTTTTTGAATAGGAGCGCTTTTATTGAATGGTATTGAATACCTTACAAAAATATTAAAGACCTTACAAAAATAAACCAAAGAGAAGCCTTAATTTAGTTTTACAAAAAAATAATGCATTGTGGAGCTTGTACATTTGGTCTAATTATGGAATTTTAGATGTGTAATTAATTTTATTTTTTAATGCTCCTGCTTTAAGGCACTTGTAAAAAACCTTATTTTATTAGTTAAAATAGATTAAAAATAAAACATTTGTTGACTTTTGTGATCAATTTCAGAAAACCAAATGTTGTGTCAGAAAACCAAGGAAACTATATGACTTTTATGAAACATTTCCTTGAATGTTTGAAATACTATTCTGTATCCAAAAACTTGAACCAAATAATTTATTAATGTCAAATCAGATTCAAAACCACTCCAAATCCTCAAACCAAACGGACTCTTATTCTTATGTATATTAGTCGATATCAAAAAAATAATAATAATTCAGATTTGATATTTTGCACACTTTTTCATGTGAGTCACCCCACTAATGTCTCCACCTCTCTATTCTTATATATTAAGATTTATGTAAAAAATCATTATTAAACAAATAAAGAATATTACTTCATATTAAATTATAATTTTTCTTTTCTATAAATAATTTATTTTCTCTTTCTTATTTTTCTTTCAATTTATACTGAATCCAAATCTCATTCTAACCGCATCATCATACCAAACAAGCCCTAACTTTTTTAGCCCACTTTTGAGATGAAATATTTTACCTTAAAAATTAATAATATCAAATTATCTTTTACGGAGTACTTTTTTTTTTTTTTTTTTTTTTTTTTTTTTTTTTTTTTTTTTTATCCTTAACAATGTGTTCTCTAGTGTGAGTTTGGAAATAAAGTGAAAGGAAAAGAGGGGCCACAATAATAATTCATTTTCTTAGGTTTTTTAGAGTAAAGAAAGTGAAGTATGGGGGGCTCACATGGAGGATGATCATTTGATTTGTTTGACCAATACTTTCCTCCCATTTATAGGTTACAAACTAAGTAAACAAAGCAATCAAAAAGTGTTTGACATAAATACCACTTATTTAATTTTAATTTATTATGAGTAAAATGGCATAATAGTACATTAGTAAATTAAAAGTGACAACTTATCATTACTTTCTTTCTACCCACTTTAAACTCAAGAACATCTTATAATTTATCAAAATTCTTCCTCTCACTTTCTTTACTTCATCATACTTTACTTTCATTTCTTCCCAAACTCAAACTTAAGAACAGAGTGTAAGTGCTACTCAATAACGCAACATTTTCTGTTTCTTTTCATTTTCTTTCCTTTCATTCCTTAACTGATACTCGAGAACACAATAGGTTATCTTTACCATGTAGCAATACTGATGATCCGGATTCATATTATATACCTTATAATTCTAAATACCTTAAATTACTAGTACTGTTGTAATTTATATGTGGTAGATTTTATTAACCCCTTATGTATAACTTAAAGTTTGTTGCAATTCTTGCAATTAATTGCATATCGTCATTTTTCACATTTTATTCATTATATCGGCCATGTAATCAGAATAATCTAACTGTGGTCAATCTTATAATGTTTCGAATCAAAGTGAGTATAAAGAGACGAGCTCCATGTTGTGATAGATCTTTCGTTGAGTATGCAAGTAGAGTTTAGTAAACTCTTTCACATAGTAGAAACAAAGAATCTTAAATATCATGTTTAAGCATGACAAGCGTCTATGGAATTTTTAATTATGAAGAAATTGAGGGATGACCTATGCACCGGCGACTGTGATGTCTTTTGATGAAATCATGATATACGCTTAATTTTATAAACAAGTTTACTACCAGTTAAATACAACGTTGAAAGTTTTAACATGTCTAGCGAAAACTTGTTTTTCTTGTAAATTCAGGTAGATCAACAACCGAAACTTTTAGATAAATTATGGGGTTGATCAAAAAAAAAAAAATCTAAACAGGCTTACCAGTATTGAAGTTATTATTTTTTTCACAAAGTTCATAAGATACAAAGCTTCTTAATTTGCTAATTATTTATCCCTTCATGAATCACTAAAGAATAATTAATAACTTTGCAATAAAAAATATTTGCATCTAACTATTTACACATGTGATGACTATTTAATATAAATATTGTATAACTGGCTGACCAATATTTTAATATTAATTAAGCTATTGACAATTAATTAAAGAAACTTGTTCACATGTTATTGTATGTTCTGCCTTTTCAACCCATTGAATAAAAGAATTTGTATCCAGTGTTATGTTGTAATTAAGTGTAGGTCTAGTAATTCATGGAAATGAAAGATTTACAGTCAAATCTCACTTTACGATCTTGTACGTAGTCTTGTGAGATTCAGTTCATATTGACGTTTCATTCAAGTTTTTAACCAAGTGTGTTTTCCAGAAGAGAAATCCTTAATGATTTGGTAATTTTCTAGTACATGCAATTATTATAAAAATTGAACAATTAAACTAGACAACTTTAACTTTATAAGTGGCCTATTGTGATTCATCTTGAGATGTTCGGGGTTCAAATTGTGCTTCAACCTCCTAGGCCGACCATCTCAACTGAAAAAATCTATATTTCAAGTAATACTAGTGGTTTAGTTCTATAGGTTTGTAGGGTTAGTGAAGCATTGGGATTGCTTGGATTTTTCTCATTAATAAAAAGGAGAACAAAGACTCTTCAACAAATATTATTTGATGACAGATTGATATGACTCGAGTCTTAAAGCATATTCTAATATTGGTTATTCACTTGTATAGACAACCACTGCGATTACTAAATAAAAAACAAATTTAAAGGCCCATTTGTTATTAGGGGATAGAATCAAAGTAAAGGTTTCATCTCTAATATCAATTATTTAATACAATTTTGCATGAAATAAAAGTGCGTCATTTAAGTAAAAAGTGATACCAGGAAAGTGAGGCAGGAATGACAATTTCAAATCTACACATGGGACCTATATTACTATATCACTCACAACACATATTAAATTAACTATAAGGCTAGTAGGCAAGGTCACATATTCTTCACCATACACATCGGCGCCACGTCAGCTTTCTCTCTCCTATCACTTCCGTTCACCACATATTCACCATAACTCCTATTTTTTTTAACTTACACAATAAAAACATAAACGTAAAAATATAAATAAAAAAATGTATGCATACAAAATAGAAAACTTTTATTCATAATTTAAAAACATTACACAGACTTAGAAATTAAAAATACTAAATTAAAAACTGGAATTAAATATTACGAGACAAATGGTCGACCAAATCGGCATGAAGGTTTTGATGCATTTGAGACGATCTGATGTACCTAATAACCTTTCGCATTTGTTCATCAGATCGTATGGGGTCATCCAGTTGATGTGCTTTCGCTGGTTACCATTCGGGAGATATTGCCTTTTTTTTTCTCTTTCCGAATCATGTTATATAATATGATGCAAGTATACATGATATTAATTATTCCTTCTATTTTCATGATTTTGTGGGAGTAACAAGTATCGCCCATTTCTTCTTCAAAACACCAAACGCCCGTTCTACATCTTTCCTTGCCGATTCCTGCATTTGCTTATACCTTATTCTCTTGTGGTCATCGTCTGCTGGTTCTGGAATCGTTTTAACGAATGTCGCCAATTCTGGATATATCCCATCAACAAGATAGTACCCAAATGGGTAAGTTACCCCGTTAGCAACAAATGGAATCTCTGGAGCGATTCCTTGTTTAAGATCGTTAAATAAAGGAGAGCTATCCATGACGTTGATGTCGTTGTTCGCCCCCGAAGTACCAAAGAAAGCATGCCATATCCATAAGTCTTGTGACGCAACCGCTTCCAGCAACATGAACGGATTCGAACCATGATCACGTCTAACATATTGACCTTTGTGTGTATTCAGACAACCAAACCACTCCCAATCTGTACAGTCAAGACTTCCTAACATACCTAGAAACCCGTGTATTTCTTCGTGATGTTGATAAAGCTTTATTACATGAGTCATAGTGGGTTTCCTCAAATACTCTGGACCAAAAAATTCCATAACAGAGTTACAAAAATGATCAAGACATCGACGAGAAGTTTTATCACCCATCTGCAGATATTCGTCTAAAGCATCAAGAATCACGTCGTATGCCATTTGACGAATTGCGGAGATGCACTTCATCAACGCTGAAATGTCTTATTTTCCGGTACAATCAACATTACTACTAAAAAATGGATTATGAATAGTTACCTCCTGAACTATCTAGTTGAAAAGAGAAACTCATTCGGAACCTCTTTCGAAAAGTATGTTCATCGTAGAACGGGTTCTAAAAAAAATAGGTGTCAACTAAACGATGAGCACCATAATGATCTCGATGAAGGCGTTTTATCGCCGGACGATTTGCTTTTCATCTACTTTTAATAAACGACAACGATCTTGCAATAAAATTCAATCTCCGATTTGTAACTTCTCGTTCTTCTTCTGAGTCGATGAAATCATATCGGAATTTATTTGAAAAATAAAAGGAATGAGATATATGTTGTTTGAGATTGTGTTGATTTGAGATTGTGTTTAAAAAATAGATGTTTGTGGGTATTTATAAAAGAAATAAAGTGGGGTGGTATGATATTTTTTAGTCCCAACGGTAATAAAATGTTTATATGTCAACGTATATATATTGCAAAATGACATCCTGGGTCCCTTTTTTCAGCTTTATCAATTGGTGAAACCATCACCGAATATTGTTTCGTTTTGTGTGCATCGCACGTGAACCAAGGTGGTGGGCAAGGACCTTTGTGCGTGAAATGGGCCCATTTGGTGAAGATATCACCTCCCTGCCGATTAGTCTAAAAAATTATAACACTACTACTTCTTTCTTATTACTTTATTACAAACACTTAAAATACATATTTTTTTATTAAATATTTTTTTTCTCTTAACTCATTTTCTTCATTCCTATACCAAATTTTATTACAATTGTAAACCTTTCTAAAAACCAAACGGGCCCTAACTAAATTTGTGTGTGAACATACAATTTTGTTTAAAAAACATACAATTGTTTATGGTTATTTTAATAATAATGTGCCAACTTACAATTTTTATTTAAATAATTATCACTCTTGAATGTAACTTCTATAAAATTAGTGACCAAAAGATTTAAAAGTCAACTTGCAATAACGTGCCTTAATAACTAAAGATGTCCTTTATTTTAATTTTTATACTAGACTTATATCATGTAAACTAATGATGTTCATCATCATCTATGTTAGGATCACAAAAGTGATGGTCATTCTACTAATAGGAACCTTGTATTATGTTATAACATATGTAATAGAATAGTAAAGTACTTAAGGACTATGTATAAGTGAATAGGTATTATGTTTAGTTAATCTAGCATACTAAAAGTCCTAGCCCAAACCCACGAGAAAACTCAAGCCCATGAGAAGCCATCACGTGGTGTATGATGTAAAAACCACACAAATGCTTTCATTTGTTTGGTATGTGACTTGGAAGGAAAAGGTGTTAGTGTGTTTTTCTCTCTCACAATTTCTCACCATCTCATCTCTCTCTCTACATCACGTCCCTCTCTTTCTCTACTAATTTCTAACCATAGATGATGTGTGCTTAGATTAGCTATGGGTACCTACAATTGACATCAAAGCTAAATGATAGTTATTAGTTTAGATTGTTAGGTTATTTTGTGCTTGGAAAGGGTTTTTGGGTCGAAAGTATAAAACAGTAATATCGAGAACTTTTATAGCTTAGATAATAGATTTTGCGGGTAAAACTGTTAAAGTCTGGATTTTTATGGTAGTATAAGTAGTTAGCTAGTAATCTTTATTAGAAAAAACCGGAAAACAAACACCAAAGTAAGGCGTTTTTAGAGTTTTCGAGTAGAAAAAATCGGGTAGTTAGTTTTCTTGATAAAGTGGTATTCAAAAGTTTTCGAGAAACTTCAAAATTTCTCAGTAAGTAACGTGGTTGTACTAGTAGTTGAAACTCCACTACATAGGTGACATGGCATCGAGAACCTTTATGAGTAACTTAGGTTTTACGAGAAACTTGACTTACGAGAACTTTAGCCTTTACGAGAAAATCCTATGTGTCATATCGAAAACGTTTAGAATAGTTGGGGTTCCACTAACCGTGACAAGTGGCATCGGGTAATTTTTGCTTACGAGAACTTTTGGATTTTATGAGAAATCTCAGACTTATTTAGGCAAGGACCTTAACAACTTGAAAAAGCCAATTTTGAGAACTTTAAAACCTTACAAGAAAAAGTGAACTTTATGAGAAAGTTAACAAGTTACGAGAACTTTGGACATTACGAGTAATTTGCACAATTTTGTGGAAAAAAAACCCTAACAATTTGCAATTAAAATTATTGAGAACTTTTAAATTCCTTCGAGAAATCACAAATTATCAAGAACTTTTAGATTTTCACGAGAAATTTTAACTAATCGAGAACTTCAGAAACCAATAGCACATCATTGAACTGAAATAAAAAATTCACATTTAAACTATGGCAACTCAACAAGACATTTATGCACCTGGTGCTGAAAACTTTCTTCAATGTTATCCAAAGGTGGATACGTCCAGTGGTCTAGTCGTATGATTCGCTATCTTAAGAGTAAAACAAACTGAAAGCTTTTCTTGAAATCCATCTCGGAAGGACCCTTTCAACCACGAAAGTCAGAGACCGTGGTGATACAAATGCAACACCCCTAGTAGCTACTTTCTACAAAAACCAAATAGAGGACTAATTGATAACAGATGACAAGACTCAAATTGAAGCTGATGATATTGCAATGCACCTAGTCTTACTTGGATTACCTTTTGAGATTTTTGCAACTGTGGATAGTTGTGATGCACATGCAGTATGGGAAAGAGTTAAAAGATTGATGCATGGAACAAACATGGGGAAACAAGAAATGGATACAGAGCTGTTGAATGAGCTAGACAAACTCACATCTATTCCTAGAGAGTCAATTAAATCATACTACATAGCTTTTGTAAGATCATGAATGTCTTAGAAAGAAACAAGCTAACTCAGAAGAACATCGCTATAACAACATCAAGTTCCTGAATAACCTACAACAAGAATGGGGAAGATATGTCACCATTGTTTATCAAACAATGGACTTGCACGAAGTTAACTATGATCAGTTGTATGATTTCTTGAAACAAAACTAAGAAGAGGGAAATGAGGTACGAGGTGAACAACTTGCCAAGACTTAAGATCCATTAGCACTTGTTGCTACCATACCATTTCCAGAGTATACACCACAACAACCATCCTCATCTACTTACAACTTCATACAACAGCAACAGTGTCACAACTCATCATTTCAGGTCATTTCAGGTCATTTCGGGAACTTTGGAAAAACACTATTCATAAATCACTATTCATCAAAACACTATTCATCGTTTTACTATTCATCATTTTCGAGGTCATTTTGATATTCTGAGAAACATTTGGGAAATTTACTATTCACAAAACACTATTCATTCCCGGAAAAGTTTTCACCATTCACTTGCATTACTCATTTCATCGTAAATTTAGTTTACGGGTATTCAAATTCGTGTTACCGGATTGGTTTAGGTGCGAATTTATTTCATTAGTGTTAAGAACACTGCATACGGACTGGAGATAGTCTGCATATCATCATAACAGCATTTTCATGTTATACCACTCTCAGGATTTTCAAATTACTATATTCAGTACATTTAACGTTTTTACGTATAAGTATTTATAATAAACGTTAACACCCGGTTTATACATGACGAATATATCTAAATATTCCCACGATGGTCCCGACATATTTTTATATCCATTTTAACATCATAAAACTTATAACATTCAGTTACCCAGTATTTTGGAAATTTATTTTATTTATAACGTACGCGTATGAATATAACGACGGTTTTCGTGAAAACTAAACAATAATCACCCGATCACTCAGTAAATATACCCAACATATTTTTAATATGTTTTTAACATTATTATAACATTATTTCATCTGTCAACTTTGTGAACGTTTATTGCTATTAAACCCGGTAACCGATTATAACTAATACTTACACCAAACTACAACTAATAATACACTATATCTTCTAAGTGATCAAAACCGTTTTGGCTACTCCTTTTCACACCATAACCGGCCACATGAAACACCCTTTAACCATGTGCATTGATTTCCTAATACTTTACTAATAAACCTCTAAAAACCTTACATTAACCAAAAACCAAAATCATAAACCACACTTTTTAGATAAGAAAAAGTTCTTCTCATCTCTTCCTCTCTTCAATACCCACGACCTCACCCATCCTCCATGATCAAGTGATCATTTTTCAAAAGTTATAACACTAAACTTGTTCCTTTTACTTGCCTAATCAAGAAAAACACAAGTAATCCAAGCATAATCATCATCTAATCATCTCATTTTATCAAGTAAGTTATCAACTTTATTTTTACATGAAACATCTTATATTTACTTGTATTTCATGATTTCCATGCTAAAAACCATGTACAACTAGCTATACCACCATTTATTTTGTCTAAAATGAAACATACAAACCCTAACTTTTTATTTATGAATCCCTTTGCTATAATAACTTGGTTAGGAGTCCATGGCACCCTAAGAAGGTGTATGGTAGGATTAGATTAGCTATGTGGTGATTACAAGAGGTTTGGTGATGGTAGAAATTAGTTATAAACCTTGAAAACTTGATTTGGAACCTATTTTAGACATGCTGTCCCATTTTGTGAAAATCTGGAAAATCAGTAAACACCAAGGGAACTTTGGCAAAATTTTTAGAAAATACTTTCAAAAACGAATCCGTAGGCGAAAGAACGGATTAAAAAGAGTTTATAACGAAGGAGTTATGATTTTTGCAAGATTGTAGACGAAAAGTATTTTTCTGAAAATGTTTGCTGTTGGACGTTTTTCATTGGACAAAAAGAGACTTTAGACGTAACCCGGAGGAGCCGAGCTTTCCAAAATATATTACTATATACTAAGACGTAACCGTGGACATAAAGAACAAGTAAAACGGGCTAATAACGACAAAGATATACACGTTTGAATATCGGCTAAAACCATTTTTATTTGGCAGCTTTTAATAAAAATGGACACTAAAACTACGAAGTACTTTTATTAGCTAGAAATAATATTAAGTACCAAGCTTTATAACTAATGTAGTATTAGTTATTACAAGAATGTTTTCATCATTTCAAGGCGATATTACAAGGATTACAACCCGAGGATTTCAACGCTAACATGGAAACATACGATATATATATATATATATATATATATATATATATATATATATATATATATATATATATATATATATATATATATATATAAGTATATATATATTACAACTAGCTTAATATATTTTCTAATAGCAATATTTTTCCAAATTCTTGGATTATATATTTTTGATAACACAAGTGTTTTTCAAAGACTAGAGTGGTATAGAAACATGAGCATGGACATTCATAACATCATTTGGTGATTTAAATGAGATCATTCATCATTCATTTTAGGTTGCGGCAGATAACCGTGCATTGTTGTCCTTAACATTCCGTTGCATTGTACTATTGCTTCGAGGTGAGTCATAGCCCCTACTCTTTTAATTGTTCTATCAACTCTTTGGGGGAGATACATGCTACTACTTGCTTACTTGTACGGATTCACATAACATTATACTTGATTACATTATACTTGATTCCATTATTCTTGATTACATACATACATGATTGATACATGCACACATACTTACTATTATACTTTGGGAAATGGCACCCAGCAATCATACATACATACAGACTTCCAATGGCCCTAGATTAAGTTGCTGGGCACAACCATGGATACATACATACAGACTTCCAATGGCCCCAGATTAAGTTGCTGGACACAACCATTGAGACATACATACAAACATGAGATCTTCTGAGATGAAGTGTAGACTCACTACTAATTGCTTAACTGTTGTTATGAACTCATACATATCTTAATCCTATTATATTGTAGCAGTGGGTTGTAAACACACAGGTTACAAGTCTCTTATGGCGGGACTTGCAACTGAGTGGATTTACGATGCCTTTGCTGTGTGAACATTCTTTATAGGCTTTTCATCTGTACTAAGACAAACTCTATGAACTCACCAACCTTTGTGTTGACACTTTTAAGCATGTTTATCTCAGGTTAGGAAGGCGATAGCAGGTTTGTGGAGCTGAGAGTCTTAGGGCATGCTTTTGGAGACTTTCACTTTTATCGTTTACCATTCGATACACTTTAAAAACTTATGTATCATTCTACTTTGGGATCTTTGTTTTGTAAACTATGACTTTTATCTATTCGAATGGTAACTTTTTCTAAAACGTCTCATTTAGAGGGCGTTTTCTATATCTTGTACTTTGTGCCCTGAAGTAGCATCCCTATGACACAGTCTTCCGCTGCGGTATTTTGGGGGTGTTACAAACAGCAACAAGTAATCCTACAACAACATGAACTCCCACAATTCCAAGTACCTAAAAACACTGAAGATCAATTAGAGGCTAATGCTAATATGCTGCAAGCTTTTGCTTACTTGACTAAGGCATTCAACATGTGTTACTTTCACCAACAAACAACAACCAACGTATTTTCATCAAACACTCACGATAAGCAAATCGCAAGCTGGGTTTGAACACGGGTCAAGGAGGATAAATGGTTGGAGTAGTTGGGAATCAGTAGGTTTATGCTATAGGTTTTCAGATGGGGAATCAGCAGAGACAGAATGCAAGGCATAATCAGATGGGACTGAATGTTGGAAATTAGACAATTGAGAATCCGACTGGGATAGTTGTTGCACAAGTAGTTGGCAACAATGAGAATCAGATCAAGTATTATAGTTGTAGAGGATTGGGTCATTTTGCAAGAAACTGCATTGTAAAGAACAGGAGCAAGGATGCAAGCCTTTTTTAGGAAGCATTGTTGCTGACAAAGAAAAATGAAGCTAGGATAATGCTAAGTGCATAAGAATATGATCTTATTGCTTATGTTGTTGCTGAAAAAGATCAGGAGGAGATCAACATAAATTTCATCTTCATGGCAAAACTCCAGCAAACAAGCTCATACACTGAAGTTGATGTTGCTCTAATCTATGAAACAGATGCATTGTTTAAGGTACCACAATATAACACTTGTTATACTAATTATATATTCAGTATGTTTGCTCATGAGGAACAACATTATGAGACTCTAGAATCCGTTGATGTACATATGTGGAGGAACAGATTCATAGCAATATTAATTAAGAAACTCCATATTTTGATCCTAATGGAGGCTCACTTACACAAAATGCCGATACTGATGAGGAACACATGCTTTCTTTGAATCATTAATTAATAATTGTGGTATAGAGAAAGAGAAATTCAACACTGTCAATCGCAAAATCATAGAGTCAATTAACAAATTCAAAGAATTGGAAAACATTTTAGTTAAAATAAGGCATTCGATTCAAACAATACAAATGTTAACTAATATAGCAGATTTGTGTTACCACACGACACAAAAAATGGGGTCTGGTTACGAAAACCCTTGTTATCTCAAGAAAGCTCAGAAAGAATAAAACTGTATGTATAATAGTAATATTTTGTTGAAAGAGCATGTTCCTCCAACTATTTTTGATTCAGAGGAAACATTGCAACGTGCTGATGAGAGTCGATCTAAATTAAATGAAAAAGATCCAGAAATAAAACCCATTGATTACATAAAATTAAATAAACTTTCTGAAGTCTTTGTACCTCAAAAAGAAAAGACAAAAGGACAATCGTTCTTCTAAAAATTTTCCAAAAAACTCAAGTGTTCATAAATCTCAAAATCTGATTTAAAAACAAAAGTTTTGCGGGATCTGCAAACAATGTTTCTAACAAGAGTGTTGCAAGTGGATTTTTTGATAAAGTTAAATAAAGAGTTGAAATACTTCAAAAAACAATTGAAGCAAAAACAAAACTGACTAAGAACATTTGGAATTCTAGTGTTCATTTAGAGTTGAAAAAGATTTTGGAGAATGAAATAGCTCCTCAAGTTCAAATGGTCAATGCTAAAGTAATCTATTTTAAACAAGCGTTTTTGAAAGAAACAGTCGACTTTGTGAGAGAATACAAATCTCTTGAAGAGGAGGCTGATCATGAGTCTATTGAAAAGTTGAACCTTTTGGAAAATGAAACCGATCATCTCTAGAAGCAGTTATGATTACCGATATTATGTCTATAATTGTTCAAACTTATTATATGGAAGATTATAAAAGACTCCAGTCTGAGTACTCCATGATTGTTTCAAAATATGAAAATGCTCTTATAAAGCTTGAAAAAAAGATGTCATATTTTAAACAAACTATCAAAAAACAGAGGAGTGCAAGTATGGCTAACTGTCCTATGAGCATGCCTACAGGGATATGAAAGAGAAAAATGATTTTCTGAGAGCTCAGCTGGATAGTCTAAAAAGGAGGTGTGGAAACGAAGTTTTCAAAACCATTGACTGCGGAGAAACCAAATGCTTTAAATCTGGTTGCACAACCTAAAATGTCTATTTCTTGGTTTGCTCCAAAAGTTGTTGAGAAAAATGTTTTGACAAAACTGGTTACTCCACAACCCTTGCCCATTCAAAAGGAAAAACAAAAGGTTGTTGAAAAACAAAATGAAATGAAAAAGGAAAAGGAAGTTCAAAAAGCGGTTATCAAGAACCCAAAAGTTATTACTCTTGGCCTCTATAGGATTAGTACAAACACTGCGTCTACCTGCACATCTAAAACATATTGAATAAATGACATGAACTTAAACTATAATCTTGATAGGTCTAGGAAAACTGCACAAAAACTTAGTTTCTAGTTATAACATAAAAGCATAACGTTGTATACTAAGGTCAAGTTCAGTGGGAGATAAGGAAAAATGACTTATTGGTCGAGATGGCAATTTGCAGCTCCAAGTTGAAATAGACTAGAGAAAGGATATTTTTCCTAGGCCCCTTGTGTGAAAAAGATTTTTGAAAAGCATGGCCATGTGACTAAGTGTTTGGGACACTATGGGAGAACAAATCGAGTATCACGAGAACAAGAAAGGAAGAAAGTATTACGAGCATATACTTACATGTCTGGGACTTTCTAAAATATCGATAAAGTGTAAAGTGATATAGTCATATACCCAAACTCAGTTGAGGTGTTGCTAAGTTGCGAGAATCACTAGATGGGTATTGAATTGGTTTATGTGAGTGAGCTACTATAGTTTATTGCTCAAGACCTCTTGGTATAATGAAAGTATTTCCCATGTTGCTGTGTTTGCGCAAGTGGGAGTCTGAGAGGATTTATGTTTGCAAACAACACAATGGCTTTCACACTTGCCTTCACCAAAATGTTGAAGGGTCACACCGGTGCACACTAAAAGGAACAATCCAAGCAGAAATAAGAAACGAGTTACGAAATGAAATGAGAGTAACAAGGAAATGAAATACGGTGTTATTTTCATTAAAGGGTTACACGGTAGTTACCCAAAGTATATTTATCCGGGATAATATTAAGGGGGTAATAATGAAAAAAGAAAAAACAAACCCCTAAGGGTGTGTTCATGCATCAACTGACCTAGGAAGACAAGGGGAGTTTGACTTATAGTTAAACTCCAATACTTGTTGTACAAGTATTCTAGAACCTCCTTAAGAACCCTATAAATACAAAGGCTCTTAAGGGATTCTAATAACACAAATATAAACCCTAAAACGCTCTCCATCCTCTTTCCTTTCTCTCGTACAATTGACTAAGAAAAACCAAAGGGACAAATCTCTTTTGTCGACATTCAAGTCGACAACTAAGTCGATTTAGTCGATGAAACCCAAAGGTTTTTAAACCCTTTGGTTGATCGCAACCCATGACCGAATTAAGGTTAATTCCCAAACACTAATTCAAGACCTAGTCGATCCCTTGATCGATTTAGTGTTTTCCCTGATTTCATACTCGCCTGACTTGAGATAGGTTTGTGATATTCCCCAAGAAACCTTAATCAAGAGTGTGAAGCATCAAGAAGGTAAAGAAGGTGTTCCGTGTAGCTGTTGATGAAGCGAAAAATGAACCACTTTTAGGGGGTCATTTAAGCCCGGAATTGAATTTATTTGATCAAATATTGCCCTAAATCGTTCCTTTTGTGATTTAGGTACTTTGGGAGAGAAATCTGGAAAAGGAAGCAATTCGGACGTTTTTGGAGCATAAAAGTGAAGAAAACGCCAAAGTCTTAATTTTCCTTGCTGGGAACAGTAGGTGACGGCGTCAAGAAGGAATTCCTGACGGCGTCAAGAGTAATTTCCATGAAGATCCAGTACAGATTTGACGGCGTCACGAAGTAGGGCGTCAAGAGTAAAATGCATGACGGCCTGGAAAATGCTAACACATGACGGCGTCAAAAGTAGATCAAGGCAGTCCGAGAAGTATTTTGGCGGTGAGGTGACGGCGTCACAAGATTTGTCTTGACGCCGTCAGACCCTATTTCCTATATATATTTTTCTAATTTTCACACATAAAGAAAGAGAAGTTTTGGGAGAAACCCTAAGTACGAACTTGGTGCGAATTTTACAGGTTTTTCAAGGGTTCTAAGCCCTTGATACCTTTCATGTGTAATTGAGATAAGTATTCTTTTAATTCAATCAATATGTCTATGTGTTGGTTGTCTATATCTTGTTCTTGTCTTAATTCCATCATGCTAGGCTAGATCTATCTTGTGTTTGCTTGGATCTAATGAAACCTAGATGTTAATTATGTGTTGATTACTTGTTTATAGTTGTTTTGGATGAATGAATTTGATGTTAGGCTTAAGAAAACTGGCAGATCTCCAAATGGTAACATGCTTGAACGTCTTAGGAAACATGAACTGATGTGCACTAGGTTTTTATTGGTTGTATTTAATGCATGAGCCACTGTTTATAATCCCTATGGTTGTGCTGGGCATGGCATAGGAGGAGATAAGAGCTCATAGGATTGGGGAGTTAAGTGCGCCACCCCATGAATGGTATTAAGGAATACAATCCGTCATCCACGCAACTATAACAAATAATTAGCGTGTAAAAGATGTCTAGGGAGTAGTGAAATCTAAGTAAACACATTTTCTCCACTTATTGCTCACAACCTTAGTTAATTTAGTTTATTTTCATTTATAGTATTTTATTTTGATCGCATCTTTAGTATTGGGTTAGTTGACTAGCAACTAATTCCGCCCAAATTCTTCAAACCCGAGATTTTTAATTGCTTTCTAAAAAATATAAAAATACAAAAATAATCATCCCTCACCTTTAGAACTAGTATTTAGGTTTTCTAATCCTAGCGACACTATTCCTAGCTGAACGATCAATCCCCCGGTACTTGTCACTATACTATACTACAACGATCAGGTACACTGCCTGGTGGGGGTTGTAAGCTTCTCAAGATCCTTTGAGAGGTAAAGCCTGGTGCGATTCCCACGTATCAAGTTTTTGGCGCCGTTGCCGGAGAATAGTTATTGTCTAGGTTAGAATTTCTTTTTATTAGGTCTACTTGCTAGATTCCTTTCTAGTAAGATTTTATTTTTATTTTTTGGTTTTCTTTAGTCTATCTTTTTCTTTGTGTCTTTGTTCGTAACTCTTCACCACCCAACATCATGGACAACGGGAACATCTTTGAACCCGTCATCCCACCACAACAAAACCCACCACTATAACCCCTTAGGCCCCGAACCTTAGGAGAGTATTCCCGACCTAGCCACCAAGGCTACCGAAACACCATTGAGCTCACCGGAGCCAATGTGACCCCCTTGCGATCCGACACCATCCGGTTGGTGCAAAGCGGATGTGCATTCCATGGACTTCATTCTGAAGATCCAAACCAACATCTTAAGGACTTCCTGAAAATCGTAGATTCCATAGACCTAGGTGTTGAAACTAGAGAGACAACCCGATTACGCCTATTCCAATTCTCTCTACGGGATCAAGCTAGTCAATGGCTTGAGCGTTTACCTGCGGGATCCATCACCACATGGGATAATCTCACCAATCGCTTCCTTACTCAATTCTTCCCACCGGGGAAGACTGCAATGCTTAGAAATGACATTTTGATGTTTGAACAACATCAAGGAGAAACTTTCTACGAAGCATGGGCCCGTTTTAAGGATCTCCTCCATAAGGTCCCTCATCATGGTATAAACCTTTGGTTATTAGTCCAGATTTTCTACGACCATGTTGATTACCACACTAAGCGCACAATTGATAGGGCTGCGGGAGGTAAACTGCGTGATAAGAACGCCGAGGAGTCCTGGGCGATTATCGAGGAGCTCGCCGCTGATAATCATGAGATGTGGGAGTTTAATCATACAATAAAAGCGGCCATCAACGCAGTCTCAACATCTGGAGGAACCACCGAAATCCCCGATGAACTCCTATGCAAACTCGAGGCAAAAGTTGACTATTTTGAGGAAAGGCAAAGGAGACCTTTAAGTCCTAGACGGGCTACTGTCAATTCTGTCTCAAGACCAACTTCGGCACCATTATCTAAGTCACCTTCTAGAGAAAATGTTGAGACTTTTCAGAACTATGCCCCACTTTGTTCCCCTCCCAAGGAGCTTAGCTCGGAGTTTGAAGCTAGGATGAGGGAATACATGGCAACTCACTCAGATCGACTTGCTAGATTCGAGGAAGCAGTTTATAAGCAAAAACAGGAAATGCAAGAGAAAATGAATGAGATGATGAGTCTATTAGAGGAGTATGCCAACCAGAGAACCCCCGAAAGAATGCTACTAAGGAAAGAAAGTGCCACTCCCACTACCCAATTTGTTAATTCCATCACAATTGTCCATAAGGATAACGAGAAGGTAGAAACTCCTGCTAAACAGACCTTAGAAAAACCACTAGAATCCCAACCTTTGAGTCACTACCTGAAACATGATATAAACGAAAACACCATAACAAATTGGATTAAGGGAGATGGGCGTAACCAACCTTCCAAACAGGGTTCTGAGAAAGAGGAAAAGGTAAGAGATGAGTATGATACGTTACCTGGGGGATCAGTATTCGAGAGGCTATTGGTACAAAAAGTGGCTACTAAACAGATAGCATGTGGGAACTTTGAGATACCAACTAGCATCGGGGACTTGAAATATCTTAGTGCTTTCGCCAACCAAGGATCGGAAGTAAATCTTATGCCCCTAACTATTTACATCCAACTAACGTCAAAAATTCCAGCCCCTACTCGTGTTAGGTTATCCCTCGCTGGACACTCGTACGTATACCCCCTAGGAATCGCAGAAGATGTATTAGTTAATGTCGCAGGATTCATGTACCATGTTGATTTTATGATCATCGATGATAAAGGAGATGGACGCATGCCAATAATCCTTGGGGCACCATTCCTCACCACCGCTAGGGCTGTCATTAAGTATGAAGGTAGGAAGATCGAGCTTAAATCTAGAAAAAGAAAGATTAGCTTCCCCATGACTCCGCGAAGTGGACATGAGAATTTGAGTTGGAGAAAGATCAAAAACAACATTGACACGACACCCATTCGTGTTCAGAATAAAATTCTTGCATGGGAGGCAAGAATCAAAAGCTATAAGGAGGCTAAAAATGAAAGAAGCAAAAGCAATAAGGTTCAGGTCGAATTCGAACATACTCAACCCGCAGAAAATCATGTACCATTTGAGGAAGGGAACTTGGTACTCTTGAGACACTTGGAAACAATAATACCACCCGATAAACTAAGTCCTTGGTGGTATGGGCCGTTCACAATTGAAGGTGTGAGCCAAGATGGGATGGCTAACTTGAGAAGTGAAGTAGGTGGAATGGTGATTACGAGTATCGACAGGTTGAGGCACTACCACCATAACAGTAATGATCACAACTACATGGGTTATATCATTTCAAGGGACGAGGTCACGTAGTAACCCATGACCTTGAGTCTAGCTACAAGACTCGTAAATAAAGAAAAGCGCTTCTTGGGAGGCAACCCATGTTTTGTGTGTTTTTATTTGTTTGTTTGTTTGATTTTATTTGCTTCCGTATGCATGCTTTATTTTTATTGTTGGTAGATCATGTTTCTAAACTAAATAGTGGAAATACTTTACTTTGTTGTTTTGGCCTAGTCTTAACTCCACCTAAAAGTATTTTTGCAAAAGATAAGTGTAAGGGGAAACCCCAAATATGTTTTTAAGAAACAAACCGATCATGATTCTCCACAATGTTAAATGAACATGTATATTCGTATTTGTTAGAGTCAAATGCTTGTATCGAGTCATAATGATGTTTTGCAGGATTTTCCAGGAAGTAGGACCAAGTTTTTCCAGAAATTTTCCGGAAACTTAACATAAGAATTTCTGCAGGTCACTTTTGACGGCGTCAAGAGTTAACTCTTGACGGCGTCACGTGTAAAAATCTGTAAATTTTACCAGTTTTGTTTTTCTAACGGAGTCTTAAGGTTTTTGTGAATTATTAAGTTTTATAATCTCCAGGAAATCTGAAAACTTCATTCCACAAGCATTATATCTTATTTTATTTTCTAGGATTTAGTACCTTATATAGGATGCCGCCGATTTTACGCGAGGTTTGTTTTGTCTATTTTCTCAGGATTTACAGGTTATGTATGATAAGAAGATGATTTATATTCTGGAAGGGAAGCTTTGATTGTTCATTTTCTTGGAGGAAGATTTAATCTGGCCACCTTATTATCCATACTGAGCGAATCAGGGGAGTATTTGATTTCATTCTTTTTACTTTTTCACTTTTACATTCTTTACTTGAACATTGGGGACAATGTTCATCTTAAGTGTAAGGGGAGGGTAAAAAGATGATACCTTACATATGCACTTTCGCTTGAGTTTGTTTTGTTTAATGGTAGATGTGTAATAAAACTATGAGAAATACTTGTTAGTGCAATTTTAGCGCCAAATTTAAAATTTTTTACAACATTTAGGAGTGAAACTTTAGCCATAGCAAGCGTCTCATGGATAGGAGATTGTATGATTAGCACATAACCGTATATTCAGAAAAATTTTCCACCCAAATATATGAGGTTCGCCTTTAGATTTGATAGGAAAAGTATTTACTATTAGTGCTTATGAGTGTACCGGTAGCATTTAGATTCTAGAACTTGCGTTAGTGATGCATCCCGAGACCGCTAGTGAGACTACATTCGTGTGGTAAGATTTACTACATGATAAGAGGCATTAGGATCACCCTTGTGTTAAACCCGTATCATAATTACTTGACCATTTAAGTCATATTACTTGGCTAGTTAAGTCAACTAATTTTTCCCACACCCTTAGCGTTGTACTCATTTTTAGTACACGAAACCCCTAGTACACCCCTCCGAGCCTATCTTTTCGTTTATAACTTTAAGCATTTTTCTTAAAGGAAGAATTTGTTACACCCCACTTAAATGTACACCCAAAATCGCCTTAGCCTTCCGTGTATGCGCTCATTTTTAGTGCATTATTGTTATTTGTTAAACCCTAAGTTAACTATCTAATTGATTACATGGTTGCTAAGTCGAGTCATATCCTTGTACATATTGTTTTGGGACGATTGGGACTCATGGGTAAAGTACTTATTTTATGGAGTAATGGGGAAGAACATCATTTTATTACCCCCATATGTGCGTTAATCTTAAAAGTGCTCCAAGTGTTTTGATTTTCTTAATTCGAGTCATTAGATTAATTAATTGTAAAGTATGTAAAAATTCAAGTGTAAGGGGAATGTTTATTCCCTATGATGTATTATTTTGGATGGTAGGGTAAGAGTGTATGCAAAAAAAAAAAAAAAAAAAAAAAAAAAAAAAAAAAAAAAAAATCGAAAAAATCAAGAAAAAGAAAAAAAAATAGAAAAAAGGAAAAAGAGAAAAAACATACGGACTACCATCCCTTTTCATTCTATGTTCGTTTTATATTTTTGTTATTTTTCATTTATTAGCTTAAGTCGAGTCTAGTATTGGCTTAGCAACGCCACATTGTACATGTAATTAACCAAGATTGTTAACTCGCCACGAGTAAAAACTTCCTTTATCCAACAAAATCGTGTATTTCATATCCCTACACCTAACGTTACAACCCTTTAAAAGACCTCTTTGATAGTTTATCCTAGGTGCTTACGCCATGTGGTGGAGGTTTGATCCTTTCCCAAGCCTATGGTAATCTATTTTGCTATGACAGGTAGTGAGAAATATCTTCCGTTTCCATATCGTAATTTATACTTTATTACACCCGAGAGATGTGAGTATCTAAACACTATTTGTGAGGTGCTTGTGTATGACCTCCGTGCTTGTCTATTGGTCTTTAGTGGAACGATTATTTGTTGTAATTACTTTTATATTAGTGTTAAATGACCCCTAACTTGTATTTTGATTAGAATAAAAGCGCATTTGCTTGAGGACAAGCAAATCTCAAGTGTAAGGGTATATGATGAGGCGAAAAATGAACCACTTTTAGGGGGTTATTTAAGCCCGGAATTGAATTTATTTGATCAAATATTGCCCTAAATCGTTCCTTTTGTGATTTTAGGTACTTTGGGAGAGAAATCTGGAAAAGGAAACAATTCGGACATTTTTGGAGCATAAAAGTGAAGAAAACGCCAAAGTCTTAATTTTCCTTGCTGGGAACAGTAGGTGACGGCGTCAAGAAGGAATTCCTGACGGCGTCAAGAGTAATTTCCATGACGATCCAGTACAGATTTGACGGCGTCACGAAGTAGGGCGTCAAGAGTAAAATGCATGACGGCCTGGAAAATGCTAACACATGACGGCGTCAAAAGTAGATCAAGGCAGTCCGAGAAGTATTTTGGCGGCGAGGTGACGGCGTCACAAGATTTGTCTTGACGCCGTCAGACCCTATTTCCTATATATATATATTTTCTAATTTTCACACATAAAGAAAGAGAAGTTTTGGGAGAAACCCTAAGTACGAACTTGGTGCGAATTTTACAGGTTTTTCAATGGTTCTAAGCCCTTGATACCTTTCATGTGTAATTGAGATAAGTATTCTTTTAATTCAATCAATATGTCTATGTGTTGGTTGTCTATATCTTGTTCTTGTCTTAATTCCATCATGCTAGGCTAGATCTATCTTGTGTTTGCTTCGATCTAATGAAACCTAGATGTTAATTGTGTGTTGATTACTTGTTTATAGTTATTTTGGATGAATGAATTTGATGTTAGGCTTAAGAAAACTGGCAGATCTCCAAATGGTAACATGCTTGAACGTCTTAGGAAACATGAACTGATGTGCACTAGGTTTTTATTGGTTGTATTTAATGCATGAGCCACTGTTTATAAT